>OFHU01002794.1:0-111803 GCA_900245905.1 Lacerta viridis | reverse complement strand
TCATGCTAGAGTGAAGATTGGAGAAATAGAGAAACAGGCATCCAAAGATCTAAAGCTGACAATCAACCGAGAAGCAATTGTCTGGCCCTTGGTCTTTAACAAGGTATGGAGAAATGATGTCATTTTATTACTTGTGGCATCTGCTAGGCTCTAATAGCTTGTTGAATAGCACATATGAGACTTTGACTGCAATTTTACTGATACGGTGGTACGTCGGTTTACAAACTTAATCCGTTCCGGTAGTCCGTTCTTAAACCAAAACCATTCTTAAACCTAGGCGCTCCTTACCTCCCGCAGTCAGTGCCCTTCCATCGTTCAGATTCTGTCCTTAGACCAAGATAAAGTTCTCATACTACTTCCGGTTTTGTGGAGTTCGTACACCGAATCATTCGTAAACAAGACTGTTCTTCAACTGAGGTACCACTGTACTTCCCTAGAGCTAAGTCATTGAGATGAATGGAACAGCTTCTTGAGTAAGCATGTATAAGATTTCACAGTGAATAGGAGACTTTCCAAAGCACAGTAAAATAGCTTCCCCAAATGTAAGGTCTTCCCGATCTGTTCAGAATATCCAAAGCACAACATGTATTTCCTGTAGTGAGAACCCTGCACCCACCCACAAATATTAATCAGAGCTGGCAATTATTAATCACCTGCCAAAATAGGGCCTGGGGTCACTTATGGCCATTGGATGTACAAATGTTATGTTTTCCACAATCCTACCAAAACACTGGGATCTGTTTCCAAAAAGCACAAATGCCCCTAACGCTTTTTCATTGACGCTCCTGCTTCACGTTGTGCCTAGACTATGCCTCGTTCAAGATGCTCACAGAGCTGTCTCTCTGGATACGCCAAGAAGATTCAGGAAGGGAAGCCGCCATGCTGCTATGATTGCACTCCCTGCTCAGAAGGGACCATCTCCACTCAGGAAGGTAGGCCAAGACCTCAGAGAAAACAGTCTTACCTGGGAGGATGGGGCAAAGTTTTGAGCCAGCCTAAACACGATGTTTGTAATGGCATCCCATGAGTGGAATGCCTCTTGGGTTTTTGGAGGTTTTGTCAGGATCTTCCCAGGTGCTGCTCATGAGTAACAACAAAGCCTCTTTTGAAAAACTGAAGCTATTTATTAAGCATAGCTATTTACAAGCGGAGCTAGTCAAAAACATGACCGTTCAATCACTATCAGAATCCGGAAGTACATTCCTTCGGCTACCCGCCCAACACCAGGTTTTCAGCACCCTGAAACGATGTCTCCTGGGTCCTCTAGCCCCCCTGTGCTGTGCCTGTGTCGAAAGCTTGTCTGGCTGGTGGTGCTGGATCTTTCAGCAGTGTCACGGATCCCTTGCTCCGCTCCCTCATTTGGAGACAATTCCTGTGATAAGCTGGATGATGATGAGGAGGAGTCCGTATGCAAAAGGGGCTCGGGTTCCCTATAGCTTCGTGAGCAGCTCTCCCTGCCCTGCTCCTGAGCAGGGCTTCCTCTCTCCCCCTCCTCGTGAGTAGCTGGGCTACTCCTGACAGGTTCAAAGAGCAGCGCTAGGAGGGGTAGGCAGTTTTAACTGGGGGAAAGCACATCCTCCTACTTGACCAATACATGCATGCACCAGTCATCAGCTGATGGACAGTGAAAGTCTACATTTCTGAAGCTCACGATGATGACTGTGAGGCCTTACCCATCACACAACTCAAAAAGTAGCATCACCAAATGGAGTGACCTGCTGACCTATGTTTAATCCTGTGGCCAGAGGTTCCCAGCACCAGTTTACACTTAGTAGAAGCGGTTCTGAAATATCTCATAGGCCAAGCTTTTCTAGCCATGCTCCACAAGATCTATTTTAGTGGATGAGACCATGGATCAAGATGTTTTTGCCAGTGAACTTTTGCCTCTCTCATTCCTAACAAAACTGTGTTCTTTTTCATCTCTTCCATATGCATGTCTTCCCATAGGCCCAGCTTGGTGTACAACTGATGTTAGGATACTGAAATGTGTTTTCCTCTCTACAGATGCTGATGAATGCATCAAATGTCCAGAAGATCACCATCCAAATGAGGACCGAGATCAATGTGTCCCCAAAATATTGACCTTCCTGTCCTATGAAGAATGTTTGGGGAACCTCCTGTCTTCCCTTTCTCTCTTCTTATCCTTAACCACAGGCTTTGTGTTAGGAATCTTCATTAAATACAAAGAAACTCCAATAGTCAAAGCCAACAACAGGGACCTCTCCTACATCCTCCTCATCTCCCTCCTTCTCTCATTTTTGTCCTCCTTCCTCTTCATCGGCCAGCCAAGAAAAGCGACCTGCCTTCTCCGACAAACAGCCTTCAGCACCATTTTCTCAGTTGCTGTCTCTTCTGTCTTGGCAAAAACCATCACTGTGGTGCTGGCCTTCCTGGCCACTAAGCCAGGGAACAGGGTGAGAAGATGGCTGGGGAAGAGTTTGGCCAACTCCATTGTCATTTCCTGTTCCAGTGTACAAGTTCTCATCGGCACGTTGTGGCTGGGGACATCTCCTCCTTTCCCTGACTCTGACATGCACTCCCAGCCTGGGGAGATCATCCTGAAATGTAACGAAGGGTCTGTGGCCATGTTTTATGTTGCCCTCGGCTACATGGGCTTCCTGGCTGCCGTCTGCTTCACGGTGGCATTCCTAGCCCGAAAGCTGCCTGACTCTTTCAATGAAGCTAAGCTGATCACCTTCAGCATGCTTGTCTTCTGCAGTGTTTGGGTGTCCTTTGTGCCCACCTACCTGAGCACCAAGGGGAAATTCATGGTAGCCGTGCAGGTTTTCTCCATCTTGGCCTCCAGTGCTGGGCTTCTGGGCTGCATCTTCATTCCCAAATGCTTCATCATTATACTGAGGCCTGATTTGAACATGAGAAAGACCAGAAAAAGCTAAATATGATATTTGATTCTTAGCTCTAGTGATATCATAGAACTGTAGAGTTAGAAGTCCACACCAGAATTTTGACTGCAGTGTGCAGCTAGTCATAACAAAATAAAAAATTCTTTCCTGTAGCACCTTAGAGACCAACTAAGCTTGTTCTCTAAGGTGCTACTACTGGAAAGAATTTTTTATTTTGTTTTGACTATGGCAGACCAGCACGGCTACCCACCTGTAACTGCAGCTAGTCATGTATATGGTGTGGCAAAGATGTGGTTACCACAGTTCCCATAACCTCACATGTGGGAAAAGCCATTCCCTGAAAATTCCCTGAAAATTCATGGTAGCTGTGCAGGTCCATCTTGACTTCCAGTGCTGGGCTTCTGGGATGCATCTTCATTCCCAAGTGCTACATTATTATAATGTGGCCAGATCTGAACATGAAGGAGCACTTGAAAACAATAAGCTAAATATAATACTTTATTATTGTCACCAGTAATATGGAATAATACTGGACTGAAAATACAGTCAGAAGTAATTTTTGGGGGGGAATGCTTCCCTTGGGGGCATCTGGCTGGCCACTGTGAAAAGAGGATACCATCATGGGCCTTTGGCTTGACGCAGCTTCTGGACTCTTCTGACCAAATAAAATTCAGCCAAACTTGCCTTTCTTTTTCTTTGGCCCATGTAAGTCTACTGGGTCAACTCCCAGAGCAGATATCATATATCGAACACATTGAATGCACTTTAATCTGAGTAGGCTGAAAGCAAAGAGTAAGATTACCATACTGTAACTTCTGTTATAGAGCTTTGGTATGCTGATGACAACGTAGTGTGTGCACACTCAGAGGATGACCTCCAAACCATCCTAAATATCTTCACAGAAGCTCACGGAAAGCTTGGCCTATTGCTCAACTTCCAGAAAACCAAAGTGTTGCACCAACAAGCCCAAAACAACTCAATGGTGTAACAATGGAAAATGTCGATCACTTCTCCTACTTGAAACAAAATAAAAATAAAAAATAAAAAAATCCTTCCAGTAGCACCTTAGAGACCAAATAAGTTAGTTATAGGTATGAGCTTTCGTGTGCATGCACACTTCATCTGAAGAAGTGTGCATGCACACAAAAGCTCATACCAAGAACAAACTTAGTTGGTCTCTAAGGTGCTACTGGAAGGAATTTTTTATTTTTTATTTTTTTATATTGTTTTGACTATGAGCCAGTGTGGTGTAGTGGTTAAGAGCGGTAGACTCGTTAATCTGGGGAACCGGGTTCGCGTCTCCACTCCTCCACATGCAGCTGCTGGGTGACCTTGGGCTAGTCACACTTCTCTGAAGTCTCTCAGCCCCACTCACCTCACAGAGTGTTTGTTGTGGGGGAGGAAGGGAAAGGAGAATGTTAGCTGCTTTGAGACTCCTTCGGGTAGTGATAAAGCGGGATATCAAATCCAAACTTCTTTTCTTCTTCTTCTTCTTCTTCTTCTTCTTCTTCTTCTTCTCTTCTCTTCTTCTTTAAGTGTACTGTAATCCCATCATATTAACCATGTGGCGGGCAAATAATGAGGTAAATAGTAATAATAATCACTTGGGGATTAGTTAGGGTTAGTTAGGAGTTGTTTGGAGAGAATCCCAATTACAAGTTGTGGTTCCAATCAAGATTGTGATGGAGAATACCTCAATATCTGCTGATAATAAAATGCAATGTTTAGCCTTTTCTGGTCTTTCTCATGTTCAGATCTCGCCTCGGTATAATAATGTAGCACTTGGGGAGGAAGATGCAGCCCAAAAGCCCAGCACTGGAGGCCAAGATAGAGAAGGGCCTCTCCACTTCACTTCCATCATTAATTACTAGTTCCTTTAACAATTTTAATCTATGCTGCTTTGATTCCATGCATAACAAGGTCTGAACCCAGATTGAAATGGGCCAAGATAATTGTTTTACTTCAGGTGGTCTCACCCATGCGATCTCCCAACTGTTCCCCTGCTTGACTTATTAAAGCTTGCCAAGGGGATATGAGTGGGTGGATTCAGGAGTTGTCAATGCTTCCTCATGGAAGAGGGTAGTCCTGGCTGTCATGAACTATGTGGTGGCTTTATCACCCCTGAAAATTTCCAACATGAGCCTATTGGTTTATGATGACTACTACTAAGTGATCACTAATACCGGTTGTTTGGGAAGTGTAGATGATGGAGAGGATTGTGGCAGGACATTTCCAAACATAGATTCTATGACCTTAGAGCATTTGCAATTGTCCTGTCACCAACCAGGGTGGAGTCCATCTTAACAACATCATGTTTTATGTGAAGGTAAGAATCTTCAAAGAAGCTAAGAATCAGGCACTACCACCATCACTTTTTGTAGTTAGATGTGCCTTTGTGTTCAGATCAGGCCTGAGGATGATAATGTAGCACTTCGGTAGGAAGATGCAGCCCAGAAGCCCAGCACTGGAGGACAAGATAGAGAAGACCTGCACGGCTACCATGTACTTCCCCTTGGTGCTCAGGTAGGTGGGCACAAAGGACACCCAAACACTGCAGAAGACCAGCATGCTGAAGGTGATCAACTTGGCTTCACTGAAGGCCCCAGGCAGCTTCCTGGCTAGGAATGCCACCATGAAACAGATGGCAGCCAGGAAGCCCATGTAGCTGAGGGAACCATAAAACATGGCCACAGACCCTTCATTGCATTGCAGGATGATCTCTTCAGGCTGGGAGTGCATGTCGGATTCTGGGAAAGGGGGAGACAGTCCCAGCCATAGGGTGCAGATGACAACTTGGAGACTTGAACAGGAAATGATAATGGAGTTGGCCAGACTCTTCCCCAGCCACCTCCTCACCCTGTTCCCTGGCTTTGTGGACAGGAAGGCCAGCACAACGGTGATGGTTTTTGCCAAGATGGAAGAGACGGCAACCGAGAAGATTATGCTAAAGGCTGTTTGTCGGAGAAGGCAGGTTGCTTTCCTTGGCTGGCTAATGAACAGGAAAGAGGACAAAAAGGAGAGCAGGAGGGAGATAAGCAGGATATAGGAAAGATCCCTGTTGTTGGCTTTGACTATTGGAGTTTCCTTGTATTTAATGAATATCCTGAAGACAAGGACAGTGGTTAAGGATAAGAAGAGGGCAAAGGAAGTTAGGAGGATCCCCAAACATTCTTCATAGGACAGGAAGGTGATTATTTGGGGGACACATTGATCTTGCTCCTTGTTTGGATGCTGATCTTCTGGACATTTGGTGCATTCCTTGGCATCTGCATAGAGAAAGAGGCTTCAATATCCTTATAACATTAATACACCTACAGCAGTCTGAATGTTGTCACAATTGTGGGGAATGTTTGCAATATGGGAGAGATCAGGAAAGAACACTGTGTGGTTGGGAGGGAGGGAGGGAGGTGCAGTTCCCCGGTAGAGAGGTCTCAACATGGCATGGCTAGAAAAGCTTTCTCTGTGAGATTTTTCAGTGTCACTTCTATTAAAATTAAAGGTAAAAGGCTCTCTGGGTGGTTAAGTCCAGTCAAAGGCGACTACGGGGTTGCGGTGCTCATCTCGCTTTCAGGCTGAGGGTGGTGGCATTTGTCCACGGACAGATTTCCAGGTCACGTGGCCAGCAGGACTAAATCGCTTCTGGTGCAATGGAACACCATGATGGAAACCACAGCGCATGGAAATGCCCTTTACCTTCCTACCACAGTGGTACCTATTTATCTACTTGCACTGGTGTTGCTTTTGAATGGCTAGGTTGGCATGGACTGGGACAGAGCAACGGGAGCTCGCCCTAATAAAAGTAGAGCCACTGGGTCAAAATTGGTGAAGCTATTTTTGTCAGTTGTTTGATGGGTAGCACTAGCATTTCAAGGGAATAAATGGGAGCACTAGCAAGGCAGAATGTCACCCACCCATCAGATGATGGGTGGTGCAAGTGTGTATTGGGTGCATTTTACCTTCCTGGGTGGAGATGGTCCCTTCTGAGCAGGGAGCACAATCATAGCAGCATGGTGGCTTCCCTTCCCGCATTTTCTTGGCATATCCAGGGTGGCAGCTCTGTGTGCATCTTGAGCGAGGCACAGACTAGGTACAGTATAAAGAGAAGAAGCATCGCCATAGAGGAATTGTTAGGAGCTTTTGTGCCTTTGGAAAATACTATAAACTCTTACTTCTAATGGCTCAAAGTAACTCGAGACCCTATCTGGGGGATTTTGCTTGTATGTTTGCAGAGCAGCATTGCAGAAAATGCTCTTTGTTGTTTCTGCTTCTTTTCCTTAACATTGATATTCTATGGGGACATTCAGGGTTTCCCACTCAGTGATCCTGAGCTGAACTGTTTTGATGCTGTCCTCAAGTTCTACCAAAAAGATGGGAAGGACACCACTGTCCTACATTCTTACCCAGCCAGGTAGCCACAGCTGGCCAGGGCTGATGAGATTGTACAGTGGTACCTCGGGTTACGTCCTTAATTCGTTCCGGAGGTCCGTTCTTAACCTGAAACTGTTCTTAACCTGAAGCACCACTTTAGCTAATGGGGCCTCCCCTGCCACTGCGCCACCAGAGCACGATTTCTGTTCTTATCCTGAAGCAAAGTTCTTAACCTGAAGCGTTATTTCTGGGTTAGCGGAGTATGTAACCTGAAGAGTATGTAACCTGAAGCGTATGTTACCCGAGGTACCACTGTAGCTCAAAAATACCTGGAGGACGCCAAGTTGGGGAATGTTCTATTCTGGTTTGAAATAATAATAATAATAATAATAATAATAATAATAATAATATATTTGTACCCCGCCCATCTGGCTGGGCTTCCCCAGCCACCCTGGGCAGCTTCCAACAAATATTAAAATACACTAAAATGTCACAGATTAAAAACAGGGCTGCCTTCAGGTATTTTCTAAATGTCAGGTAGTTGCTTATCTCTTTGACCTCTGATGGGAGGGCGTTCCACAGGGCGGGCGCCACTACCGAGAAGGCCCTCTGCCTGGTTCCCTGTAGCTTTGCTTCTCGCAGTGAGGGAACCACCAGAAGGTAGCCCCACGTAGAGTGCATTGCAGTAGTCCAAGCGGGAGATAACTAGAGCATGCACCACTCTGGCGAGACAGTCTGCGGGCAGGTAGGGTCTCCGCCTGCGTACCAGATGGAGCTGGTAGTCTCCTATTCCACCATGAAATCTTAAACATGCTTACCTAAGAATCATAGAATCATAGAGTTGGAAGAGACCACAAGGGCCATCCAGTCCAACCCCCTGCCAAGCAGGAAACACCATCAAAGCATTCCTGACAGATGGCTGTCAAGCCTCCGCTTAAAGACCTCCAAAGAAGGAGACTCCACCACACTCCTTGGCAGCAAATTCCACTGTCGAACAGCTCTTACTGTCAGGAAGTTCTTCCTAATGTTTAGGTGGAATCTTCTTTCTTGTAGTTTGAATCCATTGCCCCGTGTCCGCTTCTCTGGAGCAGCAGAAAACAACCTTTCTCCCTCCTCTATATGACATCCTTTTATATATTTGAACATGGCTATCATATCACCCCTTAACCTTCTCTTCTCCAGGCTAAACATACCCAGCTCCCTAAGCCGTTCCTCATAAGGCATCGTTTCCAGGCCTTTGACCATTTTGGTTGCCCTCTTCTGGACACGTTCCAGCTTGTCAGTATCCTTCTTGAACTGTGGTGCCCAGAACTGGACACAGTATTCCAGGTGAGGTCTGACCAGAGCGGAATACAGTGGTACTATTACTTCCCTTGATCTAGATGCTATACTCCTATTGATGCAGCCCAGAATTGCATTGGACTTTTTTAGCTGCTGCATCACACTGTTGACTCAAGTGTTAGAGTTAGTTCCTGAGAGGTATCTACATGATACTTCTCAGGGAAGATGGAACAAGCTTATTTCCTCCTGCTCTGGAAGGTAGGACTTGAACCAATGGCTTCAAGCTCAAAAAAGGAGATTCTGACTAAACATCGGGGGGGGGGAGTTCTGACAGTAATTGCTGTTTGACAGTGAAACTGTTTCCCTCGGGAGATTGTGGAATCTCCTTCCTTGGAAGTTTTTAAGCAGAGGTTGGATGGCCATCAGTCATGAATGCTTTAGCTGAGATTCCTATATTGCAGGGGGTTGGACTAGATGGCCCTTGGGTCCCTTCCAACCCTTCAATTATATGATTTATTACAGGCAATGGCATTATATGTACTATTCAACATTGCAATAGAGCTTTGTAGATAGCAGATGTCATAGGTAATAAAATCACACATATAATTTCCCCATACCTTGTTAAAGAATAAGGGCCACACTATTGCTTCCGGGTTAATGGTGAATTTTGGATTTGAGAATCCCTGTCTCTCTAGTCTCCCAACTTTCACTCTGGCATGGGAGTTATTAGGAAACATCACCCAGTTCACGATATCGAAGTCAACGGCCAGTGCCCCATTCTCATCCAAGTACTGCCCATCAACTGAAGTATTAGAGTAGAACTGGACTTCTTTCAAGAATGGATGGAGCTAGAATGACAGAGGAAATATCAGAATATTGAGAACATGCAACCATGTTTGATATTTCATCCCTGCTTATTCTGAATCCTAATATCCTCTGACTCATAATGGCTAGGATAGATTTTTAGGTCATTCTGCTTCAGGATTTGAGGGGTGACCAAAGTCAGCACTACTACATATATTAGGAAAGTTGATTAAGGTTTTGAGGGAGCATGTAAAGGGTGGTCAAGGTGTATTTATTAAAGGTACAAAGCTAAGTTCTAAAAAGGATGGTGTCATCTTTAAACTTCAGAATCCTTTTCCCTAGCAAGAAGTTCAAATGAACCTATATAAAGATGGCTATCCAGTGGTACTGGTCGCTTTGTTGTTAGAGATAATGAAAACATAGCCAGTTACAGGTAGGTAGCCGTGTTGGTCTGCCATAGTCAAAACGAAATAAAAAATGAAAAAATTCCTTCCAGTAGCACCTTAGAGACCAACTAAGTTTGTTTCTTGGTATGAGCTTTCATGTGCATGCAAAAAACTCATACCAAGAACAAACTTAGTTGGTCTCCAAGGTGCTACTGGAAGGATTATTTTTATTGAAAATATATCATTATTTGTAATATTGTAATATTGTACTTATTGTGATTATTCTGGAGTACTGCTTGCTTGTATATTTGTTTATTTGTTTGTTTGTTTACTGAGTTTATATACTGCCCTATACCTGGAGGTCTCAGGGTGGTTCACAGAAAAGATCCCAACATATACAATCAGAATAAAAACAACAACCCAATAACATGCCCCCCTGAAAATACCTGTTTAAAGGGGTATAGGATGTCAAACAGATCAACTATGTATGCAAGATTTTAAAAAGGTAAAGGACCCCTGGATGGTTATGTCCAGTCAAAGGTGACTATGGGGTTCCGGTGCTTATCTCGCTTCAGGCCAAGGGAAGAAGAAGAAGAAGAAGAGTTTGGATTTGATATCCCGCTTTTCACTACCCAAAGGAGTCTCAAAGCGGCTAACATTCTCCTTTCCCTTCCTCCCCCACAACAAACACTCTGTGAGGTGAGTGGGGCTGAGAGACTTCAGAGAAGTGTGACTAGCCCAAGGTCACCCAGCAGCTGCATGTGGAGGAGCGGAGACGAACCTGGTTCACCAGATTACGAGTCTACCACTCTTAACCACTACACCACACTGGCTCTCAGTGTCAACAGCCAGTATGTGGCCAGCATAATTAAACTGCTTCTGGCGCGATGGAACATCGTGACGGAAACCAGAGCGCATGGAAATGCCATTTATCTTCCCACCGCAGCGGTACCTATTTATCTACCTGCACTGGAGTGCTTTCGAACTGCTAGGTTGGCAGAACTACGTATATACCACATCCCTTGTAATGACCGCTCCCCACATCAAATGGGGGGATGACGTTTGTGTGGTTGTGCGCAGCCCCCTGAATTCCTGGGCGACACCTAGTAGTTTGGCTGGCTGCGCCCTCCCCCAGAAGGGATACCTGGGGTCTCCGCCTACCCCAGTTAACAGTCCAATCCCACCTGGGGGAGGCGTTGCCAAGGGATTGGCCAGGTAAGGGGAGGGACTACCCAGCCCACACAATAGAGGGTGTAGCTTACCTGGGAAGCAGCAGTCGGCTCCAGAGCTTCTCCCACCCTCCACTCCCTCAATTAACGCTTACTTTGCAGGTTAACCTCTTTTCCACAGGCACGCAGGCGCTGCTATGTCAAGGCCGCTGTTGAAGGGCCGGAAAGGAATTTCCCTGCATTGGCAGGTTTCGCCTTTCCCGTAGCAATTCGTCACAACTTTGGCGGTTTCAGGCCTTGGGCGGAATCCTTTAGTCATCTTCCTAAATGGGGGGGGGGCATGGGGCGGTGACTTCACGCCCCCTGCGGCAATAACAGGGTTCCCCGTTAAAGGGGTATTGGGGGGAGGCATTGGCCATACGCCAAGAGGTTGTCATTGCTCTCCCCCACCAGTGGCGGCAAAACGGGGGGCGGGCTCTCTGCTTGAACATATGTTCTCCAGAGCCAGCCCAATCCCCACACATTCTGGATAACCCTGACGTTTCCCAGATCCCCGGCTGGGGGCTGGGAAGGATAAACGCCCAATGCCTGAGCCAAGGTCTCCCTACATCTGAATCTTAATAAAGTTGTGGCCAATTTTAATCCCATAGCACGTTGTCTTGTGTCATTATTCCGCTCGGGGGTCGCCTAGGGTTTGGAGGACTCCACCTGTCCACGCAATAGAGGGTACATTGTGACAAATAGATTTCATTGTACTTTGCTTGCCATATATTGTGTCTTTGTATGCTGGCCTGAATCCCTGTTTTTTTTTTTTCATTTCTGCTGCTTTTGAAGTCAGTGAATAACTGGGTATAACAGTTGCTAGAGCATCTTCTTTGCAAGCAGAAAGTCTCAATGGAGGGCTGAGAAAGATTCCTTTCCAAAAACTGTGGACAACCACTGCCAGTCAGTCAGTGTAGACAATACCAGGCTAGACGGATCATTCCTCTGACTTCATATATGGGACCTTCCTATGTTCCTATCATGATGATTCCAGAGCTGTGATAGTTAATTGCAGTTTGAAAAGGAAAAGGACATACCTGCCATGGCTGAAACTTTTGACGTTCCCACCTGCCTACACCCACTATTGACATCTGCTGCAATCTGGATGAAGAATATGCTGTATCTAAGGCCTGAGCCACGGCTAAGATACTGAAGTAGTTGACAAAGCTGTCTTGGGATTGGATTCTTTCAGTCTCTTCCTGTGGTACCACCAGATTTTCCTTCTCCCTGCATCTTGCCCAGTCCCTTACGGATAAGGGATGCTTTGAATGCGAACAATGAACTGAGGTTCGCCAAAAGTGTGAACTAGGAGAAGACATTGGCTCATAGTAGTCCCTTTTTGTCCTTTTTTTGGTCTTCATTACAAAGGACAAAGCGCCATGGGCATACCGGAAGGATTCCATTTCATATAATAAGATTCTGTTTTCAAGAGCTGTGGTTATCCATACTTTCTTCCCAATTTGCACCCTTTCAAGTAAGGTTTGTACCTCTATGATTGTATGAAGGCCATATTGAGGGTCTGCATAGAAAATGAAGACATTGACTTGCCTCCACATGGCAGGTGCTTCATGGGGTATCCACTGCCAAGTTTTTCGTAGCACTCTTTTTGTGAAGGCAACGCAAATTTCCCTTTTGATCATCAGGGGTGTCAAGATATCCAGAAACTTTTCTCCATTGTCACTGTCTGGAACAAAGAGACCAACCCACGTCCACCTGAAATGCAGGAGGAGTTGGATAATTCCATGGTACTGAGTTTCTTGGTTTGGTGTCATTTGGTAGACAAAAGGGGACTGGGCTTTATCATGAAGAACAAAGCCGAAACTGAGCTGTTGAGAAAAGGAAAACAAGCTTGTTTCTCAGGACAAACTTTGAGACTTATTCTCTCTCTCTCTCTCTCTCTCTCTCTCTCTCTCTTTTGAAGATTTTCTTGGTTTACAAAGTGTGTGTAATGTCTCTCATATTTTTCCATAAAACATTTTTAGAGATCAATTTTAGTTGTTGAGACATTAGGAATGCTTATTAAATTTTTAACAATAAGAACAGCAAACATCATACAGGTATTTCTAAAATATGAGTTGTAAAACATCAAAATTGGAATTTCCATAGTAGGAACAAAAACAACAATTAATTTCATGTTAAGCCAATATAATATACAAGATCATAGAAAAAGACGACAAGCTTATCAAACCACAAATAACATAAGAAAGAAGAAACTTCAATTAAAATGTCAACTGGATTTTTTTTTAAAGTCTTCGATTCTCAACTGGATGTTCTCAACTGGCTCTCAATACTAAACTTATTATTATTATTATTATTATTATTATTATTATTATTATTATTAAATTTAATCCACCAAAGATATCTGGATGGTTCACAAGATAAAAATACAGAATAAAAGCACAAGAAACGCACACACAGAAGCAATATCCCCTCCCACAAACACATGTAACAGCCCATAGAATATTAACCAGCCAAAGCCCTGGTTGAAGAGGAAAGTCACATCTACCAGGCTTCTTTGTTGTTTGGTCTCTTGCTTGTCTTTTTGTTTGTAACTCCCCACTCCTTCCAGAAGTTCACTGTCCAGGCTTCCTGCTGTAAGCAAGCGAGGGGCAAGTCCTCCTCAAGCGATGGCCGGACAGCTCCCCTCTCTTGCAAAATAAGCATCAGAAAATGCTCAGCCGTAGAGCAATAAAATCTGTTACATTATCCTAAGCTTAGGTTATTCTTTCATGAGGTGACAAATGTTGCCAGCTGTGTTTGACCTGAACCCAGTTCTTACCTGTGGGATCTTGTAGATGCCCAACATGCTTGCAATGTGCGTGGAGATGTCGGATTCACCCCCTTCAAGAACAGCCAGAAGGGTTTTCCGCCTTCCACAGCTGTAGTTTGGAACATTGATCTTCCCACCAGCAAGGAGATCCATCAGGGCATCGGATGTTGTTCTTCCATCGAAATAGGTATTATAGATGCTGTAGCCCAGTGTGACATTGGGTAAGATCCTGGGGTTACTATTGATCTCCCGAACCGCAAGCGAGAAGGAAAGCATGTCCCAGTTCCCCATAATCCCTCTACTGCAAAAAAGTGTGTCACATAGTCACTCTCGATTCCGTGAAAAGGAAAATCACATTCTTTTTTATATATATAATTCAAAGCAAATATGAAAGGAGGTCAGTAAACAGGGCAAGGTGGAACAGAGGCGTACCAGTAACAGTTTCTGCAGTATCTCTGCAAAGGAGGAGGATGGAGGGAAGACCAGAACACAAACCAGCCCCTTTTCTTGGGACCTCCTTGGCCATGCCACCAATTCCACTCCATGGATTGTATATCTCACAAAAAATGCTCTCCAAATAATGGTTTGCATGTTTTTGGTGAGGGTGGGGGAGAAGCAGCCTCTTGCAGCAGCCAAGAGTCTGAGGGATGTTGGGCTGTGTAGGGCAACAGAGGTAAATTGCCTGGAACCAAATTGATTCCACAGACCTGCCTAAGCATAGCTAGCAATTAAAATTGACAGTTGTATTGATTGTGCTGTTGCCGCTGAAAATGGTAATATGGAACTATCATTGCACCTACTTTTAATTGTGCAGTATAGTTTCCTTGCCATGCGCCTTCCACCTCAAGAGATCCAGTCTTTCCTCCATCTCCAGACAAGGGCAGTGGGTGAAACCTGGGACACTAATTCTCTGAATAAACTTCCAGAAGATTATTTCTGACTGAGAGCAGGAAAGTCCCCAGTTTTCATGCCAAGGGACATGGCCTGAGCATTCAGCCTTCCCCCAATGTTCTGAGAGAGAAGAAGAAGAAGAAGAAGAAGAAGAAGAAGAAGAAGAAGAAGAAGAAGAAGAAGAAGAGGAGGAGGAGGAGTTTGGATTTGATATCCCGCTTTATCACTACCCGAAGGAGTCTCAAAGCGGCTAACATTCTCCTTTCCCTTCCTCCCCCACAACAAACACTCTGTGAGGTGAGTGGGGCTGAGAGACTTCAGAGAAGTGTGACTAGCCCAAGGTCACCCAGCAGCTGCATGTGGAGGAGTGGAGACACGAACCCGGTTCCCCAGATTACAAGTCTACCACTCTTAACCACTACACCACACTGGAGACAATGAGAGAACGAATTTCATTTTGGTTACTGCAGAAAAGCTGAAACTTAAACACACCTCATAGGTTTTTCTGCCATGTAGAAACAATTTATGTTATGGAGAGTGTGGCTGGATTTTTATTTTTTTTACTTAAATTCAAATGTAATAGGCATTTTACATTTCTGGGCCAATAAACACTGCCTGCCCCCATATGAAACTACCCGGAACCTGTGATCATCACTGGAGGCCCTTCTTTGGGTATCTCCTCCATGAAAAGTCCACAAGTTGACAATATGAGTACAGTCCTTTTCTGCATTTGTGGAATGTTCTCCCCAGTGAGGCTGGTTTGTTTTGTATTTGTTTTTATTATATATTTAGTGTTTTTATCTGGCATACTGTGTGAACTGCCCTGAGATCTTCGGGTGAAGGGCAGTATACAATTTGAATCAGAATAAATTGCTTTTCTTCCTTGCTTAGACCCTCAGGAAAGACCCATCCTACCTTCAGTCAATTTAATCTCACAGGTTTAAAGGCAAACAGGAGATAGAGATTTATCAGGGGTACGAGAAAAAAGGGAGTCATTGAAATGAATCGGAGAGTGAGTAGGAAACAAAAATACATCAATATAGCACCACTTACTTGTCCAACTCACTTAAGGGGGTCCTGGAAAAGGTGAAGGGGTATTGATCTCCCATGAATCTTAAACGTATTATTCCACTGACAAGGTGGTGACCTGAGTTGTAAAAATTCACAGCGGTGTTTTGATCCCTGACGAGATTCAGTGGGCATTTTGTCCTCTGCTGCATCCCGTAGGCAGCAAGAGGCAGCAACAGGAACAGTGTTACCATTCTGGGTCTGGCTGCTACACTTCCCTCGCAATTGGTCCTCCCAACTCCATCGCTAGCTAACCAGAAGAAACTGTTGCAAATCAGAGTTTGCAGTTGTCTGACAAATATAGTTCTGGCTTCAGAGTGAAAGGTGAAAAACCACAGCTCAGTGGCAGAACATGCGTTTTGCACCTAAATGGTGCTAGATTGAATCTCTGCTAACAAGGCTGAGAATGTCCTCTAGCTGGAGAGCTGCTACCAGTCAGTTGACAGTTCTGAGATAGAACGCAGCTTCCTGTGTTCTGATCAAGTCTCAAAAAGTCTTATCTTCCCCCTTCACCTGCCCTGTATCTTGGCCCCAAGGACTCTGTGGCGCACAATATATTTTATACATCAAGGCAGAGTGGAGTAAATATCCACCCACTGCCCCTCGATTGGGATGTTTGCGTTATTTTTCCCAAAGGGTGTGCGAGGGGAACCCTCACTGCGGTTCTGATAATTGTTTAGGGAAGAAATATCTCACCTGCAACTATAAGGGAGCAGGTGCAGAGCAGGAGAGGAACACGTTGACTCAGTAGACTAACATGGGTCACAGAGGGATAAAGTTGACTTTGGGTGAACTTTATTGAGATCAGAAGAGTCCTGATGTTGGATCAAGCCAAAGGCCCATTAAGCGGCAGCTAGAGTGTTGATAGCTAAAAACTGGAAGACAGAAGAATTAGGAACAATTGATGAATGGCAGATGAAAATAATGGACTATATGGAGCTTGCAGAAATGACCGGGAAAATCCGTGACCAGAGAGACGACGCGGTGGAGAAAGAATGGGGAAAATTTAAATTGTATTTAAAAGAGCATTGTAAGATTGAAATTTAGATATATTTTGAGGATAAGATAGGCTGTAGAGTAGAAGTTAGTTGTTTTTGATTTATGATGATAGGATAAGATAGGCGATAGATTAATTAATTACCGTATTTCCGGACCATATTAATCACCGTATTTCCGGACCATAAGACGCACCAATTTTTAAAGGGGAAAAACCAGGGAAAAATATTTTTTCCTGGTTTTCCTCCTCTAAAAGGCTGGGAGGGGGAGCGAAGGAGGCAGCAGTGGTGGAGGGACTGGGAGAGGAACATGCTACGGGCCTCCCCTGCCTCTCCCACCCTGCCGACACCAGCGAAAGTGGGGCAGAGAAAGGGGAAGCCCAGTAGCGATGCTGTAGGGCTTCCTGTCCTCCCACCCCACTTTCGCTGGTGTTGGGGAGGTTTAAAGATTTAAAGACAGCTGGGGAGAAGGGGTGAACGCTCAGCCCTTCTCCCCGGCTGCCTTTAAAAAAAGCGGGGATGAGCCTCTGAAGGGGCACCATGCACCCCTTCAAAAAGGCTCATCCCCGTTTTTTTTAAAGGGAGCAGGGGAGAAGGGGTGAGCGTTCACCCCTCGTCCCCAGCTCCCTTCAAAGCAAGTGGGATGAGCACAGGGTGTGGGGTGGTGGAGAAAGCAGCTGCTTCCTCCACCACCCAGCACCCAGCGCTGCTCCAAAAAGCCTGCTTTCTGCATCCTGGGTGGTGGAGGAAGCAGCTGGGATCCCGGCTGCTTTCTCCACCGCCCCGCGTCGGTCCAAAAAGCCTGATTTCGGGCGCTGGGTGGTGGAGGAAGCAGCTGGGATGCTGCCGCTTCCTCCACCACCCCGCGCGCCAATCCCAAAAGCCTGCTTTTGGGATCGGCGGGCAGCGCAGAGGAGGAACTTCTGGGTCCACCCCGCAGCCTCTGTTTGCAGAAACAAGCATGTTTCTGCGAACGTAGGTGCATGGAGGATCCAGCAACATCTCCGCTGCCGTCCCCCACCTCCTGCCAAACGCAGTGGGGGGTGGGGGGAGGCCGCAGGGAGCGAAGCCTTCGCTCCATAAGACGCAGCAACATTTTCCCTTCCTTTTCAGGAGGGAAAAAGTGCGTCTTATGGAGCGAAAAATACGGTAGATAGGGATATAATATAAGTTAAGAGATAAGAGATATAAATGGAGAAGTTGTTGTTAGAAAATAGATTTGAATTATATAGTTTTTGGAAGTTACCGATAAAGGTATTCACAAGGGACGCAGAAGGAGGAGATAGGAAGAAGTCCTACTTAGATGGGAGGGAAAATTGAACTATTTTTTATAGAAGTAATAAGTTGTTATTCTGTTGTGTTTTTTGTTAATGTTTGTTGTTATTGTAGTTTTTATGTTGTTATTATTATTTTCTGTTATGTTAAAAATTCAATAAATATTATTTATAAAAAAAAAAAACCAAAGGCCCATTAAGTATTGTATCCTTTTTACCAGAGGGAGGAGAAGGTGTCGCAAGATTGGAAGAAATTTAAGGACTATTTAGTTAAGCATGTTAAATTGAATGTTTGAATATTTGTGCAGGAATATATAAAAGAATCGGCTTTAGAAGTTTAAGGTTAGCTATAATGGTTTATAGAAGAAATTTTGATGTGATAGATCTATTTGTATAAGAAGGTGTTAAGATTTAGAATATAAGTTAAGAAATATATTGGTTTAGATAAATTTAAAGAACATTAGGATACTGAGCATGAGTCAATGGGATAAGAAATGAAGCTACCTAAAGAATATATATGTTTTTGAAGACAGAGGAGGGACCAGGGGAAGTCCCCCTAAGAAGTTAAAAACAAGTTGAGAAACAAAGATAAATATTTGGCAAGGTTTGTATAAGTTTTCTTTTTTGTATGGTATTGTTGTGTTTTACATTGTTGATTTTGTATTATGTTTTTATTGTGTTTATGTATGTTTAATGTTGTTTTTGTTTTGTTTCATGGTAAAATAATAAAATCTGTTAAAAAAAAAAAAGTATTGTATCCTTTTCTCATAGTATTTCATATTGTTCTGAATACTGTACCCCACTTTTGGACTGTACGGTGAAGGCTGAAAAAATTAATTAATCCTGTTTCAATTTACAATGTTTGCCTTAAATCCTGGACCTCAATTGCTGTGATCACCTTAAAGAGTCCTTAGGTAGACATAGCCCGTGTGAAACCTGGGATGTTTCTCTGGGGAGCAGGTGTGTCAGGCTGCACCAGCCCGTTTCCTGCCGGATATCCACTATGTGGAATACCTCAGACTTCTCACTGCGGCCAGACTGAACGTTCTTGACTCGGCGGTTTTGAGGGGAAGATTTAGAGGAGTTCCATATGATCAGAGAACGTGCCATTGTGCTTTAGGAGAGGTAGAATCCACAGAACACATTCTACTGAGTTGTCCCTTTTATAACGATTTAAGGCAATATCTCATAGCCCCATATTTATCTCAGTTTAGCTCTCGATTAAGAGAAAGGCAGGTAGCATATCTGCTGAATAAGCCCACTGGGAAAATAGCCTTATCTGTGGCTAAATTCCTCTTCCTGGCGCTCAAGTGTCGGAAGCGCAAAATCGAATGCCTCGATGTGGGTTATCTGTATGAGGTTTACTAGTGCTGTCCTATTTTAATTGTGTATCCCTCTGATGTTTTTTTAGTTCTATAATTTTGTATTGAGAAATGTTTTTCTTTTTCTTTCTGACTATCGGTCGAATAAAGGATATGTATGTATGTATGTATGTATGAGTCTTTGGGTAGTTCCCATTCATTTACTGGAGGTGATACAGTTGAATTAGACATCTCTGGGGTGTTACGTTTCTTGACTACTATCCTAATTCTTGCTTTTGGGTCTGTTCCACTAACATCCACCCCAACCCATAAGTTCTATTTACCTCATTATTTGCCCGCCACATGGTTAATATGATGGGATTACAGTACACTTAAAGAAGAAGAGAAGAGAAGAAGAAGAAGAAGAAGAAGAAGAAGAAGAGAAGAAGAAGAAGAAGAAGAGTTTGGATTTGATATCCCGCTTTATCACTACCCGAAGGAGTCTCAAAGCGGCTAACATTCTCCTTTCCCTTCCTCCCCCACAACAAACACTCTGTGAGGTGAGTGGGGCTGAGAGACTTCAGAGAAGTGTGACTAGCCCAAGGTCACCCAGCAGCTGCATGTGGAGGAGTGGAGACGCGAACCCGGTTCCCCAGATTACGAGTCTACCGCTCTTAACCACTACACCACACTGGCTCTCAGTCTTAAAGACTGAGCAATCTCCTCAGGCTCCCTGGTTGTGCTTCTGGGCACATATATTTTTCTGCCATCACTAATTTCCTCTGTTCTTCCAATCCTCCACATGATATTATTTTGCAGGCATCAAATGTGACCGTCTGTGGGGTATCACTCTCAACAGCGACAAGCCACATCTTTGGTGCCCCAAATTCGGACTGTTCCAAGCTCTCATTATCTGCCTTTCAATCATATCTGTATGTGGTTGAGGTATATGAAATTAGGTAATGGGACCCCTGACCATTAGGTTCAGTTGCGTACGACTCTGGGGTTGCGGCACTCACAGCATACAGCTTCCGGGTCATGTGGCCAGCATGGCAAAGCAGCTTCTGGCGAACCAGAGCAGCGCACGGAAACGCCGTTTACCTTCCCGCCGGAGCGGTACCTATTTATCTACTTGCACTTTGACATGCTTTCGAACTGCTAGGTTGGCAGGAGCAGAAACGGAGCAACGGGAGCTCATCCTGTCGCGGGCATTTGAACCGCCGACCTTCGGATCGGCAAGCCCTAGGCTCTGTGGTTTAACCCACAGTGCCACCCGCGCCCCTATGAAATTACCACCCCTCTATAAAAGTCACTTTCACAGACTTTCCATAACAGTATCAAGGCTGTCACTATCATAGAGGGTCCCATCTGTCCTGAGTTTTCCACAAAATCTCTCCTTACGAGCACAACAGATAAACAAAATCCCAATAAAAAATGCAAATATAATTTCAGTCCAGATTACTTCGTCAAACAGCATAAGGGTGTTGGTGTTGCGAAGGTCCTGTTTGCCACCACAGGAAAACAGGTATTCCCCGGAATTAGGATGGATAGATTGTTCAGTGATTTTGGAGGTCAGATAACCCCCCCCCCCAGGAAGTGTGGACCACAGTACACTCCCACCAAATACAGTATGAAAGTAGGAATCTGAGACCTTATGCATGCAAAGCAACTGTTCTATCACTGAGTTGCATGCTCCCAATAATAGAGCCTAACTTAGTCCATCCAAGAGACGTGGGTGGCGCTGTGATCTAAACCACAAAGCCCAGGGCTTGCCGATCTGAAGGTTGGCGGTTCGAATCCCCGCGACGGGGTGAGCTCCCGTTGTTTGGTCCCTGCTCCTGCCCACCTAGCAGTTCGAAAGCACGTCAAAGTGCAAGTAGATAAATAGGTACCACTCCGGCGGGAAGGTAAACGGCGTTTCCGTCCTCGGACTTTGTGGAGAGCCCACATTCAGTTGGTGGTTCATCAGCTGGATTGGCTCCAGGTGGAGTATCAAATCAGGTTCAAGGTTTTGGTGCTAACCTTTAAAGCCTAAACAGTCTGTAACCTTTCTTATCTGTGGGAATTATCTTCCAATACATCCCCCAAAGAGGGTGATGCTTATCTAACAGCAACCTACTGGTGGTCCCTGGCCCAAAACATATCCAGCTGTCCCAACCAGAGCCAGAGCCTTTTTGGTGGAACGCTTTGTCTAATGAGACCAGGGCTCAGCGCAATGTATCTCAGTTATCTCACTCGCTGGGTCATCACCTTACAGTGGTGAGTGGGCTTGCACATTCCTATGGCCCTTGTGAGCGAAGCAGGGCCTCCCAAGGCGGTAAGGTCAAAGGGAAGGAGCTAGACAAAGAATGATCCAAGAAGTCCTCAACGGCAGAATAGGCGGATGTAAACAAGCAGTATGTTACAATGGCTGTGAAGGCAGATGAAGGCTGCAGCAGATAAGATCTACCAGTTTGTCATGACTACTCATGCCATTGGAACAGAGCCCTACTGCAAAGACACTGCGTTGGTCATTGTGCACTGATCTACACACATAAAACAAATTCACGCACAGGCATCTTCCAAAAACCCAACCCAAACCCCAAAAGTCCCATGGTGATTGGCAAATGGTAACGGGGGCAGGATCATTAAATCTGGAAGCCCCTAGTCATGAACTGGCACATGGGCGGTAGATACAGATTCAGTTGTTCTGACTCAAGGAACGAGGCAGTTGAGCAGCTCTGCAGCTGTATCCATGACTGAGCAGCCCTTTTAGGATCCACTCTGCTCACCCCGAAAAGGGGGAGGGGCTAGGAAAGGTGGCCTAAACATAGTCTGCTTCCCCTTTTCCCTGTCTGGATTACTGCACCCAGTGAGGTCACCACCCAGTGGTCGTAAAAGACAATCCAACTTTGGAACATGGAACATACGGACTTTGTCAGATAATACAGATAACGAGCGTCCTGAATACAGAACTGCCATCATTGCAAGAGAGCTGCAGCGTTTTAACATCAATATTGCAGCGCTTCAAGAGATTCGAAGAGCAGGCGAGGAACAGCTGAAGGAAGAAAAAGGAGGCTACACATTCTTCTGGAAAGGTCTATCTGAACAAGAACATTGAATACATGGGATAGGCTTCGCTATCAAAAACGACCTTGTGAAGCTCCTGTCAGAAGTCCCTACCGGTATTAATGAGCGACTCTCAACCCTTCAAATAAAGCTCACCAAAAACCAACAGGCTACTATTATAAGCGCTCATGCACCAACACTGGATGCTGATGAAGACATGAAATAAATTTTTTACTCTCAGCTGGATACCATCCTATCAGAGACACCTAAGGAAGATAAAATTATCCTCCTGGGTGATTTTAATGCAAGAGTTGGGCGAGATTTCGATCTGTGGCCTGGGACTATTGGGAAAGAAGGAGTTGGCAACAGCAACCAGAACGGAATTTTACTTTTGATGATATGTGCAGCGCACAACCTTGTTATTACCAACACACTGTTTCGACAGAAAAATAAATTTAAAACTTCATGGAGGCATGAAAGTCTTCTTCACCGTCGCTATCGCCACTTGGTAGGCTTGACGTTGAGCTCTAACCAGTGTCCGGTCCAATTCAGAATGAGTTTTCTGCCACCGGCGCTCTAGCTGTCTCAGCGACCGTTTCCTCACCCTCAGCTCTGGAGAACACCATGGGGCTGTCTGGGCTCCATGCAATCGGAGAGGGCGCCTCAGAACCAGACAGTCGATAGCCCTGGTTAACTCCGCATTCCAGCGAGCCACCAGGAAATCAGATGAAAAGCCCTCAACATGGGATAAAGCATCCCCTACCACTCTCTGGAAACCATTTGGACCCATTAAGTGACAGGGGCGGACCATCCAAATCGGTCCCACCTCCCTGCAGAGGGGAAGGGTTGCGGAGAAGTCCAGTTGCACCAGGAAGTGATCCGACCATGGCACTTCTTTTGTTTTGCTTTTACTTAATGTCAGATCACCAGCATCCATAGAGGTGAGCACCAGATCTAAGGCATGTCCGTGACTATGAGTTGGGCCAAACTTATTCAGGGACAGCTCCATGGAGGCCATGCTTTCCACGAAGTCCCGAGCAGCCCCTTGTAAGGTCGTGTCGGCATGGATGTTAAAATCCCCTAGGACCACCAAACTAGGTGTCTCCAGGAGAACATCCGCCACGACCTGACCTGAAGCAGCTCGGGCAGGGAATCCTTGGTGCAGCGGGGAGGTCGGTACACCAAAAGGAATCCTGTACTGCCCCTATTGCCCAACTTCCAGAACATGCACTCAGAGAACTGGGTATTTCCAGTAGGACACCTGATGCAAGCTAGTGACTTCCTAAAAATCACTGCAACCCCCCCTCCCCACCCACATGACCTGGGTTGCTGTGCATAACAGAAACCTGGTGGACAACCAGATGCTAAGACAGGCCCATCTGCTTCATCCAACCAAATCTCTGTTACACATGCCAGGTGAAGTCCTCCATCCACAATCAAGTCAGGGATGGCAGTGGTCTTATGAATCATTGTCCTAGCATTGCACAGCAGCACCTTCAGGTCGTGTGGGTTTCCCTTGTTGAGCACAAATATAACATTGAATCACAATGGTACAAAATAACTCAGCAAGCTGACATTCATAGAATCATAGAATCAGAGTTGGAAGCAGAGGCGTAGGAAGCCTCTGGGGCACCAGGGGCGGCATTGCCGTGGAGGCAGCCCCTGGGGGGTGGGACATCATGACGCCATGACGTCATGACATCATGATGCATGCGTCAGGACCCGCCGAGCGAACGCTGGCTCCTGGGGCTTCCCTGTCTATGCTGCTTTAAAAATCCGGGCATGCGCAGTCCATCTCAGCCGGCGCTGCTGCTCCAGGGGCGACCCGCTAAGCGAGTGCTGGCTCCTGGAGCTCCCCCGTCCGTGCTGTAGCAGCACGGGTGGGGGAGCCCCACAAGCCGCCGATCTCGCAGGGCAGCCCCATAGCGGCAGCGACGGGTGGACCCCGGATGGGCCGCAGGGCAGAGTGGCTTCACTCTGTGGCTTTCTCCGGGCCACCGGCGGGGCGGGGCTGGCCCAAGTGTCACCCCTGCCCTCCCCTGGAATCTGGGGCAGACCGCCCCCCGCCGCCCGTCTCTACGCCCCTGGTTGGAAGAGACGACAAGGGCCATCCAGTCCAACCCCCTGCCAAGCAGGATACACCATCAAAGCATTCCTGACAGATGGCTGTCAAGCCTCTGCTTAAAGACCTCCAAAGAAGGAGACTCCACCACACTCCTTGGCAGCAAATTCCACTGTCGAACAGCTCTTACTGTCAGGAAGTTCTTCCTAATGTTTAGGTGGAATCTTCTTTCTTGTAGTTTGAATCCATTGCCCCGTGTCCGCTTCTCTGGAGCAGCAGAAAACAGCCTTTCTCCCTCCTCTATGTGACATCCTTTTATATATTTGAACATGGCTATCACATCACCCCTTAACCTTCTCTTCTCTAGGCCAGCTCCCTAAGCCGTTCCTCATAAGGCATCGTTTCCAAGCCTTTGACCATTTTGGTTGCCCTCCTCTGGACACGTTCCAGCTTGTCAGTATCCTTCTTGAACTGTGGTGCCCAGAACTGGACACAGTATTCCAGGTGAGGTCTGACCAGAGCAGAATACAGTGGTACTATTACTTCCCTTGATCTAGATGCTATACTCCTATTGATGCAGCCCAGAATTGCATTGGCTTTTTTAGCTGCTGCATCACACTGTTGACTCATGTCAAGTTTATGGTCTACCAAGACTCCTAGATCCTTTTCACATGTACTGCTCTCAAGCCAGGTGTCACCCATCCTGTATTTGTGCCTTTCATTTTTTTTGCCCAAGTGTAGTACTTTACATTTCTCCCTGTTAAAATTCATCTTGTTTGCTTTGGCCCAGTTCTCTAATCTGTTAAGGTCATTTTGAAGTGTGATCCTGTCCTCTGGGGTATTAGCCACCCCTCCCAATTTGGTGTCATCTGCAAACTTGATCAGGATGCCCTCAAGCCCATCATCCAAGTCATTGATAAAGATGTTGAATAGACTGGGCCCAAGACAGAACCCTGTGGCACCCCACTAGTCACTTCTCTCCAGGATGAAGAGGAGCCATTGATGAGCACCCTTTGGGTTCGGTCAGTCAGCCAGTTACAAATCCACTGAATGGTAGCATTGTCTAGCCCACATTTTACCAGCTTCTTTACAAGAATATCATGGGGCACCTTGTCAAAGACCTTGCTGAAATCAAGATAGGCTACATCCTCAGTGTTCCCTTCATCTACCAGGCTTGTAATTCTGTCAAAAAATGAGATCAGGTGAGTCTGACATGACTTATTTTTCAGAAACCCATGCTGACTTTTAGTGTTCACAGCGTTCCTTTCTAGGTGCTCACAGACCATTTGCTTAATGATCTGCTCTAGAATCTTTCCTGGTATTGATGTCAGGCTGACTGGGCAGTCATAATTGTTTGGGTCCTCTCTTTCCCCCTTTTTGAAAATAGGGACAACATTTGCCCTCCTCCAGTCTGCTGGGACTTCGCCTGTTCTCCAGGAATTCTCAAAGATTACTGCCAGTGGTTCTGAAATCACCTCTGCCAGTTCTTTTAATACTCTTGGATGTAGTTCATCTGGCCCTGGAGACTTGAATACATCTAAACTAGCCAAGTATTCCTGTACTACCTCCTTACTTATTCTGGGCTGTGTTTCCCCTGCTGAATCATCTGCTCCGTATTTTTCAGGTTGGGCATTGTTTTCTTTTTTTGCAAGCAAGCCGCGGAGCGGGGCCGCTCCACCCCGCGGCCTGCCTGGGACCCGCCCACCAGCGCCACTATGGCGCGGCACGCATGCGCTGTGCGTCGCACTCAGCAATGGGCCAGCGCCAAGAAAATCCTGAAGAAGAAGAAAAAGGAAAGGAAAGCAGCACAAGCGGCTGCTTCCCTTTCTTTTTTCGTTTTTTAGGAAGGGAGAAGAAAAGCGTGTGGCGGCCAAAGAGCAGACTGTGCTCCATAGCGCATGCGCCGTGACGTCGCCACAAACAACAACAAAATAGATACAAAAAAATACACAAACAAACTAAAACTACAATACAAAACATCTATCAAAAAATAAAAACAAAAAATAAACTTTCGTATTAAAAAAGCTCCACTTTCCTCACATCTTTACATGGACTTCCTCCTGTTTCCCCTTATTTGCGTCCCTTAAAAAATATTTCACGTAACTTCCCAATTTAAATTTATCACATATTCTATACATACTAGTAAATGCAAAACAATTTCCAGATCTATTTCTATACTCTATACTCTCCTAAAATTCGTATTGTTAATTCACATTATATATTTGACAGCCTATCCTTTTCCTTCAAACAAAAATCTAATTTTGAATCTTACAATACTTTTTTAGATACATTTTAAATTTTCCCCATTCCTTCTCCACCACGTCGTCTCTCTGGTTACGGATTCTCCCGGTCATTTCTGCAGGCTCCATGTACTCCAACATCTTCATCTGCCATTGTTCAATAGTAGGTAATTCCTCCAACTTCCAGTTCTTGGCTATTAATACTCTCGCTGCTGTTGTGGCATACAAAACTAAATTTCTATCGCATTTCAAAATGTCTTTACCTAAAATGCCTAATAAAAAGGCCTCTGGTTTTTTCTTAAAGGTATATTTAAGAATTTTTTTCAGTTCATTATATACCTTTTCCCAAAAGTCTTTCACCTTAGGGCACAACCACCACATATGAAAAAAAGTTCCTTCTGATTGCTTACATCTCCAACACTTGTTACTTAAACCACGGTAAATTTTTGCCAATTTAACAGGTGTCAGATACCACCTGTAAATCATCTTCATAAAGTTCTCTCTTAATAAACTGCACACTGTGAATTTGATATTTTGACTCCACAACCTCTCCCAATCTTCCATCATGATGTTGTGCCCCAGGTCTTTTGCCCATTTACGGAAAATTACCGGGTCGAGGCTGCTCAGCTCCCGGTCCTACGGAGGAAGCCCGTGGTTCGCTGCGGAGGTAATGGAGACCAGCCGGAGATTGGAGCAAAAGCAAAGAAGTTTATTGCGCAACAAGGTTCAGGAGGATCCGAACCCCGAACAAAGGGTGTCACGGACTTTTAAAGCTTCCCGCCATTGCCCAGAATACATAGCGAAATACATCATCAAAACGTCAGAGAGAGAGGCGGAGAGGGGAGGTTCTAGCGAGATTTACATACGGGAAAAACAAGTTTTACATGTCAAGAGGGATGGCAGGAACTGGTGATTGGATTTAGGGTGGGTGCAATATACATTGAAGGTTTCCACTGGGGAAGAACAATAGAAAACTCCTAGGAGGATGTCTGCTGCCATGGCAACTGATAGATGGGTGCTCAAGTAGATTACCGGGAGGGGAGCATTTCCTCCTGCAGCTGGATGAGTACGTGATCCGCCGCCTAAGGGATTATGAAGGTCACTGAGATGAGAGTCCAAAAATTATACAGTATCGAAATAATATACTTCTGATGATCGGAGGATGGCGGGGACCGAGGGGTTAGAAAGGTCCTTTTATAAGGAGCAGATAGACACCCGAACCAAGCAGATCCGATATTGCATTGCTGAGATATTGATTTTTATGTTATTTAACGTTGGAGCTGTCAAACTGCCCACCCACAGTCTAAACAAGTCCACTTCTTACAATGTTGCAAGTTATCATTAATAACCTCCCTAGCTAGAACAAAATCAAAAATTCTTTCCAGTAGCACCTTAGAGACCAACTGAGTTTGTTCTTGGTATGAGCTTTCGTGTGCATGCACACTTCTTCAGATACGTATCTGAAGAAGTGTGCATGCACACGAAAGCTCATACCAAGAACAAACTCAGTTGGTCTCTAAGGTGCTACTGGAAAGAATTTTTGATTTTGTTTTGACTATGGCAGACCAACACGGCTACCCACCTGTAACTCCCTAGCTAGATACATTTTAGTTTCAGATCCATTGTTCTCGCAGCAGGGAGCCTGTCAATACCCACTTAGTGAGCAGTCAAGCGTGAAGGTGATGATTGAATCACAGTAGCAGAGCTGAACGTTCCATTTTGGAGGCTTGGCGGAGTGCATGCTCCTGATTGGTCGGCTTGCCGTTCATTGAGAAAATGGAGCGCACGAGGAGCGCTTTGACAGGAGGCTTCTCGGGGGGTTTTCGGGGCGCAGATCGGGACAATTGGGGATGCCCTTTATCGCGAGGGCTTTATGTGGTGCTTGTGTGACTTGTGGGGGCAAAGGGAGATGGCAGGAAAGGGGGAAATGAATGCCCGCTCATCGTCGGGCTTTTAGCGATCTTTAGGGGTCCCGCACTCGCTACTGGGAGGCATAGCGGTGGGGGAAGGTGATGGCTGGTAAATTTCCCTATCAGTCCCGCACTTGGAGATAAGATTTGTACCTGGTTCGCAGAACCACAAATCCTTTTCTCCACACCTACACTTCCGTAACTTGGTACTCACCTTCCCCCAGGTGTCTTAACTGGACGTATTCAGGGAAGGTGGGCTGGCCATGGTAGTAAGCTCGGAGGGGAAATATGGAAGAAGAGGACGGGCGGAGAGGACAGTGAAATATGGAACAACATGGGGTCCAACAACGAGAAATACAGCAAAACACTAACATGCACAATACTATTACTAAAACAACTAGAAAAATGCCCTTTAAGAGCTGTTTTGCCCAACCCAAACTGGGCAACCAACCCCAGAGGTCAAAGTCCGACATTCCTTCGTGTTGGATGTCGTGTAAAGTGGAAGTCAGGCGATGGATGTTATTCAAATGTCCTGTAATGTTTAGGGTCTGGTCGGTCACGTATGTGCAGCACTCTGAACCAATGAGGGCACATGTGCCACCTTCAGCTGACAATAAAAAGTCTGTCGCAATCCTGTTTTGAATACTTAATTGTCTCACCTGAGAGAGTTCGGTGGTCAGGGAGTCCGTGATTTGTTCCGCCTCTCGCATGAATTTAAGGAGGACGTCGGTGAGCCTTAGGATATCCACGTGGTTCGAACCGGCCCCGTAAGCTGGAAATAGGGCTCTCCCCCAGGTCTCTCCGTTGGCCGCCACATCAGACAGGTCAGAAAGGGCTTGCTCCTCCCTTCTGTTCCGCAGTCTCCCAGTAGGTAAATCCCGGGCCACACGTACTCCGGGCACGATGTAGCCTAGATAGCAGGAGCCAGACATGTGGGGGCTGACCCATCGATATGCGCGGTGGGCGCAGACCCACCACAGTCCGGCCAAATCAGTCCCGAGCCTACCGGAGGCAAAACTGTGGAGAAACGCGATGTTGGGGTGCCGAGCTTGATCCAGGGGGGGTTCTCCCATTGCCAATGTCCAAGCTGAAGGGAGGTCTGCGGCCAAACGGGTTTCGGATTGCGTAACGACAGTCACTTGCCCTGTCTCGTGGATCTCCAGAGAGGTGTCACAGGAACTAGTCCCCACTGAGGCACCTTCTCCGGAGAAGACACGGCAAAGGGGCCCGCGGGTAGGGCCGGTAAGGTACAAGTACTGGTGAGTGAGGTTCAAGGCGGTGAGATTCCAAGAGGCCACATTCCCCAAGCGAAGCTGTTCCAGGGTGACTGCAAAAGGAACCAAGGGAAGTCCCTGCCGGAGGTGGCTTGGGGCATGGGCGCAAACCCAACAGTTCGGGTATTCAGTCTCTTTGGCCACCTTGCTGAGGAGTTGGATAAATGAGTTTTGATCCCAGGATGATAGGAAATCTGGTTCTGGGGCCGAAGAGTCAGCAGCCAGGCGATGTGGTGCGGTCCCAACAGGGTGGAGGGGATCCGTGGTGTTTAAAAGGGAGGCTGTTTTGGCAATGCCTCCACATCGCAAGGGTCCGGTGTGGTCCCACACCGGTGGGTCTGAGGGTAGACTGGGGTGATACCAACCCTCCAAGTAGTCTGAGCCCCTCCAGTTCCCAGTGAGGCCAAGGTCCCATAAGCAGCAGAAACGTCTTAAGCAAATGCCCTGGACCAGGGGTCTGGAAGTCTGGGGTAGCATACGAGCACATTGAAACCCAAAAATCAAGTTTTCGGCGGGGGGGAGAGAAGTGTCAGTGAAAGTATGGGAGCCCCCACCTTGCTGCACTTCAGTCCAATTAGGGCTCTTGGATACTTCTCCGTGGCTGAAGAGGAGGTATGAGCCATTGACACAGGTAAGGCGATATCTCCCCTGGTCTAGGGTGACGGAGGCTGAGCCCAGCCTCCTATAGTCCTTGGAGCGCACAAATAATTCCCACTGCTGTGTCCCATTCATCTTGGGGACCAGGGAGTGGCGTAACAGAGTCCTGCTTTCGGGGAGGCAGAAATCAAAATCCCCAATCCGGTCCGGATTTTGCTTGCCACCCTGTTCTAAAAGGTGGAAGTCCAGGTATTGGTGGTCAGTCATTATTCCAGGGCAGTGCTCAGAGGTCCAAGCAAGGGGCCTGCCCAGGAAAGGGAAAAGGAAGAGTACCGTGATAGAGTTCATTTTGGGGAGAAGCTGTCAAAGTAAGCTGTCAAAAGGCAGCAAGTCCGAGAACACGGGAAACTGTCAAATAGCTGTCAGAAGCTGTCAATAGCGGTAAGTCCGAAAATGCGGAGAACTGTCAAGCAGCTGTCAAAAGCTGTCAATTGCAGTAAGTCCGAAAATGCGGAGAACTGTCAAGCAGCTGTCAAAAGCTGTCAATTGCAGTAAGTCCGAAAATGCGGAGAACTGTCAAGCAGCTGTCAAAAGCTGTCAATTGCGGTAAGTCCGAAAATGTGGAGAACTGTCAAGCAGCTGTCAAAAGCTGTCAATTGCGGTAAGTCCAAAAATGCGGATAGGAATGAGGTCTGGGGACTCGGGAACAGTGAAGCAGGATCCGGGGTTCGAGGCTGGGGTGCGGCTGGGGTGCGATGCTGGGGTGCGAAGCTGGAGTGAGGTGAACAGGAACTGGGGAGCGATGCTGGGGTGCGGAGAACAGGAACTAGGGAGTGATGCTGGGGCGCGGAGAACAGGAACTAGGGAGCGATGCTGGGGTCAGTAGCGGAGAACAGGAACTAGGGAGCGATGCTGGGGTCAGTAGCGCTTTAAACGTAGACGGATGCCATCCGGGACGAGCTCCGATGTCCACTCGGTGGCGCCGGGGTGTGGTCCGGGTTGTAGAGCCCGATCTAGTGGCTCCGAATCAGGTCCAGTCTGTAGAGCCCGATCCCGTGGCTCCGAATCAGGTCCGGTCTGTAGAGCCCGATCCCGTGGCTCCGAATCAGGTCCGGTCTGTAGAGCCCGATCCCGTGGCTCCGAATCAGGTCCGGTCTGTAGCTCTTCGGGATCTTGGTCGTCGATGAAGGAGTCTGGGGCAGAAGGGGGTTTATCAAATGTATAGTCCTCCCCCCCGCTCTCTAGATTGTCCGGAGGAGGTTGGGCTAGCTTGCATCGGGTGTGATGCAGCCAGGAGTTCTTCTCCCCAATTTTAACAGCGGTGGGTGAGACGAGGAGGACCTGAAAGGGGCCCTCCCAAGTGGGTTGTAAGGGCACCTTTGGGTATACCTTGGTGAGGATCCAATCTCCAGGTTGGAAAGAGTGTACTGCCATATCAGCTGGTAAATTCTGACCCTCTATGGCCGCATACTGGTGGAGGCGGCGTAATTGTTGTTGGAATTGAATTACATAAGAGGTAAGTTCTGCTTCCCCTAGGTCAAGTTCGGAGAGGGGAAACTGGGTGTTGTACACCGGTGGGGGCCTACCAAACAATAGTTCGAAAGGAGAGAGCTTTAAGGGTCCTGTTGGGGCACTCCTTATGTTGTGGAGGACCAAAGGTAGCGCATTTACCCATTTGAGTCCCGTACTGTTGCACAATTTCCCAAGCTGTACCTTCACCTCCTGGTTCATGCGCTCCACCTGTCCTGATGACGCTGGATGGTAAGGAGTATGCAGCTCCCACTTGATTCCCAAAGCCTTGGCAATCTGTTGGACTACTTCAGCAGTGAAGTGGGTCCCCCTGTCACTGTCCAGCCTGCGTGGGACCCCAAACCTCGGGATGATCTCTTGCAAAAGGGCCCTAGCCACGACTGTAGCGGTGGCTCTTCTAGCTGGATACCCTTCTACCCAAGAGGAGAATTGATCCACTATGATGAGGGCATACTTGTACCCCTGGCATGGGGGTAGTTCGATAAAATCAAGCTGCAGACTCTCAAAAGGGACAAAAGCCCATGGTCTAGCTCCTGGTGGACGTTTTGGTTCCCTTCTTGGGATTGAAGGATTGACACGTAAGGCAATTTTTAGTGGCTGCCGTAGCGGCCATGGCAGTTCCCGGGGCATACCAGCACCTTTGGACATAGTCTATGAGCCTGGTCTTTCCCCAATGGGTTTGTTGATGCAGGATCCTAACAAACTTGGGGGTCCAAGCCTTAGGAATAATGACTCTCCCGTCAGGCAGGGACCATACCCCATTGGTTAGCTTTGCCCCAATGGATGCCCACATGTTCCGCTCCTGTTCCCCTGCATTATTGTACATTAGGCTGAAATCAATTTCGGCTGGCAGTTGAATACATTGGAATTGGGTGCCTTCGCTTATAGCTTGAAGGGCAGCTGTCTGGGCGGCCTGGTCTGCCCGTCTGTTTCCTTTTGAGACGGGATCCCTTCCCTTAGTGTGTGCTTTGCAATGCACGACGGCTATGGCTTTTGGTAAGTGTATAGCATTTAGGAGTCTTTCCACTAAGGCAGCATGGGAGATCTGGGAGCCTGAGGCTGTGAGAAAGCCTCGCTGAAGCCAGATTTGCCCGGTGGTATGGACTAGACCAAAGCAGTACTTGCTGTCGGTGTAGATTGTCACTCGCTGCCCTTCTGCTAGCTCACAAGCCCTGATGAGCGCAATTAATTCGGCAGCTTGAGCGCTATACTGGGGGTTTACTGGCTCTGCCTCCACCACTTCGAAATCAGACACCACAGAGTACCCAGTCTTCCGTTCCCCTTCTACGATCTTTGAGCTCCCATCGGTGTATAGGATGAGGTCTGGGTTTTGCAAGGGTAAGTGATCTAAGTCCTCACGGGGTTTCTCTGCCTGCCGGACTATTTGGGTGCAGTCATGATGCGGGGTGCCGTCCTCGGGTAGTGGGAGAAGGGTAGCTGGATTTAGAGAGTTAACCCTTTTTATGGTCACATTTGATGGGGCTAGAAGGAGTGCTTCATAACGGTTTTGGCGGGGATTTGAGAAATGGTGGGTTCCTTTGAGGGTCAGCAGAGTGGCTACTGCATGTGGGACGTGTACAATGATTTCATGACCTAGTACAGTATCCTGCGCCTTCTGGAGGAGAATTGCAGCAGCAGCAATTGCCCTCAAGCAGCTAATGGATCCCTTTGTAGTGGTGTCCAACTGGAGACTGTAATATGCTACTGGTCTTTGTCGGTCCCGGAATGATTGGGTTAGAACCCCAGAAGCAACTCCCTCCTGCTCATGAACGAATAGATTAAAGGGTAACCGATAGTCTGGTAACCCTAGTGCAGGAGCGGACCTAAGCTCTCTTTTTAGGCGTTCAAATTGGGCAAAGGCTTCCTCTGTCCACTGTAGCTTATCTGGGTGGTCTTGGCGGGTCATAGCAGATAGGGGCTTGGAGATTTCGCTGTATCCTGCGATGAAATCCCTGCAGAATCCACACATTCCTAGAAACCCCCTTAACTGTCTTTTAGTCTGTGGCAAGGGTATCTTGGTGACAGCCTCCACGCGATCGGTGGCCAGGCTTCTAGTTCCAATCCCTAGAATGTGCCCAAGGTACTTGACTTCTTGTTTGCAAAATTGGAGTTTTTTTGGGGACACTTTATGCCCTTTAAAGGCTAACTGTATGAGGAGGTGTTTAGTGTCCCTTTTGCACGCCTCTTCACTATTAGAACAAATAAGGATGTCATCAACGTATAACAGGTAGGAGGAGCCTGCAGGGAGACTGACATCCTGGAGGTCGCGGTGTAGGGTTGCTGAGAATATGGCCGGTGATTCTACGTATCCTTGGGGTAATCTGGTCCAGGTTAATTGACCGGGTCCCCAGGTAAACGCAAAGAGGAATTGGCTCTCCGGGGCAACAGGTATGCTGAAGAAGGCAGAACACAAATCAGCTACGCTGTACCATGTGGTGCCTGGTGGAATAGCATTTAGGAGGGAATTCGGATTCCCCACCACTGGATGTCGGGGTATTACAAACTGGTTTATTAGCCGGAGGTCCTGAACAAAACGATAGCGGACAGGGGCCCCTTCGGCACCCGATTTTTTTATGGGGAGTATAGGCGAATTGCACGGGGAGGCACAGGGGACCAATATTCCTTGTTCTAGGAAGTCCTGTATCATAGGCGCCAGCCCTTCAATGGCTTCCGGAGGTATGGGGTATTGTTTTGCGCAAGGGAATGGCTGGTCGGCCTTGAAGGAGATTCGCACTGGGGTCGCTGACTTTAAAAGTCCCACGGAAGTCGACTCAGTTCCCCACAGCCAGGGTGGCATTTCCCGTTCCAGTTCCAAGGGGAGGTCGGGGAATTGTCGCTCGTCCCTAGCCTCTTGTAAGATTCCCTGGAAAGATGCCACTGACTCATCCGGCATGTGTAAGTAGATGCCATCAGAGGAGCAGGTAATGGTGGCGTTGAGCTTGCACAGGAGGTCTCTTCCCAACAGGTTAACTGGGCTGGAGGTAAGGAGGAAGGTATGTTCGGCCAACAAAGGTCCAAGAGTAACCCTTGCTGGTTGCGATAGAGGACAGGTGCGGGGTATCCCATCCAAACCCATAACTTTTCTCGTTTCATCCCCGGGCCTTAAGTGGCTACTAGCCAAAGTAGAATAAGTAGCCCCAGTGTCTAAGAGACATTCGTAGGGATGTCCGTCTATTTCAATAGTACAGACGGGATCTTCCGGAGATAGGGCTAACACCGGGCAGATGGTTTGGGCTTGGATGAGATCCCCTTCTAATTGTCAATAAGGGTTTGTTGGGTTTCTTCTGGTGTCACAAGGAAGGGCTTGAGCGGATTGGGGTGCTTGTTGGGCCGTCAGAGGGGTCCGGAAGGGTGCCGGAGGCTGTGACCCTGTGGTTGGTTGGGCTATTGGTTCCTGCACGCTCTGCGGCGGCCAGTTTCCTTGTGGAGGGGGTGGCACCATTTGCTGGTTGCTGTACACGGGGACCTTAGGTGGGCGCGGAGGAAAGGCTGGATACGGCAGGTTTCCTTCAGAGGACGGGTTAGGGCAAGCTTCAACCCATGGGCTCCCCGGGTACAAATATGGGCAATTGCGCTTTATGTGCCCAGGTTGGAAGCATAGATAGCAGAGGCCAGAGGATGTGGCCCAGGGTCGTGGCATTGCTGGATTAGCGGTTGGTCCCCCTCCTCTTCCCCTTCCTCTGACTCGTCCTCTTGTTGGGAATGCAGGGGCAGGGAAGTAAGGGGGCTCCATGCTGAGGGCAAGCACTGCCTCATCCTCTGTTTTGGTCTCCTTCTTTTTCTTTTCGTCTCGGTTGTTAAAGACGGATTTTGCGATTGATAATATTTCGCTAAAAGTTTTCCCGTCGTAACCAACTTGGAGATTTAAAGCTTTCCTGATGTCTGGTGCTGCCTGGTCTTTAAAGAAGCCTTTTACTATGATATCGTGGTGAGGGTTCTCCGGGTCTATTCCGCCCCAGGTTTTAATAGCCGTCACCAATCGAGAGTAATAGTCCGAAGGGTGTTCATTGGGTCCCTGTATTACAGTCTGGACTTTGGTCCAATTTATCGAGCGCTGTCCTGATGCCTTGATGCCATCTAAGATTGCCTTTTTAAACAAGTTTAGACACCATATGCCACCTGGGGTGTTATAGTCCCAGGCGTTGGGCTCGATCCGCAGATCTCTGGGCGTTAATGCCTGTACCCCTTGAGGCCTGCCTTCCTGATAGTTCTCTTGATTTAGAGCTTCCTCAGCCTTGCTTAGGATGTCTGCCTTCTCAGCTTCATTGAACAAAGCGTTGAGAAGCACGTGGACATCGGTCCAAGAAGGGTGGTGAGAAGAGAAGATGGTCGCTATCTGCCTGTGGCACTTATCGGGATCATCTCTCAGAGAGGGCATCACATTAGCCCAATTTACTAAATCGGCAGTCCGGAAGGGTTGGTGGGTGTAGATCATCCGTGGGGCCCCATCCGGCGTGGCCGGAGGAATTGGAAAGGCCCGCAGGGGCATCTGGTAAGAGGCGGTCTGATAGTTGCCCCCTCCATTTCCTTTAGCCTTAGTCTTTACTGGCTGTCGAGAAGTGGACGGGGAAAAGGCACCTTGTATGCGAATGGCAAAGTCCTTAGCGGTCTGAACCATGGAGCGGGTGGTCATGCCTTCCACGCTCTCAAAGGGGTTGGAGTGGGGCGATAGAGTATAAGCAGCGTGGTCACTGACTGGTGTTAGGACGGGGTCCTGTTCCACTTGATCGTTGGATACCGTGGCTATTTCTCCCTGATCGATGGGTTGAACCAGTAATTGCCCTCCTTGAGCTCCCGCCTGATCGTTGGGATCGGTATCATTTCCGGGTCCCTGGAGATTATTTTGCGGTGGTATAGCATCCTGTGCAGGGGGAGCTGTAGGGGCTGGTCTGGGGCGGTTATAATAGAGCGCCACGGCCTGATCCATGGAATCATCATCCGAGGGATCCTCATAAGGGGGTGGCGCAGAACCTCCCTTGGGTTTCCTAGGGGTTTTCTTGGGGGGTCTTATCATGGGCATCTGGAGAGCCGGGGAATTCTTTAGAGTCGTGAGGACTTGGTATACAACCTCGAAAGCCTTCAGATAGTCTAGCTGACGGGGTCTTTCTTCCAATAAGAGCTTTCTTAAAGTATCTAGTCGATCCTGGTTGAAGGATCCCTCCGGTGGCCAGCGGAGATCAGATGGTGCTTTATCAGTAAAGGAAGGCCAGTAATTTCTGCATAAGTCCTGTAATTTCTGTCTGGACAGCAGTTCTGAATCAGGAATTTCTTTCCAATGGTCTAGCACAAACTCGAGGGGAGAGTCGGGTTCCGGCTGGGTAAAAGAAGGCTTCCGAGAAGCCTTCTTTCCAGTGGAAGCGCGACTATGCTTCGAAGCCTTTGCGCCCATAGTTCCCTGGGTTTAAAGAGGAACCTGGGTTTGGGAAAGAGGGATGGGAGAGATATCTCAATAAGTCGGGATTTCACAAAGGGAGTGAGGCAGAGGGGTTTCTTAACAAAACAAATACACGACGTTCCAATAAACTAGCCTGGTCCCTTGCGTTCACTAGATCGGCTAGCGGGGCGGCTGACCAGGGGGATCTACGCTAAACTACCTCTCTCCTTCCTTTTTCTTCTGGAGCTCCTTTCTCTCTTCCTTTCTCTTCCGTTTCTTCTCATCTATTCCTATTCCTTAACACCCATTCCACCCATTTTCAGGGTAATCCCCACCTGGCAACCTCCTACCTATCGTCAACAGCTAAGGAAGGGAGCCCTACTGGACGCCTGCCACTGCAGTGCCAGATCGGGCAGCCCCTTTGATAGAGTTAAACGGTCCGGAAAAACCTCCCTTGCGTTCGGAAGCGGGCTCACGCACGACCAGCGTGTTTTACATGGCCCGACCGGGGCGGCTGAGGTTTGAGATAGTGCAGAAAAGTCCTTTGCCCCTTGCGTTCGTTAGGATCTTTCACCTACTCGGGGCGGCTGGCAAAGTAGAAAAAGAGCCCAGTCCCTTGCGTTCGTTAGACCAGCTAACGGGGCGGCTGACCAGGTATTGGAGAGAAAGAGATAGAGCTCAGAACTCCCCTTTCGAGTTGAGCACGGTCTACGGGACAGACCAAGAGACAGGTAGGAAGCGATAGGTAAGAGAGCAGTATTGCGGTTGCCAGGTTTTCCTCCCCCCTTCCCACAATCACCAGTGCACTGGATTTATACTTACGCGTCTTCCACCGCGATCCGCTGGATCGTTGAAGACGAAGCCGGCTGAGCTTTGCCTTTGCTCCCCGGTTGGCTCCCCTTAGAGACCTGCAATTACCGCCCGGAGGATGGCCGGAGGTCCGATGGGTCTCCACGGGAGAAGAGGGTCCCGATGCCGGCTGAAGACTCGATGGGGTCCCCGGCCACCACGGGAGAACGCAGGTCCCGGGTTTCGGCACCAACTGTTACGGAAATTACCGGGTCGAGGCTGCTCAGCTCCCGGTCCTACGGAGGAAGCCCGTGGTTCGCTGCGGAGGTAATGGAGACCAGCCGGAGATTGGAGCAAAAGCAAAGAGTTTATTGCGCAACAAGGTTCAGGAGGATCCGAACCCCGAACAAAGGGTGTCACGGACTTTTAAAGCTTCCCGCCATTGCCCAGAATACATAGCGAAATACATCATCAAAACGTCAGAGAGAGAGGCGGAGAGGGGAGGTTCTAGCGAGATTTACATACGGGAAAAACAAGTTTTACATGTCAAGAGGGATGGCAGGAACTGGTGATTGGATTTAGGGTGGGTGCAATATACATTGAAGGTTTCCACTGGGGAAGAACAATAGAAAACTCCTAGGAGGATGTCTGCTGCCATGGCAACTGATAGATGGGTGCTCAAGTAGATTACCGGGAGGGGAGCATTTCCTCCTGCAGCTGGATGAGTACGTGATCCGCCGCCTAAGGGATTATGAAGGTCACTGAGATGAGAGTCCAAAAATTATACAGTATCGAAATAATATACTTCTGATGATCGGAGGATGGCGGGGACCGAGGGGTTAGAAAGGTCCTTTTATAAGGAGCAGATAGACACCCGAACCAAGCAGATCCGATATTGCATTGCTGAGATATTGATTTTTATGTTATTTAACGTTGGAGCTGTCAAACTGCCCACCCACAGTCTAAACAAGTCCACTTGTTACAATGTTGCAAGTTATAATTAATAACCTCCCTTGCTAGATACATTTTAGTTTCAGATCCATTGTTCTCGCAGCAGGGAGCCTGTCAATACCCACTTAGTGAGCAGTCAAGCGTGAAGGTGATGATTGAATCACAGTAGCAGAGCTGAACGTTCCATTTTGGAGGCTTGGCGGAGTGCATGCTCCTGATTGGTCGGCTTGCCGTTCATTGAGAAAATGGAGCGCACGAGGAGCGCTTTGACAGGAGGCTTCTCGGGGGGGTTTCGGGGCGCAGATCGGGACAATTGGGGATGCCCTTTATCGCGAGGGCTTTATGTGGTGCTTGTGTGACTTGTGGGGGCAAAGGGAGATGGCAGGAAAGGGGGAAATGAATGCCCGCTCATCGTCGGGCTTTTAGCGATCTTTACGGGTCCCGCACTCGCTACTGGGAGGCATAGCGGTGGGGGAAGGTGATGGCTGGTAAATTTCCCTATCAGCCCATTCAATCATTGCCGATTTTACCAACTCATCTTGTGTATGCCACCCCAATAACAGATTATACATTCTGGAAAGATTTTTCCTTTTCGGCTCTATTAATTCCGTCTCCAACTTGGATTTTTCTATCTGAAAACCAACTTTCTTATCTGCTTTAAATGTTTCATTGATCTGATGATATTGTAACCAATTTGTGACTTGTTCTTTCAGTTGTTCATAAGTTTTTAATTTAAAATTCTGACCTTCTTGTATCAAAATGTCTTTATATTTCGGCCATTGTCGGTCCAAATTTGCTCTTTTATGTGCTTTAGCTTCTAAGGGTGATAACCATCTGGGTGTTTTGCTTTCTAAGAAAACCTTATATTTCATCCAAATTTTAAACAGAGAATTTCTAATTATATGTTTCTTAAATCCACTATGTACTTTGCATTTATCATACCATAAATATGCATGCCAACCAAAAACATTGTCGTGACCTTCCAAATCTAATACATCAGCATTATCTAATGTAAACCATTCTTTCAACCAACAAAAAGCAGCTGCTTCATAATAAGTTCTTAAGTCTGGCAGGGAAAATCCCCCTCTGTTCTTTGCATCTATTAAAATCTTATATTTAACCCTGGGTTTCTTTCCCTGCCAGATAAATTTCGTTAAATCTTTTTGCCATCTTTTAAAACATTCCATCTTATCAATAATTGGCAACGACTGAAACAAAAATAGCATTTTTGGCAGAATATTCATTTTTATCACAGAAATCCTTCCTAATAATGACAATTTCAATCTAGTCCATATTTCTAAATCTCTCTTTATCTCTTTCCAGACTTTCTCATAATTGTCTTTATAAAGGTTTATGTTATTAGCAGTCATATTAACACCCAGATATTTTACTTTCTTCACAAAGCTAAGCCCTGTTTGTGATTCCAATCTCATAATCTCTTGTTTACTCATATTTTTGGTTAAAACTTTAGTCTTGGTTTTGTTTAACTTGAAGCCTGCGACCTGCCCGAACTGTTGAATTGTTTCCAGTGCACACACTGCACTATTTTCAGGATCCTGTAGGGTTAGGACCAGATCATCGGCAAACGCTCTCACTTTGTATTCTCTTTCTCCCACTCTTATTCCTTTAATATTCTCATTCTGCCTGATCATATTTAAAAGGACTTCCAGGACCGTAAAGAAAAGTAATGGGGATAGGGGGCACCCTTGTCTTGTTCCCTTCTCAATCCTTATTTCCTCTGAAACCACACTGTTAACAATGATTTTTGCTTTCTGCTCTTGATATATTGCATTTATTCCGTTCATAAAATTACCTCCCATCTCCATTTTATAAAAGTTTTGTTTCATAAAGTTCCAAGATATGTTGTCAAAGGCCTTTTCCGCGTCTACAAACATCAAAATAGCTCTTGTATTGCTTCTCTTTTCTAACCTTTCCAGCACATCCACTATATTCTTTATATTTCCATTGAGGTGCCTTTCTGGCAAAAAGCCTGCTTGATCATTGTGGATGTACTCCTTCAACACTCCTCTCAGTCCCTTGGCCAAAATACTTGCAAATATTTTGTAGTCCACATTCAATAAGGAGATTGGTCGGTAATTTTTAACTTGTGTTTTTTCTGTGTCCGGCTTTGGTATCAGAGTAATATAAGCTTCCTTCCAAGACTCAGGTGCCTTCTTCCCCTGTATTATTTCATTGCAAACCTCCATCATTGGTTGTATCATCCAATCTTTTAAAACTTTATAGTATTTTGCTGTAAGTCCATCCGGTCCTGGAGCCTTATCCAACTGCATATCCTTTATTGCTTCTTCTATCTCTTGCTTTGTGATGGGGAGATTGAGCATAGTTTTCTTTTCCTCTGGTATCTTACGCATTCCATTTTTCTCCAAAAACTGTTGGATCAAATCACTATCCTGTTTTTCTTTCTTATATAATTGCTTATAGAATTTTTGAAAACATTTCCTAATATCCTTAGGATCCTCGATGCTTTTTCCTTCATAATTTAGACTTGTAATAGTGTTCTGTTTCTGACGCTTCTTCAATTGCCAAGCCAATAACTTTCCGCATTTATTCGCCAACTCAAAGGTTCTCTGTCTCAGCCATTTAATTTTCCACTCTATTTCCAAATTTATCAAATTTGAAAATTGAACTTTTAGCGCTTTGATTTCTTTTTGTATCTGCTGGTCTTTTGGTTTACTCCTCAATTTTTCTTCCTTCTCTTTAATTTTTGCCAAGATTCTTTCTTTCTTTTCATTTTGTTCTTTCCTTCTGATCGCATTTTGCTGAATCAGAAAACCTCTCATTACGGCTTTGCTCACGTCCCAAATCACCCTCTTTTCCAAATTCATATTTAAATTGATTTCAAAATAGTCTTTTAGGGTTCTTTGGGCCTTCTCAATAATTTTATCATTTCTTAGAAGCGAATCATTCATCCTCCATCTGAATGAACCTTGCAAAGTCAATTTTAATTCCAATTGAACCGAATTTTGGGTCTATCTGTACCTTAGTGATTCTTGGTGCCAAATCCTTTGTAATCCATATATAATCGAGTCTGCTCCAAGCCAACACCGCCTCTGAAAAGAAAGTTGCCTCTCTTTCCAGAGGATTGTGCAGTCTCCATGAGTCGATTAAGTCCAAGTTATCTGTCATCTCAAAAAATGATTTTGGTAGTCTTCCTTCATTCGAAAACTTGGTTCTTTGTGACCGATCCATTAATGTGGAGACCACACCATTCAAATCTCCCATGCAGATAATTTTGTAATCCAAATAGTCCAATAGAGTATCATGGATTCTTTTATAAAAGTCCACTTTAGCATCATTCGGTGCGTAGATTCCCAGAATTAAGAATTTTTCTCCTTGCATGTTTATTTCTATTGCCACGTATCTTCCCTCATTGTCCTTGAAAAGTAATTTTGGATTGTACTTTTCCTTTGCGTATATCACCACTCTTTTTTTAACTTTGTCTGATGAAATAAAGTCCTGTCCCAGCTTTTTGTTCTGTAATACTCTTCTGTGGATTCTCACAACATGAGTCTCTTGCAAACAGATTACATCCAAATTTTGTTTAATCAATATATGATTTACCTGGTTCCTCTTGGCCTTTGAGTTAAGACCTCTTACATTCCACGTCAAAAACCTTAGCGCCATTTTTACTCTTTGTCAGGTATCGGTGCTGTTGCTCCCAATAGCTCTTTGTCGTCGTCCTGTTCAGGTCTAGCTGGTGGTCTTGATGACGGTAGTCCCAACCTTCCCAGAAGTGCTTCTTGTTCTTTTCCTGCGTCAAATTCCTCTGAATATTTATCCAGAAACTTTTGTTTCTCCTCCACTGATCTTATTCTTATCTTTCAATCTTTATACTTGAAGGAAAGGCCTTATGGAAACTCCCACCGGAAAAAGATTCCTTTTTTCTTCAAAACTGTGGTCACGTCAGTATATCTCTTCCTCAGGTCAAGGAGGAGTTGAGGGATGTCTTTAAAAAGTATAAATTGCTGGTTGCCAATCACCAAATTCGTTGCGTAATGGAGTTCCAATATTTTATCTCTATCTTCCTTGGTTCTAAATTCGATCATACAGTCATTTACAGTTTTCCTTTTCTTACTTTTCCCACCAAATCTGAATGCTCTCACCACCGTTTTATTCAGCTCCTCCTCATCCAGATCCCAAAATTCTGCCAGCTCTTCAATTTAAAAAGTTTTAAAGTCCTCTTTTTCCAGTTCTGGTAGCGATCTGATCCTCAAATTAGTCTGTCTCTCCTTCAACTCCAGCATAGCCATCCGAATCTGCAATTCCTCCTGCTGTTGATCCACTGCCTTTAATTTGACATTTTTGATAGTATTGACTTGTACTTGCACTTCTGTAAGTTGTTCCTTAGTTTGCTTTATTTCTGTTTTCATAGAACCCACCTCCTTACCCAATCTGTCAAGTGTCTGTGTATTCTGACGCACCTCCTGAGAATTTTGCTTCAATTGTTCTGTGTTAGCATTCACACTTGCTGTCAATACTGCCAGCTGTGCTAAAATTTGCTCCTCAAAAGATTTCACAGAGCCTTTTCTTTGATCCCTTCTTTTCACTGTCTGTGCTGGTGTTGTTTTATCATCATCCATTCTCAAGGTCACCCAGCTGCAGATGGTTTCCTAGGCTCTGAGAACTCCAAAAATCACTTTAAACTGTCGAAAGCACTATTTTTTTGGCCACTAGAGGGACCCTTGCTGTTCAGTCTGTAATCCCAATAGATAACCACAGAGTCGTACTGTTTCACTTTCAGTTACAGGTGGGTGCCGTGCTGGTATGCCATAGTCGAAACAAAATAGAAAATTCTTTCCAGTAGCACCTTAGAGACCGACTGAGTTTGTTCTTGGTATGAGCTTGGTATCTGAAGAAGTGTGCATGCACACGAAAGCTCATACCAAGAACAAACTCAGTTGGTCTCTAAGGTGCTACTGGAAAGAATTTTCTATTTTGTTTCACTTTCAGGCAAAGTCAAAAAAGTTACCAAAAGTTTTTGTACAAATCCAAAGTGTTTCAAAGTGGCTTTCTGCTCCTTCTAACCCTTCAAAGTCCTCCCAGGGCTTCCACAGGTTTCAAAGTAGCAGTAAATTCAAGTCGGAAACAATGTATCCAACAGTATACTCAGTTCTTTGCATCACAATGGCTGCCCGCAGACTGACCCGGCTTCCGTATTCCAGAGGGCGCGTGGGGCTTCCTCTTTCAATTTAGCCTTCAAAAACACTCTTAAGTCCCACTTTCTTGCCCCCCCACTGGGTTTTACCCCTCAGGGGGCTTGCTTTTCCCAAACTTTAAACTTTTTATAAACTTCAAAAAGTTCTCGGCTGTACATTAAGTCCCGTTACAACAGTCCTATCGCAAGCAGGGGGAGACGGACTTCCTTTTTACGTCTCCCTCCGATCCAAATCTTCTAAAATTTTCAAATAATGAATGCTCCTTACTTACAGAGTCCAAAACTTTCAAATCCAATTTAAGGAAGGATGAGGCGCTCTTAATCCGCCGGCAACGCTGCTTCACGATGTCAGGCAAGCGGTCGATTCAAGCGCCCGCGCCTACCACCTCACCCGCTCTCGGCAGCTCTTATTAGAGCTTACCGGGGGGCAAAGGAGGCGCAAAGGGCATCAGCCGAATCTCCAAGTCTGCAGAACTCTCAATCTGCAGTTTAAACGGGGCCGTATCGCAGTAACGGTACCCCAGAAGCCTGGCAACGTCGGCACCCCCCAGACTGGGAAGGAACCCTGCCGATCGGTAATGGCGCTCACCGGAAGTCCAATAGTTTATAAATTTTACCCAAAAGGTAGACCTCTATTATGATGGACTCAAATTTTGTCTTTTCAATGATTGAACTGTCTTTCTTGAATCTGGATATAAGTTGAGAGTAAGCAAGCAGATTCATTGTAGAATTTTACAATTTTAAAATTCTACAAGGCAGGCTTAAATTTTAAAATTCTACAAGGCAGGCTTAAGCAGTACGTGGACCGAGAACTCCCAGAAGTGCAAGCTGGATTTCGAAGGGGCAGAGGAACCAGAGACCAAATTGCAAACATGCGCTGGATTATGGAGAAAGCTAGAGAGTTCCAGAAAAACATCTACTTCTGCTTCATTGACTACGCAAAAGCATTTGACTGTGTCGACCACAGCAAACTATGGCAAGTTCTTAAAGAAATGGGAGTGCCTGATCACCTCATCTGTCTCCTGAGAAATCTCTATGTGGGACAAGAAGCTACAGTTAGAACTGGATATGGAATAACTGATTGGTTCAAAATTGGGAAAGGAGTACGACAAGGCTGTATATTGTCTCCCTGCTTATTTAACTTATATGCAGAATTCATCATGCGAAAGGCTGGACTGGATGAATCCCAAACCGGAATTAAGATTGCCGGAAAAAATATCAACAACCTCAGATATGCTGATGATACAACCTTGATGGCAGAAAGTGAGGAGGAATTAAAGAACCTTTTAATGAGGGTGAAAGAGGAGAGCGCAAAATATGGTCTGAAGCTCAACATCAAAAAAACTAAGATCATGGCCACTGGTCCCATCACCTCCTGGCAAATAGAAGGGGAAGAAATGGAGGCAGTGAGAGATTTCACTTTCTTGGGTTCCATGATCACTGCAGATGGTGACAGCAGTCACGAAATTAGAAGACGCCTGCTTCTTGGGAGAAAAGCAATGACAAACCTAGACAGCATCTTAAAAAGCAGAGACATCACCTTGCCGACAAAGGTCCGTATAGTTAAAGCTATGGTTTTCCCAGTAGTAATGTACGGAAGTGAGAGCTGGACCATAAAGAAGGCTGATCGCCGAAGAATTGATGCTTTTGAATTATGGTGCTGGAGGAGACTCTTGAGAGTCCCATGGACTGCAAGAAGATCAAACCTATCCATTCTTAAAGAAATCAGCCCTGAGTGCTCACTAGAAGGACAGATCCTGAAGTTGAGGCTCCAGTACTTTGGCCACCTCATGAGAAGAGAAGACTCCCTGGAAAAGACCCTGATGTTGGGAAAGATGGAGGGCACAAGGAGAAGGGGACGACAGAGGATGAGATGGTTGGACAGTGTTCTCGAAGCGACTGGCATGAGTTTGGCCAAACTGCGAGAGGCAGTGAAGGATAGGCGTGCCTGGCGTGCTCTGGTCCATGGGGTCACGAAGAGTCGGACACGACTGAACGACTGAACAACAACAACAACAACAACAACAAGCAGATTCATATTTCTCTTCTTCTTTAATACTTCAGCATGAATTTGATCTGTTCTTGAAGACGAACCATATCTTGGTACAATATATAGTCGTACATTCTCCTCTTGGCTCTAATAAAAACGTTCCAGTGGTCACATTAACAGTGCAGGAGAGGGTATTTTTGTGTTTAATGTGGTGCAACATGATTTTTGTGGTGCAGGTTGTGCCCCGGGCTATGATGTGTGATTTTCCGGTGACTTCTGGGTGGCCCAAAACAAAAAGGGTGAGGATCCATGAGGATCCGTGCTTCAGAACCAGGTTTTGGGGCCGTGGTATCACCACGAAGCGGTGGATCCGTGTTTTTTGTGGTGCAGGCTGTGCCCCTGGAGATGATGTGTGATTTGACGGTGAATTTGGTGTGGCCCAAGTGCAAAAAGGGTGCGGATCCGTGAGGATCCGTGCTTCAGAACCACGTTTTTGGGCCGTGGTGTCGCCAGGAAGCGGTGGATCCATGATGTTTGTGGTGCAGGCTGTGCCCCTGGCTATGATGTGTGATTTGCCGGTGAGTTTGATGTGGCGCAGTGCAAAAAGGGTGCGGATTCCGTGAGGATCCGCGCTTCAGAACCCCGTTTTTGGGCCGTGGTGTCGCCAGGAAGCGGTGGACCCGTGTTTTTTGTGGTGCAGGCTGTGCCCCTGGCTATGATGTGTGATTTGCCGGTGAGTTTGATGTGGCGCAGTGCAAAAAGGGTGCGGATTCCGTGAGGATCCGCGCTTCAGAACCCCGTTTTTGGGCCGTGGTGTCGCCAGGAAGCGGTGGACCCGTGTTTTTTGTGGTGCAGGCTGTGCCCCTGGCTATGATGTGTGATTTGCCGGTGAGTTTGATGTGGCGCAGTGCAAAAAGGGTGCGGATTCCGTGAGGATCCGCGCTTCAGAACCCCGTTTTTGGGCCGTGGTGTCGCCAGGAAGCGGTGGACCCGTGTTTTTTGTGGTGCAGGCTGTGCCCCTGGCTATGATGTGTGATTTGCCGGTGAGTTTGATGTGGCGCAGTGCAAAAAGGGTGCGGATTCCGTGAGGATCCGCGCTTCAGAACCCCGTTTTTGGGCCGTGGTGTCGCCAGGAAGCGGTGGACCCGTGTTTTTTGTGGTGCAGGCTGTGCCCCTGGCTATGATGTGTGATTTGCCGGTGAGTTTGATGTGGCGCAGTGCAAAAAGGGTGCGGATTGCGGCCTCCGTGAGGATCCGTTTTGTTTCAATATAAAAATCTTCAGATGCCTCGGACCTATGTTTTTGTGGTGCAGAACCCCGTTTTTGGGCCGTGGTGTCGCCAGGAAGCGGTGGATCCGTGTTTTTTGTGGTGCAGGCTGTGCCCCTGGCTATGATGTGTGATTTGCCGGTGAGTTTGATGTGGCGCAGTGCAAAAAGGGTGCGGATCCGTGAGGATCCGTGCTTCAGAACCACGTTTTTGGGCCGTGGTGTCGCCAGGAAGCGGTGGATCCGTGTTTTTTGTGGTGCAGGCTGTGCCCCTGGCTATGATGTGTGATTTGCCGGTGAGTTTGATGTGGCCCAGTGCAAAAAGGGTGAGGATCCGTGAGGATCCGCGCTTCAGAACCATGTTTTTGCGCCATTGCGGCCTCACGGAATAGTGGAAACGTGATTTTTTTGGTGCTGCCTATAGATTAATATTTGGTCTAGAGTATCATGGTGGTTTTATTTTGTTTCAATATAAAAATCATATGAATTCATGTGGATCCATGCCTCGGATCTATGTTTTTGTGGTGCTACAGCGCAGCAAAGTGTTGGATTCCCGTTTTTTATGCTCCAGACTGTAGGCGTGGCTTCTAGATGTGATTTGACACTAAATTTTTTGCAGTTATTTGTAAAAATATGGAGGATCCATGAGGATCCGTCTAGATCCGCCTTTTACCCTTTTCCGAGAAGACTCCCTAGAAAAGACCCTGATGTTGGGAAAGATGGAGGGCACAAGGAGAAGGGGACGACAGAGGATGAGATGCTGCGGGAGGCAGTGAAAGATAGTGTGCCTGGCATGCTCTGGTCCATGGGGTCACAAGGAGTCGGACACGACTGAACAACAACAACAAAACCATTTGTAAAAAGAGGGAGCTGATGGAGAAAGTTATGGGGTGGGGGGAGTGCAGCTCAGTGGTAGAGTAGTTGCTTTGCATGCAGAAGGTCTCGGATTCCTATTTTCACGTTTGGTGGGAGTGTACCGTGGTCCACACCTTCTGGGGGAAAGTTTTTTATCTGACCCCTAAAATCACTAAACAATCTATCCGCCCTCATCCAGCATTTGCCTTAATATAACAATATTTGACCCCATATTCTAGGCTTCAATCTAAAGAATTAATTTGCTCTCTGTTCACAAACAATAGAGGCTTGGATTAATAACATATGGACCATTGCTTTATCTATCAGAACGCCTCACATTCCATTGGTGTCTAATCAAATGCATCTCCAAAAAAAAGGATACCTTTGACACAATCTTAATGCCATCATCATCATCATCATCATCATCACGGAGGTATTTGTTGAGTAATTCTCCTCCATGACTTCCTTGTGCAGTTGTACATTTTAGATAAAAGTTTTTCTTTATTTTTTATAATATTTTTATTCAATTTTCTACAAGAGTAACAAAAGTAAAAACAATAACAAAAACAAAAAAAGAAAAACATACACAAAACCAATATCAAATCCATAACATAGGATTCTTCGAATCCAGTGACTTCCCTCCCTGCCCCTCCCCTGCTTCTTTAGATTTCCTTTTCAACTGCATAACATAGAATCATAGAATCATAGAATCATAGAGTTGGAAGAGACCACAAGGGCCATCCAGTCCAACCCCCTGCCAAGCAGGAAACACCATCAAAGCATGCCTGACAGATGGCTGTCAAGCCTCTGCTTAAAGACCTCCAAAGAAGGAGACTCCACCACACTCCTTGGCAGCAAATTCCACTGTCGAACAGCTCTTACTGTCAGGAAGTTCTTCCTAATGTTTAGGTGGAATCTTCTTTCTTGTAGTTTGAATCCATTGCCCCGTGTCCGCTTCTCTGGAGCAGCAGAAAACAACCTTTCTCCCTCCTCTATATGACATCCTTTGATATATTTGAACATGGCTATCATATCACCCCTTAACCTTCTCTTCTCCAGGCTAAACATACCCAGCTCCCTAAGCCGTTCCTCATAAGGCATCGTTTCCAGGCCTTTGACCATTTTGGTTGCCCTCCTCTGGACACGTTCCAGCTTGTCAGTATCCTTCTTGAACTGTGGTGCCCAGAACTGGACACAGTATTCCAGGTGAGGTCTGACCAGAGCAGAATATAGTGGTACTATTACTTCCCTTGATCTAGATGCTATACTCCTATTGATGCAGCCCAGAATTGCATTGGCTTTTTTAGCTGCTGCATCACACTGTTGACTCATGTCAAGTTTATGGTCTACCAAGACTCCTAGATCCTTTTCACATGTACTGCTCTCAAGCCAGGTGTCACCCATCCTGTATTTGTGCCTTTCATTTTTTTTGCCCAAGTGTAGTACTTTACATTTCTCCCTGTTAAAATTCATCTTGTTTGCTTTGGCCCAGTTCTCTAATCTGTTAAGGTCATTTTGAAGTGTGATCCTGTCCTCTGGGGTATTAGCCACCCCTCCCAATTTGGTGTCATCTGCAAACTTGATCAGGATGCCCTCAAGCCCATCATCCAAGTCATTGATAAAGATGTTGAATAAGACTGGGCCCAAGACAGAACCCTGTGGCACCCCACTAGTCACTTCTCTCCAGGATGAAGAGGAGCCATTAATGAGTACCCTTTGGGTTCGGTCAGTCAGCCAGTTACAAATCCACTGAATGGTAGCATTGTCCTAGTCCGCATTTTACCAGCTTCTTTACGAGAATATCATGGGGCACCTTGTCAAAGGCCTTGCTGAAATCAAGATAGGCTACATCCACAGCATTCCCTTCATCTACCAGGCTTGTAATTCTGTCAAAAAATGAGATCAGATTGGTCTGACATGACTTATTTTTCAGAAACCCATGCTGACTTTTAGTGATCACAGCGTTCCTTTCTAGGTGCTCACAGACCGTTTGCTTAATGATCTGCTCTAGAATCTTTCCTGGTATTGATGTCAGGCTGACTGGGCGGTAATTGTTTGGGTCTTCTCTTTCCCCCTTTTTGAAAATAGGGACAACATTTGCCCTCCTCCAGTCTGCCGGTACTTCGCCTGTTCTCCAGGAATTCTCAAAGATTACTGCCAGTGGTTCTGAAATCACCTCTGCCTAGTTCTTTTAATACTCTTGGATGTAGTTCATCTGGCCCTGGAGACTTGAATACATCTAAACTAGCCAAGTATTCTTGTATTACCTCCTTACTTATTCTGGGCTGTGTTTCCCCTGCTGAATCATCTGCTCCATATTCTTCAGGTTGGGCATTGTTTTCTTTTTTTGAGAAGACTGAGGCAAAGAAGGCATTGAGGAGTTCTGCCCTTTCTCTGTCTCCTGTTCGCATTTCACCATCTTCTCCTCTAAGTGACCCCACTGTTTCATTGTTCTTCCTTTTGCTACGGACATACCCATAAAAGCCCTTTTTATTGCTTTTAACCTCTCTAGCAAGCCTGAGTTCATTCTGTGCTTTAGCTTTTCTGACTTTGTCTCTACACTTGCTGGCTATTTGTTTGAATTCCTCTCTGGTGACTTCCCCCTTTTTCCATTTTTTGTACATATCCCTTTTAAATCTTAAATCAGTTAAAAGTTCTTTAGATAGCCACCCTGGCTTCTTTAGGCACCTTCCATGTTTTCGTCTCATTGGTACTGCTTGAAGTTGTGCTTTTAATATCTCCCTTTTAACAAACTCCCATCCATCATGAACTCCCTTCCCTTTTAGTATTACTGACCATGGGATCACACCCAGCATTTCCCTAAATTTTCTGAAGTCAGCTTTCTTAAAGTCTAGAATTTGAGTCTTAGTATGCTTGGTTGCTCCTTTCCGCTGTATAATAAACTCCAGAAGAGCATGATCACTCCCACCTAATGATCCTGCCACTTCTACCCCACTTACCAAGTCATCACTATTGGTTAAGACCAGATCTAAAATGGCTGATCCTCTTGTTGCTTCTCCCACTTTCTGGACAATGAAATTGTCTGCAAGGCCAGTGAGGAATCTGTTCGACCTTGTGCTCTTGGCTGAGTTTGACATCCAACAAATATCAGGATAGTTGAAATCCCCCATTACTACTATCTCACTTCCTTTTGAATACTTGGTCATCTGTTCCAGGAAAGCATCATCTGTGTCCTCAGTTTGGCTTGGGGATCTGTAGTAAACTCCCACAATGAGATCACTGTTATTTTTCTCTCCCTTAATTTTGACCCAGATACTCTCAGTTTGGCTTTGAAGTTTTAAATCCTGGATCTCTTCACAGGTATACACATCCCTGACATATAATGCCACTCCTCCTCCTTTCCTGTTTGGATCTATTTCTCTGAAATAGATTGTATCCCTCTATTACTACATTCCAATCATGAGACTCATCCCACCAGGTTTCAGTGATGCCTATTATGTCATATTTAGTTTGGTGTACCAAGAGCTCAAGTTCATCTTGTTTATTTCCCATGCTCTGTGCATTAGTATACAGACATTGAAGACCATTGATCATTCCCCCTAGTCTCTTATTTAAGGATTTTTTCCTTCCCACCTACTAGGTCTGCATGCTGTTTGCTCCATTTGGCTCTTGACATTTGGATGATCATCTTCAGCACTTGATAGACTCCTACCTTCAGGACCACTATCTCCCTCCCCCACATAAGTCAGTTTAAAGCCCTCCTGATGAGGTTTTTGAGATTGTTGGCGAAAACATTCCTCCCAACCTTTGTGAGGTGCAGCCCATCTCTTGCCAGAAGTCCATCTTCAAGAAACTTCAGACCGTGATCTAAGAATCCAAACCGTTCCTGCTGGCACCATTTGCGAAGCCAGGTGTTCACTTCCCCTATTTTTCTCTCTCTCCCTGGGCCACGCCGTTCAACTGGGAGGACAGATGAGATGACAATTTGTGCATTTAATTGCTTCAACTTCCTGCCCAGAGCCTCATAATCACTTTTGATCTTCTGGAGGCTATGGCTTGCAGTGTCATTGGTTCCCACATGGACCAAAAGGAAGGGGTATTTGTCAGTGGGTTTTATGATTCCTTGCAGCTGCTCTGTTACATCTTGGATCTTGGCCCCGGGGAGACAGCACACCTCTCGAGACATCTTGTCAGGCCCACAGATCACCGCTTCTGTACCCCTCAGTAAGGAATCCTCCTATCACCACTACACGCCTCCTCTTAGGCTTGGTTGGGATTCTTCCATGTGCAGTCCCAACATTTCTACTCCAGGTTCTTCCCCCCCCCCGCCGCAAATTTTCTATACTATCTCTACCATTACACGTGTTCTTAAAATCCTGCCAATATATCAAACTGTTTACAATACTTTTGCAAATATATAATTAACATTTCCCATTCTTTTTTAAATTTCTTTCTTGTCATCTTGATTTCTGAGCTTTCCAGTTAGTTTCGCCATTTCAGCATAAGTCCATTAACTTGGTTTGCCAATCTTCTTTGGTTGGGACTTCTTCCTCTTTCCATCTTTGGGCTAACAGTATCCAGGCAGCCATCAATTTATTCTGGTCTTTTGGAACCTTCGTCCTACAATACCTAATAAAAAGGCTTTTGGTTTTTAAACAAAGGTTACTTTAAACATTTTTTCCAATTCATTCTTAATCATTTCCCAATTTATTTTGACAACCTTACATTTCCACCACATATGATAAAACGTACCCTCTGTTTCTTTACATTTTCAACACTTACTAGATCTTGTTCTATATATTTTTGCTAATTTGACTGGGGTTAGGTACCACCGGTACATCATTTTCATATAATTCTCTTTCAGCAAAGTACATGCAGTAAATTTCGTATCTATCTTTCAAAGCCTTTCCTGTCTATTATGTTCCAGATGTTTTGCCCATTTTATCATAACACATTTGTCCTATTCCTCTTTGGTGTCCTACTCCAAAAGCAGATTGTACGTTTTTGACAGTAATTTTGTACTATCTTCTACTATTTCTCTCTGAAACTTTGATACATCATAACTAAATCCTTTCTTTTTATCATTTTTAAAAGTTTCATTTAATTGAAAATATTGTAACAGCCTGTTTCGTTTTCTCCAACATCTTCAAAACCTTTAAATTGATTACCCATTTCTGTTAACAGCTCTATATGTCCGCCAGCTTGTCCTTATGTTCATTTTTTTCAATGATGTTGAGCCACCATGGTGTTTTCTGTTCTACTAAGTCTTTGTATTTCTCCCAAACTTTTATCATGACCTTCCAAATCTAACAAATCTACATATTTTAAAGTTATCCAATCCTGGATTCAGCAAATGCAAGATGCTTCATAATATAATCTTAAATCTGGTAGAGAGAAACCTCCTCTATCTTTGACATTTATTAGTAATTTATGTTTTATTCTTGGTTTCTTCCCTCTCCAGATAAATCTTGAGATATAATGATAAATTCATCCTTCTGCAAATTTCTAATATCCTTTTTATTTCTGTCCAAATAAGGGTCTGGTGGTGACACGGGTGGCGCTGTGGGTTAAACCACAGAGCCTAGGGCTTGCTGATCAGAAGGTTGCTGGTTCAAATCCCGCAACAGGGTGAGCTCCCGTTGCTCGGTCTCTGCTCCTGCCACCTAGCAGTTCAAAAGCATGTCAAAGTGCAAGTAGATAAATAGGTACCGCTCCGGTGGGAAGGTAAATGGCATTTCTATGTGCTTCTCTGGTCCGCCAGAAGCGGCTTTGTCATGCTGGGCACATGACCCAGAAGCTGTACGGCGGTTCCCTCAGCCAGTAACGCGAGATGAGCGCCGCAACCGCAGAGTTGGACACGAATAGACCTAATGGTCAGGGGTCCCTTTACCTTTTTAGGGGTCTGGTGATTTCTGTTTCAGTGTTATCTGAAGAAGTGTGCATGCACACGAAAGCTCATACCAATAACAAACTTATTTGGTCTCTAAGGTGCTACTGGAAGGAATTTTGTTTACATAATTTTTCAGTTATCTTGAAATACATTAATATTCTTAGCTGTCAACCATATTCCCAAATATTTCACACACACACATACACACACACACGTCTTATGCTGCATCTCCTTTTTGTCTTCCTCTGAAACATTATTCACTAAGAGTTTAGTCTTATTTTGATTCAATTTAAAATGTGATACCTGTCCAAATTCCTGTATTTTTTCTAATACCGCATTTTTCACTCCATAGGGCGCACCGGACCATAGGGCACACCTCATTTTTAGAAGAAACCCAGAATTTTTTTTTCTGGTTTTCCTCCTCTAAAAGCCGTTTTTTTGAGGATCAGCTAAAAGTTTAGCAACTTTTTTTGCAAAGAGAAAAGCCCTGGGTTTTTTTGAGAATCAGCTAAAAGTTTTGCAGCTTTTTTTGCAAAGGGGGAAAAGCAAAGAGGAAAAGCCCCGTTTTAGAAGGGCTGATGGGGGGGGGACTCTTCCCTTTTTGCAGCACAGAGATGGAGGCAGCCTTGAGGGAGGGGGGAGCCGAAGACATTTGCTGCCTGAGAGGAACCAGAGAAGAGTGCTTCCCTCCCTCCCAAAGCAGCCCTACAGGGACTCTGAGCAGTCACCTGGGGACAACTATGTCCTCCCCACCAAAAAAGAAAGGTGTGGACTTAGACACAGCCTCCCCAACACTGTTTTATGGATTGGGGCACATGCAGCAACAGCTTGGACAACAGCCACAAAACGGTTGCCTTTGTTAAGATAACACAGATCACACCGCCATTCAGATCAGAAGCAAACCAGAAGCCCTTCAATAATACGCATTGTGATCTGCTGGCAGGAGGACTTCCTAGGAGCATGTCCACTTGCCAAGGTGGAGGGAGGCTTCCCACCCTCAGGGCCCAGAGGTGGCTCCTGCTGGTGGATTTGGAGGAAGTTGACCCTTAGCACTCTCGGTTGGGGACCTGCCTGAACCTCCTTCCACATTATACTCATCCATATTGTTTCTCCCCTGTGTCCTTTTGGGGACAGCATTCTACACACACTTGTGTAACCGTGCCCCCCCCCCGCACATTGATTTGAGATGCTCTGGAACGGCCCCTTCTTCCCTGTGCCCCCTTCCCTCCTCATGCAAGACGTGCAGCTGGGAACAGAGCCTTTCCTGGTTATGCCACTAAATACCCCTTTTATTTCTCCTGCCACCAAATATATCTATGCACAATATATCTATAAATCAAAAGAATAGATGAGGGTTTCAAGATTGCCTTGGGCATATAAGTAGGTGCTTTCAGTCTTTCTGTGTCTTCATGGTTCCATTATTGCAATTATAACAGTGGGGGGCTATGCTGCTGTTGCTCCAATATTAATGTAACTCTGCTTCCAAAGCAACACCCCCAGTCTCAGCTCCACTTTGTGCAACTCTGCATCCCCAGATACAAACATTCCCAACTCCTTCTACCAAACACCAAAACCAGCTCACTCTCAGTCCATCCTCATTCAGAAGCAACACTCCAGACTCACACACAGGGGCGCTGCAAGGTAAATTGGTACCCGGGGGCAAAAAAAAATTTGTCAACCCCCCCCCGAGGCATAGGAAGGTCAGGTGGTACCCAGTGCGGAAAGTTTCTTGTCACCGCACCCATTGATTCCCTCCCTGCAAAAATGGTTTTATGTTATTTCATATTTTCTTACACAGGAATAATAAAAAGTAATAATAATAAAAAACTTTTATTTGTATCCCGCCCTCCTGGGCTGAAGTCGGGCTCAGCGTGGCTAACATCAGATATATAACATTGGTATAAAATCAAACAATAATTAAATTACCTCCTAAAAACATCTCAAGAATCAAATTAAAGTCTAATTAGATGGCTTTCCACAGGGTTAGGGTTGGGAACAGTAAGTGCTCCACTGAACTGAAATTTCAGCCTTCACGACATAGGAAAACAGCCAAGTAAACAGCTATTTTGGTGGAGGAGGGTCAAGATATTAACCGATATGCATGAAATTTCATATATAGCTATATAATCCCTAGTATAGTAAGATAAGACCTTTGGAGCAGGCATTTTCAAAAATGTTTTTTACGAACAGCCTTAGTAGGGCAGTAATTGTTCCTTGATAATTTGACACCCCCTCCATTATGGAATCTGGGTCTGCCAGCCCCCTATGCCCCCCCTTGCTACGCTCCTGCTCACACACTCCTCCTCTATTTTAAACACTCCTCCTCCCTTTCAACAGTATATTAAATATTATATTATGCTTACTATGGTGAAATGTTACCTTCATTACTTTAAATACATGTCTAGACAACATTACATACAAACAACAAAAGCTCACATACGCTGCATGCATTTAAGATTGATTTCCTGTTACTGATGTGAAAGAAAGTGTCAACTTGGAGAGAAACAGGTTCTACACTCTAAAAAGCGTTTCACAATAACCAAAGCAGATTCCACCCTCCTTCTAAAACATTTCTCTTCTTTGAGTTAATTGATGGCCAGTAGAGTATCCACTCTTACAGCTCTTACCTCTCAGTCTTTTGATGGTTTTTAAGACTTCCACTACAACTGAATGTCTATCCCAGGCGTCGGCAAGGTTATGAGGCCATGGGCCGGATCAAGCCCACGGAGTGTCCGTGAGCTGGACATGTACAGCGCAATGCCGGAAATTGCTTCTGAGCATGCTGTGGCGCCGGAAATCACTTCTGCGCATGCCCAGACGCCGAAAATCGTGCCTGCGCAGAAGCGATTTTCTGCGTCTGGACATGCGCAGACGCAAATTCTGCGCCATGCACGGGGGGCTTGCTGAGCGGACGGCTTGGTTGGCGAACGGCTCGTGGGCTGGTGAAACCGCCTTAGTGGGCAGCATCCGGCCCATGGGTCAGAGGTTGCTGACCTCTGCTCTATCCACTTCCCTAGCACTTATATGGTTTCTCCCCTGTATGAGTTTGTTGATGTTTTGTAAGACGTCCACTCCGACTGAAGCTCTTTCCATGCATTGAAATGCTTTCTCCCTTGTGTGAGTCCGTTGATGTTTTCTTAATGTTCCACTCTGAATGAAGCTCTTTCGACACTCCATGCATTTAAATGGTTTCTCCCCCGTGTGAGTCCGTTGATGAATTCTAAGTGTTCCACTCTTAGTGAAGCTCTTTCCACACTCCATGCATTTAAATGGTTTCTCCCCCGTGTGAGTCCGTTGATGAATTCTAAGTGTTCCACTCTAGTGAAGCTCTTTCCACACTCCATGCATTTAAATGGTTTCTCCCCCGTGTGAGTCCGTTGATGAATTCTAAGTGTTCCACTCTCAGTGAAGCTCTTTCCACACTCCATGCATTTAAATGGTTTCTCCCCCGTGTGAGTCCGTTGATGAATTCTAAGGTGTCCATTCTGACTGAAGCTCTTTCCACACTCCATGCATTTAAATGGTTTCTCCCCCGTGTGAGTCCGTTGATGAATTCTAAGGTTTCCTTTCTGACTGTAGCTCTTTCCACACTCCATGCATTTAAATGGTTTCTCCCCCGTGTGAGTCCGTTGATGAATTCTTAAGTGTTCCACTGTGAATGAAGCTCTTTCCACACTCCATGCATTTAAATGGTTTCTCCCCCGTGTGAGTCCGTTGATGAATTCTAAGGTGTCCACTCTGAGTGAAGCTCTTTCCACACTCCATGCATTTAAATGGTTTCTCCCCCGTGTGAGTCCGTTGATGAATTCTAAGGTTTCCTTTCTGACTGTAGCTCTTTCCACACTCCATGCATTTAAATGGTTTCTCCCGCGTGTGAGTCCGTTGATGTTTTCTTAATGTTCCACTGTGAATGAAGCTCTTTCCACACTCCATGCATTGAAATGGTTTCTCCCCTGTGTGAGTCCGTTGATGAATTCTAATGCTTCCATTGTGACTGAAGCTCTTTCCACACTCAATACATTTAAATGGTTTCTCTCCTGTGTGAGTTTGTTGATGTTTTCTAAGTGTTCCTCTGTCAGTGAAGCTCTTTCCACACTCCATGCATTTAAATGGTTTCTCCCCCGTGTGAGTCCGTTGATGAATTCTAAGTGTTCCACTCTTAGTGAAGCTCTTTCCACACTCCATGCATTTAAATGGTTTCTCCCCCGTGTGAGTCCGTTGATGAATTCTAAGTGTTCCACTCTCAGTGAAGCTCTTTCCACACTCCATGCATTTAAATGGTTTCTCCCCCGTGTGAGTCCGTTGATGAATTCTAAGGTTTCCTTTCTGACTGTAGCTCTTTCCACACTCCATGCATTTAAATGGTTTCTCCCCCGTGTGAGTCCGTTGATGAATTCTAAGTTTTCCACTGTGAATGAAGCTCTTTCCACACTCCATGCATTTAAATGGTTTCTCCCCGGTGTGAGTCCGTTGATGAATTCTAAGTGTTCCACTCTCAGTGAAGCTCTTTCCACACTCCATGCATTTAAATGGTTTCTCCCCCGTGTGAGTCCGTTGATGAATTCTAAGGTGTCCACTCTGACTGTAGCTCTTTCCACACTCCATGCATTTAAATGGTTTCTCCCCCGTGTGAGTCCGTTGATGAATTCTAAGTGTTCCACTCTTAGTGAAGCTCTTTCCACACTCCATGCATTTAAAAGGTTTCTCCCCCGTGTGAGTCCGTTGATGAATTCTAAGTGTTCCACTGTTAGTGAAGCTCTTTCCACACTCCATGCATTTAAATTGTTTCTCCCCCGTGTGAGTCCGTTGATGAATTCTAAGTGTTCCACTCTTAGTGAAGCTCTTTCCACACTCCATGCATTTAAATGCTTTCTCCCCCGTGTGAGTCCGTTGATGAATTCTAAGGTTTCCTTTCTGACTGTAGCTCTTTCCACACTCCATGCATTTAAATGGTTTCTCCCCGTGTGAGTCCGTTGATGAATTCTAAGTGTTCCACTGTGAATGAAGCTCTTTCCACACTCCATGCATTTAAATGGTTTCTCCCCCGTGTGAGTCCGTTGATGAATTCTAAGTGTTCCACTCTCTTTGAAGCTTGTTCCACACTCCATGCATTTAAAAGGTTTCTCCCCCGTGTGAGTCCGTTGATGAATTCTAAGGTGTCCATTCTGACTGAAGCTCTTTCCACACTCCATGCATTTAAATGGTTTCTCCCCCTGTGTGAGTCCGTTGATGAATTCTAAGGTTTCCTTTCTGACTGTAGCTCTTTCCACACTCCATGCATTTAAATGGTTTCTCCCCCATGTGAGTCCGTTGATGAATTCTAAGTTTTCCACTGTGAATGAAGCTCTTTCCACACTCCATGCATTTAAATGGTTTCTCCCCTGTGTGAGTCCGTTGATGAATTCTAAGGTATCCATTCTGACTGTAGCTCTTTCCACACTCCATGCATTTAAATGGTTTCTCCCCTGTGTGAGTCCGTTGATGAATTCTAAGGTGTCCATTCTGACTGAAGCTCTTTCCACACTCCATGCATTTAAATGGTTTCTCCCCGGTGTGAGTCCGTTGATGAATTCTAAGGTTTCCTTTCTGACTGTAGCTCTTTCCACACTCCATGCATTTAAATGGTTTCTCTCCTGTGTGAGTTTGTTGATGTTTTCTAAGTGTTCCTCTGTCAGTGAAGCTCTTTCCACACTCCATGCTTTCAAATTGTTTATCCTCTCTCTTTTCACACTCCATGTATTTAAATGGTTTCTTCGTTATTCCTATTGAACATGGCCCACCAGAATTTTGACTGTCTTCTCCATTGTCTTCTTTCGACCAGGGGAACGGGGAGAAAATCCTATTTGTTTTCTAGGAAGAGAACAGAGGAATATTACACACATCAGTCATCTCATACATTCTCTCCTGTCCTACTTATGTTTTAGGAAAGGCAAATGAAATAATGTTAAATAATGGTAATGCATCATCAGCCTTTCATAACCCTTCATAATCGTTTATGAACCAGCATTATCTCAGAATATGGTTGAACTGTGGGGTTTACTTTTTATAAAAAGTGGTTTCTCACAGGAAAGGGAGCTGCTCTATGTCCCTGAACCTGCTCACTATTCATCAGGGTCCTAAGTTCATCATGAAGTTCTTAATACTCTGCACAATAATCCTTGACCACCTGCTGAGTGTGGGCACCTTGGATTTATAGTGTTAGGGTCCGGATACCAATCATAATCCCTGGGAAATTTCTCAAGAGCCCTTAAGATCCAGTTAAACTAATCCCCCAAATAACACTGAGCCCTAGAGCAGCGGTGGCGAACCCATGGCACGCGTGCAAAGTGGGCACACGGAGCCCTCACGGCTGGCACTCGCACTAACGGCACTGTGGTTTTGTTGTTTTTTCCATTTGTGCTCCCGCTCCTCCCCATGCTACTGCAGGCATACGGAACTGTTTTTTTCTTTTTTTTGCTGGTAGACGGCAATTCTGTTCTGCGATTGGTCTGTTTCTGATTGGGTGTTACAGCGTTCGTTATTTTACCCTCATGATCTTTATGGATTGGGGCACATGCAGCAACCGGTTGGACAACAGCCACAAAACGGTTGCCTTTGTTAAGATAACACAGATCACACCGCCATTCAGATCAGAAGCAAACCAGAAGCCCTTCAATAATACCCATTGTGATCTGCTGGCAGGAGGACTTCCTAGGAGCATGTCCACTTGCCAAGGTGGAGGGAGGCTTCCCACCCTCAGGGCCCAGAGGTGGCTCCTGCTGGTGGATTTGGAGGAAGTTGACCCTTAGCACTCTCGGTTGGGGACCTGCCTGAACCTCCTTCCACATTATACTCATCCATATTGTTTCTCCCCTGTGTCCTTTTGGGGACAGCATTCTACACACACTTGTGTCAGTGTGCCCCCCCTGCACATTGCTTTGAGATGCTCTGGAACGGCCCCTTCTTCCCTGTGCCTCCTTCCCTCCTCATGCAAGACGTGCAGCTGGGAACAGAGCCTTTCCTGGTTATGCCACTAAATACCCCTTTTATTTCTCCTGCCACCAAATATATCTATGCACAATATATCTATAAATCAAAAGAATAGATGAGGGTTTCAAGATTGCCTTGGGCATATAAGTAGGTGCTTTCAGTCTTTCTGTGTCTTCATGGTTCCATTATTGCAATTATAACAGTGGGGGGCTATGCTGCTGTTGCTCCAATATTAATGTAACTATGCTTCCAAAGCGACACCCCCAGTCTCAGCTCCACTTTGTGCAACTCTCCATTCCCAGATACAAACATTTCCAACTCCTTCCACCAAACACCAAAACCAGCTCACTCTCAGTCCATCCTCATTCAGAATCAACACTCCCGACTCACACACAGGGGCGCTGCAAGGTAAATTGGTACCCGGGGGCAAAAAAAAATTTGTCCCCCCCCCCGAGGCATAGGAAGGTTAGGTGGTACCCAGTGCGGAAAGTGATTTTTTTCTCATGATTTTTTTCTTGCACTTTTTCAATGCTGCATGGTAGTTCCCAGCTCCCCCCCCCAAAACTCCAATCCTCCACAGGCCTGACCTCAAACACAGCCACCTCCTCAAAGGTCAAGAGGACCTGGAAGAAGAAGAGGAAGAAGACAGAGCTTCTCTTAGATGCCCACCATCCTGACTCAACACAGAGGGAGGCTAGGTGGTCCCATCTGTGCCTCTTTCCTCCTCCCTGCTCCCGTTGCTATTTCCCTACCTGAGGCAGCTGCCTGGCTCTTCTTTCCACTCCAGTGATAAGAAGAGACTGTTCAGAGGGTGTATGAGAGGCCATTGTTCTGCCTATAGGCGATTCAAAGGAAGAGGAAGCGTAAACTCGGCCACTTCTGGGACTCTCTCAGCTGTGGACAAGATGCACCTCAATGCAGGGAGCAGCTCTTTAAGGAAAACAATGAAGAAATTATTATTATTATTATTATTATTATTAATTGAATTTATAAACCGTCCTATACCCAGAAGTCTCAGGGTGGTTCACAGAAAGATGGATTTAATTAGGGTGGGATACATTTACACAGATAGCATACCTGAAACATATTACAAATATCAATACAGATAAACTAATACACATACATTCTAATTACAAAAGCAGAGAACTGGAAGGATGTAATCCTTTCTACGGGAACTTTATAATACTATAAGCTGCCTCAGTCTTTAGGGGACATTCAGGTTCAACTCCCAAACTCTTAATGAAGCTTCGCAAAAAGCATTACGGTCAGTACCTCTGTAGGCCTCACTTTTCCTTTCCTTCGAACAGCCATCCAGGAAACTAGTTTCTGACCCTTTGATACTTTTAGAATAAAGAAAATAAGACAAACTCCTAAATTATGGGCAGAATTTGCCGTTGGAAGAAAAGCAATATCTGTAGGGCACCAGGGTGCAGAAGCCGCATCCAAGCTGATCAGATGGAAATATTTAGAGCACTCTATGCACTAACATAACATAACATTTGAATTATGGTGCTGGAGGAGACTTTTGAGAGTCCCATGGACTGCAAAAAGATCAAACTTATCCATCCTTAAAGAAATCAGCCGAGATTGTTGGAAGTGATGAATAAGATCTTAACCAGTGGAAAGGTTCCAGATTCGTGGAAAGAGGCATTCATTACGTTAATCCCCAAACAAGGCACAGATTTGTTGAATGTAAAAAATTATCGGCCGATTTCATTATTGAACCTAGATTACAAATTATTTACAGACATATTGGCAGGAAGATTGAAAAAAGTTTTAAACAAAATAATTCATAAAGATCAAACGGGGTTCCTCCCTGGACGTCAAATGAGAAATAATATAAGAACAATTGTTGATTTAATTGAATATTTAGATTTAAAAATAGATAAGAAAGCAGCCTTAATTTTTATCGATGCCGAAAAGGCATTCAATAATGTATCATGGCAATTTATGATGAAGACCTTAAGAAAGATGGAGGTGGGAACAGAATTTATGAATGGGATTTCGGCTATTTATAAAGAACAAACGGCGAAATTAGTGATTAATGGCACATTAACGGACAAATTTGGAATAACAAAAGGCACAAGACAGGGTTGTCCGATATCGCCACTTTTATTTATTATTGTTTTGGAAATCTTAGCAAATAAGCTAAGAGACACAGGAGATATTAAGGGAGTTAAGGTCGGCAAAAGAGAATTCAAAGTAAAGGCATTTGCGGACGATATGGTTATGACACTGGAGGAACCAATGCAAAGTTTGGGGAAAGCGTTAGAAGTGATGGAGGAGTTTGGAAAGCTAGCAGGCTTCAAGTTAAACAAAGGGAAAACAAAGATACTGGTTAAAAACTTAGATAAGAAGGAAATTGAAGAATTACAAAAAAAAATATGGCATCATGGTGGTAAAAAAGGTCAAATATTTGGGAATTTGGCTGTCACCAAAAAATATAAATTTATTTAGTGATAATTACGATCCAATATGGAAAGAAATCAAAAAGGATTTAGAAATTTGGAGCAAATTAAGTTTATCACTGTGGGGAAGGATAGCAAGTGTTAAAATGAATGTTCTACCAAGAGTTTTGTTCCTTTTTCAAATGGTGCCAGTAATTAAGGGAATAAGCCAGTTAAAAGAGTGGCAGAGAAGTCTGTCCAAATTTGTCTGGCAAGGCAAACACCCGAGAATCAAACATAAATTGTTAATAGATAAAAAAGAGAGAGGAGGTTTTGGACTGCCAGATCTAAAAATCTATTATGAATCATCATGTATGATATGGTTAAAAGAGTGGATGGTGCTGAAAGATAAGGAGTTGCTGGATTTAGAGGGTTTTAACAACAGGTATGGATGGGACTCCTATCTTTGGCAGGATAAAGTGAGAGTTCACAAGGAATTTCTGGCACATGTATTCAGGAAACCACTATATGAGGTGTGGCAAAGGTATAAAGACTTGGTAGAAAGAAAGACACCTAGATGGTTGTCACCCACAGAGATATTGACAATAAAAAAAATTAATACAGAAGAAGAAAATTGGATAACGTATGAGGATTTGTTAATTGAATCAGAAAAAGGCTGGAAAATCAAATCATATGATCAGGTGGTGGGAAAATTGACAGGGTGGATTCAGTACCACCAGGTGTTTAATCTAGTCAATGAGGATAAAAGAAAATGTAATTTTGACAATAAGCGATCGAAATTTGAGGTGGAAATATTAGAAGGAAAGGAGAAATTACTCTCTAAGATGTATAACTATCTTTTAGAATGGTATACAAAAGATGAAGAAGTTAAGGAGGTAATGGTGAAATGGGCTATGGATGTGGGCCATAGCATACAATTTGAAATGTGGGGAAAACTTTGGAAAGAACATATGAAATTTACAGCCTGTATAACTTTGAAAGAAAACATCATGAAAATGATGTACCAATGGTACCTAACGCCAGTAAGATTAGCGAAAATGTATAGAAAATATGATAAAAAATGCTGGAAGTGTGAGATGAAAGATGGAGAATTTTACCATATGTGGTGGACATGTGAAAAAGTTAAAAATTATTGGGAAGCAGTTTATAATGAATTAAAGAAAATATTTAAATATACATTCATAAAAAAGCCGGAAGCTTTCCTAATTGGTCTAGTGGGGGAAGAGATTGAAAAGAAAGATCAAAGATTCTTCTTATATGCCACCACAGCAGCACGAATATTACTGGCGCAAAATTGGAAAGTAAAAGAAGTGCCAACGGTAGACGATTGGAAAAGGAAATTATTAGAATATGCAGATTTGGCGAAATTAACGGGAAAAATAAGAGAGCAAAGAGATCAAAGGTTTCAGTTGGAATGGGGTAAATTCTTAGATTATATGAAAGAATGTAAAATTTGAAAGCACTTACAGGTACGATGGTATTCTTGCAGCAGAATAAAAATATAGAAAGATATGACTATAATAAGAAAACAAAACATGTACAAAAGAAGGTAAAGCGAAGGATAGATGTAAAAAATAGAAAACCAGAGAAAGGAAGGAAGGAAGTCCAAAAACTCGGCGGAGTTTATGTAATATTCAAAGCAAAATCAAAAATTCTTTCCAGTAGCACCTTAGAGACCAACTGAGTTTGTTCTTGGTATGAGCTTTCGTGTGCATGCACACTTCTTCAGATATTTATGTAATATTGTAAATGTTCTATGATGATTATGTTAGTGTTCTGTTTTTCTTTTTGATGAAAAATAAAAAGAGGTTTGCAAAAAAAAAAAAAAAGGAAATGGAAAATGCGCCTCTTTCCTCCAGTATTGGGGAACAAAAGCAGCACAGCAAACCCTCCCCAACTGCACCCCCCAACATGGGAAACCCAACAAGGCTCTTTCCTTTGTGCCAAAGCAACCTCAGCCTCCCAGACTAGGATTTCTGAAAGAGGAGCTGGGGGGGGGCTCCCCCTTTCTTCTCACATCAGCCTCTTTCTTACCCAGGAAGCTCCGGAGGCCGATTTCCCTTGACATTGTCCATCTCTCACCCCCCACCCCCCCCAACTCGAAATCTCCTCCCTCTCTCCCAATCCAGACGTGACTCTCTTCTCCAGCTGCTTCCTCTTCCTCTCCCCTGCTTGCCCTCCTGATCTCCGCCCCACTGAGGCAGGGGCTTCAGCGGCAGATTTCGGGGGGGGGGGCTTTAGAAAACAACATCAAAATCTTTGCGGGCGGGGGCATTTCTTTAATTCCTCCAGTCTTTTCCTGCATCCAGCCCCCCCTCCCCACTGATTCCCACAGTTAAAGGACGGAGCCCCTCCCTGCTTTCCTTTCCCTCCCCCCCCAATCCTCCCGCCTCCTTTCCCAGCCGCCCTGTTTGTAGATTCAGGAAGAGGGAAAGCAAATCCTTCTCCCACCCCCAACTCCAAATAACCCCCCCAATATGCGGCACCTCTTTCTCCTCTTCTCCAAGTCCGCTTCTCTTCCTGGAATGGGGGTGGAGACCCCTCCCCTCCAAATAGTCTTCCCCACACCCACCCTCCAAAAAAGAAAAATAAATTTCCTGCCTCTCTAGGAAGCGGAGCTCATTGGCCCAGAGGGAGTGGGGAGGGAGGAGATCCGCCTCCCCCACCTCCCTGCAAACAGGAATTCCCAGGCAGCAAGCTTTATACAGTATTCCCATTTATGTAGTGATTAATTCATGGGTACAATTCCTGGCAGCGCCAGCGAAAGACGACCCCCCCACCCCTCAATTTCTGAAAAGCCTCTTCCCGGGAAGGGGTTTAGAGCAGGAACTTAAGACAACCCTAAAGGCTGGTCCCTTGTCATTACATTGCTTTCCTCCCAAGAAGCAGGCGTCTTTTAATATGGGGACAGCAGTCACGAAATTAAGAGACGCCTGCTTCTTGGGAGGAAAGCAATGACAAACCTAGACAGCATCTTAAAAAGCAGAGACATCACCTTGCCGACAAAGGTCCATATAGTTAAAGCTATGGTTTTCCCAGTAGTAATGTATGGAAGTGAGAGCTGGACCATAAAGAAGACTGATCGCCGAAGAATTGATGCTTTTGAATTATGGTGCTGGAGGAGACTCTTGAGAGTCCCATGGACTGCAAAAAGATCAAACTTATCCATCCTTAAAGAAATCAGCCCTGAGTGCTCACTGGAAGGGCAGATCCTGAAGTTGAGGCTCCAGTACTTTGGCCACCTCATGAGAAGAGAAGACTCCCTGGAAAAGACCCTGATGTTGGGAAAGATGGAGGGCACAAGGAGAAGGGGGACGACAGAGGATGAGATGGTTGGACAGTGTTCTCGAAGCGACTGGCATGAGTTTGGCCAAACTGCAGGAGGCAGTGAAAGATAGGTGTGCCTGGTGTGCTCTGGTCCATGGGGTCACGAAGAGTCGGACACGACTGAACGACTGAACAACAACAACAACAAATGCACTAACATGGATTGTAGTTTAGGGGACAGAAATATGAAGTTCAGTGGCTTATGGCCCCCTAGTCCTTCCTCTTAGGAACCTGTGTGTTTGTGTTCATGTGTGTACCCTTTAATCTTCCATACACTGTGAGGAAGGACAGGAGGAGAAATAATCAGGGGGTCCAAACTGGCCACAGGGCGTCCCTCCTGAGCATGGGGATGTGAGACTGGGTCTCCCTGGTGTAAGCCCAGCAACCAAACTGCAGGGTGGGGAACCCTCAGACCCAGGGGCTGAATTGGCCCTCAAGTCATCTCTCTCTTCCCCAAGAATTTCCCCAGTGCCACACCCTCTTTCCAAAGCTTCTCCGCTGCCTCCTGGGGGGGCTTTTGTGTGGCTGGAAAAAATCCCTGGAAGGCAGGAAGCTCCTGGGAAAAGCTCAGAGTCAGCTCCATAGCTCCACCAACTCTGGCCCTGCCCAACAATTGAAAGTGGCCCCTGGAAGGCTGCTCAGGAGCGAATGTGGCCCTCAGGCTGGATAATGGTGTCCACCCCTATTCCAAACATGAATCAGGCTCTCATCCTGTCCCACCTTGCAGGGTTCTTCTGTGAGCTTTAGAAAACAACATCAAAATCTGTGCAGGCGGAAGACAGTTTCCTCCCCTCCCCATCCTTAAAGAAATCAGCCCTGAGTGCTCACTAGAAGGACAGATCCTGAAGTTGAGGCTCCAGTACTTTGGCCACCTCATGAGAAGAGAAGACTCCCTGGAAAAGACCCTGATGTTGGGAAAGATGGAGGGCACAAGGAGAAGGGGACGACAGAGGATGAGATGGTTGGACAGTGTTCTCGAAGCTACTAACATGAGTTTGGCCAAACTGCGGGAGGCAGTGAAAGATAGGCGTGCCTGGCGTGCTCTGGTCCATGGGGTCACAAGGAGTCGGACATGACTGAACGACTGAACAACAACAACAGAACCTTTTGTAAAAAGAGGGAGCTCGGATTCCTATTTGGTGGGAGTGTACCGTGGTCCACACCTTCTGGGGGAAAGTTTTTTATCTGACCGCTAAAATCACTAAACAATCTATCCGCCCTCATCCAGCATTTGCCTTAATATAACAATATTTGACCCCATATTCTAGGCTTCAATCTAAAGAATTAATTTGCTCTCTGTTCACAAACAATAGAGGCTTGGATTAATAACATATGGACCATTGCTTTATCTATCAGAACGCCTCACATTCCATTGGTGTCTAATCAAATGCATCTCCAAAAAAAAGGATACCTTTGACACAATCTTAATGCCATCATCATCATCATCATCATCATCACGGAGGTATTTGTTGAGTAATTCTCCTCCATGACTTCCTTGTGCAGTTGTACATTTTAGATAAAAGTTTATCTTTATTTTTTTATAATATTTTTATTTAATTTTCTACAAGAGTAACAAAAGAAAAAGCAATTAACAAAAACAAAAAAAGAAAAACATACACACAAAAAATCAAATCCATAACATAGGATTCTCCGAATCCTGTGACTTCCCTCCCTGCCCCTCCCCTGGTTCTTTAGATTTCCTTTTCAACTGCATAACATTTCTACTCCAAGTTCTTCTCCCCCACGCCGCAAATTTTCTATACTATCTCTACCATTACCCGTGTTCTTAAAATCCTTCCAATATATCAAACTGTTTACAATACTTTTGCAAATATATAATTAACATTTCCCATTCATTTTTAAATTTCTTGTCATCTTGATTTCTGAGCTTTCCAGTTAGTTTCGCCATTTCAGCATAGTCCATTAACTTGGTTTGCCAATCTTCTTTGGTTGGGACTTCTTCCTCTTTCCATCTTTGGGCTAACAGTATCCAGGCAGCCATCAATTTATTCTGGTCTTTTGGAACCTTCCGTCCCACAATACCTAATAAAAAGGCTTTTGGTTTTTAAACAAAGGTTACTTTAAACATTTTTTCCAATTCATTCTTAATCATTTCCCAATTTATTTTGACAACCTTACATTTCCACCACATATGATAAAACGTACCCTCTGTTTCTTTACATTTTCAACACTTACTAGATCTTGTTCTATATATTTTTGCTAATTTGACTGGGGTTAGGTACCACCGGTACATCATTTTCATATAATTCTCTTTCAGCAAAGTACATGCAGTAAATTTCGTATCTATCTTTCAAAGCCTTTCCTGTCTATTATGTTCCAGATGTTTTGCCCATTTTATCATAACACATTTGTCCTATTCCTCTTTGGTGTCCTACTCCAAAAGCAGATTGTACGTTTTTGACAGTAATTTTGTACTATCTTCTACTATTTCTCTCTGAAACTTTGATACATCATAACTAAATCCTTTCTTTTTATCATTTTTAAAAGTTTCATTTAATTGAAAATATTGTAACAGCCTGTTTCGTTTTCTCCAACATCTTCAGAACCTTTAAATTGATTACCCATTTCTGTTAACAGCTCTATATGTCCGCCAGCTTGTCCTTATGTTCATTTTTTTCAATGATGTTGAGCCACCATGGTGTTTTCTGTTCTAATAAGTCTTTGTATTTCTCCCAAACTTTTATCATGACCTTCCAAATCTAACAAATCTACATATTTTAAAGTTATCCAATCCTGGATTCAGCAAATGCAAGATGCTTCATAATATAATCTTAAATCTGGTAGAGAGAAACCTCCTCTATCTTTGACATTTATTAGTAATTTATGTTTTATTCTTGGTTTCTTCCCTCTCCAGATAAATCTTGAGATATAATGATAAATTCATCCTTCTGCAAATATCTAATATCCTTTTTATTTCTGTCCAAATAAGGGTCTGGTGGTGACACGGGTGGCGCTGTGGGTTAAACCACAGAGCCTAGGGCTTGCTGATCAGAAGGTTGTTGGTTCAAATCCCCGCAACAGTTGAGCTCCTGTTGCTCGGTCTCTGCTCCTGCTCACCTAGCAGTTCAAAAGCATGTCAAAGTGCAAGTAGATAAATAGGTACCACTCCGGTGGGAAGGTAAACGGCATTTCCATGCGCTGCTCTGGTTTGCCAGAAGCGGCTTTGTCATGCTGGCCACATGACCCAGAAGCTGTACGGCGGCTCCCTTGGCCAGTAATGCGAGATGAGCGCCGCAACTCTAGAGTCGGACACGACTGGAACTAATGGTCAGGGGTCCCTTTACCTTTTTAGGGGTCTGATGATTTCTGTTTCGGTGTTATGTGAAGAAGTGTGCATGCACACGAAAGCTCATACCAATAACAAACTTATTTGGTCTCTAAGGTGCTGCTGGATGGAATTTTGTTTACATAATTTTTCAGTTATCTTGAAATACATTAATATTCTTAGGTGTCAACCATATTCCCAAATATTTCACACACACACATACACACACACAAACGTCTTATGCTGCATCTCCTTTTTGTCTTCCTCTGAAACATTATTCACTAAGAGTTTAGTCTTATTTTGATTCAATTTAAAATGTGATACCTGCCCGAATTCCTGTATTTTTTCTAATACCGCATTATTCACTCCATAGGGTGCACCGGACCATAGGGCGCACCTGGTTTTTACAGGAAACCCAGAGTTTTTTTTTCTGGTTTTCCTCCTCTAAAAGCCGTTTTTTTGAGGATCAGCTAAAAGTTTAGCAACTTTTTTTGCAAAGAGAAAAGCCCTGGGTTTTTTTGAGAATCAGCTAAAAGTTTTGCAGCTTTTTTTGCAAAGGGGGAAAAGCAAAGAGGAAAAGCCCCGTTTTAGAAGGGCTGATGGGGGGGGGACTCTTCCCTTTTTGCAGCACAGAGATGGAGGCAGCCTTGAGGGAGGGGGGAGCCGAAGACATTTGCTGCCTGAGAGGAACCAGAGAAGAGTGCTTCCCTCCCTCCCAAAGCAGCCCTACGGGGACACTGAGCAGTCACCTGGGGACAACTATCTTCTCCCCACCAAAAAAGAAAGGTGTGGACTTAGACACAGCCTCCCCAACACTGTTTTATGGATTGGGGCACATGCAGCAACAGCTTGGACAACAGCCACAAAACGGTTGCCTTTGTTAAGATAACACAGATCACACCGCCATTCAGATCAGAAGCAAACCAGAAGCCCTTCAATAATACGCATTGTGATCTGCTGGCAGGAGGACTTCCTAGGAGCATGTCCACTTGCCAAGGTGGAGGGAGGCTTCCCACCCTCAGGGCCCAGAGGTGGCTCCTGCTGGTGGATTTGGAGGAAGTTGACCCTTAGCACTCTCGGTTGGGGACCTGCCTGAACCTCCTTCCACATTATACTCATCCATATTGTTTCTCCCCTGTGTCCTTTTGGGGACAGCATTCTACACACACTTGTGTAACCGTGCCCCCCCCCCGCACATTGATTTGAGATGCTCTGGAACGGCCCCTTCTTCCCTGTGCCCCCTTCCCTCCTCATGCAAGACGTGCAGCTGGGAACAGAGCCTTTCCTGGTTATGCCACTAAATACCCCTTTTATTTCTCCTGCCACCAAATATATCTATGCACAATATATCTATAAATCAAAAGAATAGATGAGGGTTTCAAGATTGCCTTGGGCATATAAGTAGGTGCTTTCAGTCTTTCTATGCACAATCAAAAGAATAGATGAGGGTTTCAAGATTGCCTTGGGCATATAAGTAGGTGCTTTCAGTCTTTCTGTGTCTTCATGGTTCCATTATTGCAATTATAACAGTGGGGGGTTATGCTGCTGTTGCTACAATATTAATCTAACTCTGCTTCCAAAGCAACACCCCCAGTCTCAGCTCCACTTTGTGCAACTCTGCATCCCCAGATACAAACATTCCCAACTCCTTCTACCAAACACCAAAACCAGCTCACTCTCAGTCCATCCTCATTCAGAAGCAACACTCCAGACTCACACACAGGGGCGCTGCAAGGTAAATTGGTACCCGGGGGCAAAAAAAAATTTTGTCCAACCCCCCCCCGAGGCATAGGAAGGTCAGGTGGTACCCAGTGCGGAAAGTTTCTTGTCACCGCACCCATTGATTCCCTCCCTGCAAAAATGGTTTTATGTTATTTCATATTTTCTTACACAGGAATAATAAAAAGTAATAATAATAAAAAACTTTTATTTGTATCCCGCCCTCCCTGGGCTGAAGTCGGGCTCAGGGTGGCTAACATCAGATACATAACATTGGTATAAAATCAAACAATAATTAAATTACCTCCTAAAAACATCTCAAAATCAAATTAAAGTCTAATTAGATGGCTTTCCACAGGGTTAGGGTTGGGAACAGTAAGTGCTCCACTGAACTGAAATTTCAGCCTTCACGACATAGGAAAACAGCCAAGTAAACAGCTATTTTGGTGGAGGAGGGTCAAGATATTAACCGATATGCATGAAATTTCATATATAGCTATATAATCCCTAGTATAGTAAGATAAGACCTTTGGAGCAGGCATTTTAAAAAAAGTTTTTTACGAACAGCCCTAGTAGGGCAGTAATTGTTCCTTGATAATTTGACACCCCCTCCATTATGGAATCTGGGTCGGCCAGCCCCCTACGCCCCCCCTTGCTACGCTCCTGCTCACACACTCCTCCTCTATTTTAAACACTCCTCCTCCCTTTCAACAGTATATTAAATATTATATTATGCTTACTATGGTGAAATGTTACCTTCATTACTTTAAATACATGTCTAGACAACATTACATACAAACAACAAAAGCTCACATACGCTGCATGCATTTAAGATTGATTTCCTGTTACTGATGTGAAAGAAAGTGTCAACTTGGAGAGAAACAGGTTCTACACTCTAAAAAGCGTTTCACAATAGCCAAAGCAGATTCCACCCTCCTTCTAAAACATTTCTCTTCTTTGAGTTAATTGATGGCCAGTAGAGTATCCACTCTTACAGCTCTTACCTCTCAGTCTTTTGATGGTTTTTAAGACTTCCACTACAACTGAATGTCTATCCCAGGCGTCGGCAAGGTTATGAGGCCATGGGCCGGATCAAGCCCACGGAGTGTCCGTGAGCTGGACATGTACAGCGCAATGCCGGAAATTGCTTCTGAGCATGCTGTGGCGCCGGAAATCACTTCTGCGCATGCCCAGACGCCGAAAATCGTGCCTGCGCAGAAGCGATTTTCTGCGTCTGGACATGCGCAGACGCAAATTCTGCGCCATGCACGGGGGGCTTGCTGAGCGGACGGCTTGGTTGGCGAACGGCTCGTGGGCTGGTGAAACCGCCTTAGTGGGCAGCATCCGGCCCATGGGTCAGAGGTTGCTGACCTCTGCTCTATCCACTTCCCTAGCACTTATATGGTTTCTCCCCTGTATGAGTTTGTTGATGTTTTGTAAGACGTCCACTCCGACTGAAGCTCTTTCCATGCATTGAAATGCTTTCTCCCTTGTGTGAGTCCGTTGATGTTTTCTTAATGTTCCACTTCTGAATGAAGCTCTTTCGACACTCCATGCATTTAAATGGTTTCTCCCCCGTGTGAGTCCGTTGATGAATTCTAAGTGTTCCACTCTTAGTGAAGCTCTTTCCACACTCCATGCATTTAAATGGTTTCTCCCCCGTGTGAGTCCGTTGATGAATTCTAAGTGTTCCACTCTCAGTGAAGCTCTTTCCACACTCCATGCATTTAAATGGTTTCTCCCCCGTGTGAGTCCGTTGATGAATTCTAAGGTGTCCATTCTGACTGTAGCTCTTTCCACACTCCATGCATTTAAATGGTTTCTCCCCCGTGTGAGTCCGTTGATGAATTCTAAGGTTTCCTTTCTGACTGTAGCTCTTTCCACACTCCATGCATTTAAATGGTTTCTCCCCCGTGTGAGTCCGTTGATGTTTTCTTAAGTGTTCCACTGTGAATGAAGCTCTTTCCACACTCCATGCATTTAAATGGTTTCTCCCCCGTGTGAGTCCGTTGATGAATTCTAAGTGTTCCACTCTCAGTGAAGCTCTTTCCACACTCCATGCATTTAAATGGTTTCTCCCCCGTGTGAGTCCGTTGATGAATTCTAAGTGTTCCACTCTTAGTGAAGCTCTTTCCACACTCCATGCATTTAAATGGTTTCTCCCCCGTGTGAGTCCGTTGATGAATTCTAAGTGTTCCACTGTTAGTGAAGCTCTTTCCACACTCCATGCATTTAAATGGTTTCTCCCCCGTGTGAGTCCGTTGATGAATTCTAAGTGTTCCACTCTTAGTGAAGCTCTTTCCACACTCCATGCATTTAAATGGTTTCTCCCCCGTGTGAGTCCGTTGATGAATTCTAAGGTTCCATTCTGACTGTAGCTCTTTCCACACTCCATGCATTTAAATGGTTTCTCCCCTGTGTGAGTCCGTTGATGAATTCTAAGGTGTCCATTCTGACTGAAGCTCTTTCCACACTCCATGCATTTAAATGGTTTCTCCCCCGTGTGAGTCCGTTGATGAATTCTAAGTGTTCCACTGTCAATGAAGCTCTTTCCACACTCCATGCATTTAAATGGTTTCTCCCCCGTGTGAGTCCGTTGATGAATTCTAAGTGTTCCACTCTCAGTGAAGCTCTTTCCACACTCCATGCATTTAAATGGTTTCTCCCCCGTGTGAGTCCGTTGATGAATTCTAAGGTGTCCACTCTGACTGAAGCTCTTTCCACACTCCATGCATTTAAATGGTTTCTCCCCCGTGTGAGTCCGTTGATGAATTCTAAGTGTTCCACTGTCAATGAAGCTCTTTCCACACTCCATGCATTTAAATGGTTTCTCCCCGTGTGAGTCCGTTGATGAATTCTAAGTGTTCCACTCTCAGTGAAGCTCTTTCCACACTCCATGCATTTAAATGGTTTCTCCCCCGTGTGAGTCCGTTGATGAATTCTAAGGTTTCCTTTCTGACTGTAGCTCTTTCCACACTCCATGCATTTAAATGGTTTCTCTCCTGTGTGAGTTTGTTGATGTTTTCTAAGTGTTCCTCTGTCAGTGAAGCTCTTTCCACACTCCATGCTTTCAAATTGTTTATCCTCTCTCTTTTCACACTCCATGTATTTAAATGGTTTCTTCGTTATTCCTATTGAACATGGCCCACCAGAATTTTGACTGTCTTCTCCATTGTCTTCTTTCGACCAGGGGAACGGGGAGAAAATCCTATTTGTTTTCTAGGAAGAGAACAGAGGAATATTACACACATCAGTCATCTCATACATTCTCTCCTGTCCTACTTATGTTTTAGGAAAGGCAAATGAAATAATGTTAAATAATGGTAGTGCATCATCAGCCTTTCATAACCCTTAATAATCGTTTATGAACCAGCATTATCTCAGAATATGGTTGAACTGTGGGGTTTACTTTTTATAAAAAGTGGTTTCTCACAGGAAAGGGAGCTGCTTTATGTCCCTGAACCTGCTCACTATTCATCAGGGTCCTAAGTTCATCATGAAGTTCTTAATACTCTGCACAATAATCCTCGACCCCCTGCTGAGTGTGGGCACCTTGGATTTATAGTGTTAGGGTCTGGATACCAATCATAATCCCTGGGAAATTTCTCAAGAGCCCTTAAGATCCAGTTAAACCAACTCCCAAATAACACTGAGCCCTAGAGCAGCGGTGGCGAACCCATGGCACGCGTGCACAGTGGGCACACGGAGCCCTCACGGCTGGCACTCGCACTATCGGCACTATCGGCACTGTGGTTTTGTTGTTTTTTCCATTTGTGCTCCCGCTCCTCCCCACGCTACTGCAGGCATCCGGAACTGTTTTTTACTTCTTCTTTTTTTGCTGGTAGCTGGCGATTGTGTTCTGCGATTGGTCTGTTTCTGATTGGGTGTTACAGCGTTCGTTATTTTACCCTCATGATTTTTATGTATTGGGGCACATGCAGCAACCGGTTGGACAACAGCCACAAAACGGTTGCCTTTGTTAAGATAACACAAATCACACCGCCATTCAGATTAGAAGCAAACCAGGAGCCCTTCAATAATACCCATTGTGATCTGCTGGCAGCAGGACTTCCTAGGAGCATGTCCAGTTGCCAAGGTGGAGGGAGGCTTCCCACCCTCAGGGCCCAGAGGTGGCTCCTGCTGGTGGATTTGGAGGAAGTTGACCCTTAGCACTCTCGGTTGGGGACCTGCCTGAACCTCCTTCCACATTATACTCATCCATATTGTTTCTCCCCTGTGTCCTTTTTGGGGACAGCATTCTACACACACTTGTGTAACCGTGCCCCCCCCCCGCACATTGCTTTGAGATGCTCTGGAACGGCCCCTTCTTCCCTGTGCCCCCTTCCCTCCTCATGCAAGACGTGCAGCTGGGAACAGAGCCTTTCCTGGTTATGCCACTAAATACCCCTTTTATTTCTCCTGCCACCAAATATATCTATGCACAATATATCTATAAATCAAAAGAATAGATGAGGGTTTCAAGATTGCCTTGGGCATATAAGTAGGTGCTTTCAGTCTTTCTGTGTCTTCATGGTTCCATTATTGCAATTATAACAGTGGGGGGCTATGCTGCTGTTGCTACAATATTAATGTAACTCTGCTTCCAAAGCAACACCCCCAGTCTCAGCTCCACTTTGTGCAACTCTCCATCCCCAGATACAAACATTTCCAACTCCTTCCACCAAACACCAAAACCAGCTCACTCTCAGTCCATCCTCATTCAGAATCAACACTCCCGACTCACACACAGGGGCGCTGCAAGGTAAATTGGTACCCAGGGGGGAAAATTTTTTTGTCCCCCCCCCCCGAGGCATAGGAAGGTTAGGTGGTACCCAGTGCGGAAAGTGATTTTTTTCTCATGATTTTTTTCTTGCACTTTTTCAATGCTGCGTGGGAGTTCCCAGCTCCCCCCCCCAACTCCAATCCTCCACAGGCCTGACCTCAAACACAGCCACCTCCTCAAAGGTCAAGAGGACCTGGAAGAAGAAGAGGAAGAAGACAGAGCTTCTCTTAGATGCCCACCATCCTGACTCAACACAGAGGGAGGCTGGGTGGTCCCATCTGTGCCTCTTCCCTCCTCCCTGCTCCCGTTGCTATTTCCCTACCTGAGGCAGCTGCCTGGCTCTTCTTTCCACTCCAGTGATAAGAAGAGACTGTTCAGAGGGTGTATGAGAGGCCATTGTTCTGCCTATAGGCGATTCAAAGGAAGAGGAAGCGTAAACTGGGCCACTTCTGGGACTCTCTCAGCTGTTGACAAGATGCACCTCAATGCAGGGAGCAGCTCTTTAAGGAAAACAATGAAGAAATTATTATTATTATTATTATTATTATTAATTGAATTTATATACCGTCCTATACCCAGAAGTCTCAGGGTGGTTCACAGAAAGATGGATTTAATTAGGGTGGGATACATTTACACAGATAGCATACCTGATACACATTACAAATATCAATACAAATAAACTAATACACATACATTCTAATTACAAAAGCAGAGAACTGGAAGGATGTAATCCTTTCTACAGGAACTTTACAATACTATAAGCTGCCTGTCTTTAGGGGACATTCAGGTTCAACTCCCAAACTCTTAATGAAGCTTCGCAAAAAGCATTACGGTCAGTACCTCTGCAGACCTCGCTTTTCCTTTCCTTCGAACAGCCATCCAGGAAACTAGTTTCTGACCCTTTGATACTTTTAGAATAAAGAAAATAAGACAAACTCCTAAATTATGGGCAGAATTTGCCGTTGGAAGAAAAGCAATATCTGTAGGGCACCAGGGTGCAGAAGCCGCATCCAAGCTGATCAGATGGAAATATTTAGAGCACTCTATGCACTAACATAACATAACATTTGAATTATGGTGCTGGAGGAGACTTTTGAGAGTCCCATGGACTGCAAAATATCAAACTTATCCATCCTTAAAGAAATCAGCCGAGATTGTTGGAAGTGATGAATAAGATCTTAACCAGTGGAAAGGTTCCAGATTCGTGGAAAGAGGCATTCATTACGTTAATCCCCAAACAAGGCACAGATTTGTTGAATGTAAAAAATTATCGGCCGATTTCATTATTGAACCTAGATTACAAATTATTTACAGACATATTGGCAGGAAGATTGAAAAAAGTTTTAAACAAAATAATTCATAAAGATCAAACGGGGTTCCTCCCTGGACGTCAAATGAGAAATAATATAGGAACAATTGTTGAAAAATAGAAAGGAAGGAAGGAAGTCCAAAAACTCGGCGGAGTTTATGTAATATTGTAAATGTTCTATGATGATTATGTTAGTGTTCTGTTTTTCCTTTTGATGAAAAATAAAAAGAGGTTTGCAAAAAAAAAAAAGGGAAATTGAAAATGCGCCTCTTTCCTCCAGTATTGGGGAACAAAAGCAGCACAGCAAACCCTGCCCAACTGCACCCCCCCAACATGTGAAACCCAACAAGGCTCTTACCTTTGTTCCAAAGCAACCTCAGCCTCCCAGACTAGGATATCTGAAAGGGGAGCTGGGGGGGGGCTCCCCCTTCCTTCTCACATCAGTCTCTTTCTTACTCAGGAAGCTCCGGAGGCCGATTTCCCTTGACATTGTCCATCTCTCACCCCCCCACTCGAAATCTCCTCCCTCTCTCCCAATCCAGACGTGACTCTGTTCTCCAGCTGCTTCCACTTCCTCTCCCCTGCTTGCCCTCCTGATCTCCGCCCCCCTGAGGCAGGGGCTTCAGCAGCAGATTTCGGGGGGGGGGCTTTAGAAAACAACATCAAAATCTGTGCGGGAGGACGGGACAGTTTCCTCCACCATCCCCCGTTCCCTCCCAAAAAAGTCCAGCTGGGGAGGGGGCATTTCTTTAATTCCTCCAGTCTTTTCCTGCATCAAGCACCCCCCCGCCCCGATTCCCACAGTTAAAGGACGGAGCCCCTCCCTGCTTTCCTTTCCATCCCCCCCAATCCTCCCGCCTCCTTTCCCAGCCGCCCTGTTTGTGGATTCAGAAAGAGGGAAAGCAAATCCTTCTCCCACCCCCAACTCCAAATAACCCCCCAATATGCGGCACCTCTTTCTCCTCTTCTCCAAGTCCGCTTCTCTTCCGGGAATGAGGATGGAGACCCCTCCCCTCCAAATAGTCTCCCCCCCCAAAAAAAGAAAAACAAATTTCCTGCCTCTTCAGTACCACAGGAGACTGAAGAGACATAATAGTTAAATTGAGATACTTTATGCAAATAACTTCCTTGTTAAGTATTTGTCTGTGATAAGGCATTATTTCTGCTTAAATTTAGTTTGTATTGATATTGGATTTCTTTTAAGTGAATTTATTTGAATCGGTAGGCTGAGTGTTTAATTAATAAAGTTTACGATGAATCTAAAAATCTTAACATGGAACGTGAATGGGCTTAATGACAAGGTAAAAAGAAATAGAGTGGAACACATTCTAACAAAACAGAAGTTGGATCTAATATGCCTGCAGGAAACGCATGTTACGCAAAACCACGCAAGGATTCTTGTAAATAAGAAACTGGGGGTGGAATTCATATCCTCAGATAAAGTTAAAAAAAGAGGTATTGTATTATATGCAAGATCGAATTTGGAACCAAAGTTGATTGATAAAGATTCGGAAGGCAGAATAGTGATAATAGAAATATGCGTGCAGGGAGAAAAAATTAAGGTGGTGGGAATTTATGCCCCAAATACGAATAGGAGGAAATTTTACGATTTATTAGAAAAGAAACTAATTGACTTAGTGGGAGAGAAGATCATAATGCTGGGAGACTTTAATGGGGTGACCACCCCGGAACTTGATAGAACCAAAAAGAGCATAGGAAACAAGCAATCTAAGTTGCCATCCCCTTTTTTCAGAATTAGCGATATTCATAACCTAAACGATGCATGGAGAGTCAGACACCCTCTGGAGAGAGAATACACTCATTTCTCAGATCCTAATTGCTCCGCAGGGAGAATCGATGGGATTTGGATACCCAAAGATCTCACATTAAAAATAAATAAGGTTGAAATTCAACCCAAAACAATATCAGATCACAACGCAGTCTTTCTATGGCTACAAGAAAAAGGTAAGGGAAACAGAAGGTGGAAATTAAATGAGACCTTACTATATGATGAAAATATATTAAATAAAGCTAAAAAAACATTGGAGGAATTTTGGGAGTTAAACCTAAATAAAGGTACTGATATAAAAACGGTCTGGGACGCAGGTAAGGCGGTCCTTAGAGGTTTTTTTTATAAAAGAGAATATATTACGAAATAAACAAAAGGAAAAAAGAAAACAAGAAATTTTAAATGAGATTCTTAAAAACGAAAAGGAACTTTATAAAAAACCAGAGGACCAGGACATTAAGAGAAATATCAAATTGTTACAATCACAGTTTGCAATGATAATGAATGGAGAGATCGAATGGAAAATTAAATTGCTAAAGCAGAAAGAATTTCGAGTTTGCAAACAAACCAGGAAGACTGTTGGCGTGGAAATTAAAAAAACAACAAAGTGACAGAATAATAAACAGAATCAAAATAGAGGATAAGATAATAACTGATCCGAAAGAAATTGGAAAGAGTTTCGTTAACTTTTTTAGAAACCTTTATAGAGAGGGAGATGAAACACTAGATGATATAAAGGAATATTTGGATCAAGACAACCTTCCAGAAATTACACCAGATCAAAATAAGATGTTAAACGAGCCAATTACAACATTTGAGATACAGCAGGCAATCAAGAACGCTAAAGTAGGGAAAACGCCGGGACCAGATGGGCTCCCAGCAAGTTATTATAAAAAACTGGAGGACACCCTGTCGGAACCTTTGAAAAGAGTCATGAACAATATTCTGCAGACAGGTAATTTGCTCGAATCCTGGAAAGAAAGTTTTATTACACTGATACCGAAACCTGGAGCGGACATGTTGGCAATAACTAATTTTAGACCTATTTCGTTACTTAATAATGATTACAAACTCTACGCTTATATTTTGGCAAAAAGAATGGAAAAAGTTCTACAAAAAATTATACATAAAGACCAAGCGGGGTTTCTTCCCGGCCGCCTTATGCAGAACAATATTAGGAGTATAATTAACATCTTGGAATATTTGGATTTGCACATTGATAAACCATCTATAATAATGGCGGTCGATGCCGAGAAGGCATTCGATAATGTTTCGTGGAGATTTATGACAGCTTTATTAGGAAGAATGAAATTTGGGGAAGAAATTAGTAAAGGTATTCAAGCTATTTATACTAGGCAGAGGGCAAAAATTATAATTAATGGCAATATTACAGAAAATTGTGAAATAAACAAGGGAACCAGACAGGGTTGCCCTCTCTCGCCTCTTATCTTTATTTTGGTTATGGAGGTGTTAAACAGGAAATTAAGAGATGAAAAGACCATCAAGGGAGTAACCCTAGGGAAAAATACTTACAAACTACGGGCATTTGCCGATGATCTGATTATAACAACTGAGGATCCTAAAGAAAGTTTAATAAAAGTACTGGAAATAATAAAATCATTTGGAAAGGTTGCGGGATTCAAACTGAATTTAAGTAAGACCAAGTTGATGGCTAAGAACATGTCACCTGGAGAAAAAGAGGAAATTGAAAAATTAACAAAAATTAAAGTATGTCAAAAGATAAAATATTTGGGAATTTGGATATCCACAAAAAATATAAATTTATATGAGGATAATTATGTGAAAGTATGGACTGATATTAAAAAGAACATGGAAACGTGGAGCAAGTTGAAACTATCTTTTTGGGGACGTATTTCAGTGGTTAAAATGAATATCCTACCCAAGCTACTGTTCCTTTTTCAATCTATCCCTATCATAGGGAATATAAGTTGTATTGAGGCCTGGCAGAAGGAAGTCTCTAAATTTATCTGGGCTGGAAACAGACCAAGAATTAAACATACTCTTTTAATAGATCACAAAAACAGAGGAGGATTTGGGCTCCCAGATTTCAGATTATATTATGAGGCAGCGTGCCTCTCTTGGATTAAAGACTGGTGTCGACTGGAAAATACGGAACTCTTAGATTTAGAAGGGCATGACAACCGTTATGGTTGGCATGCCTACTTACAGTACGATAAAGCAAGAGTTCATAAAGGCTTTAGGGGGCACATAATAAGAAATGCATTATTTAAAGTCTGGGAAAGATACAAAGGACTTTTAGAACCCAAAACTCCTAAATGGATTTCCCCTGAAGAGGCTATGGTATTAAAGAAGAAAAACATGAAAGGGAATTGGCTAAAGTACAACGAGTTACTAAAAGAAAAGGACAATCAAATAGCCCTAAGAGAATATGAGGAAATAAAAGAACATCTTACGAGCTGGCTTGACTACTATCAGTTATACGAAATTTTTAAAAAAGACAAAAAAAAAATGGATTCGCCGAAAAATCGTCAAAATTCGAAACAGAAATATTGAACACTAAAACTAAGATAATATCTAGGATGTACCAAATCCTTTTAGAATGGAAGGTTCAAGAGGAAGAAGTAAAAGAAGTCATGGTCAGATGGGCTCAAGATATTGGCCACCCCATAATGTTACATCAGTGGGAAAAACTGTGGAAAACAACAATGAAGTTCACTGCATGTTACAGCATTAAAGAAAACATGTTAAAAATGCAGTATAGGTGGTACCTGACTCCGTCACGGCTCTCCAAAATGTATAAAAATCTAGCTAACAACTGTTGGCGTTGTGGAGAAGCCAACGGAGACATGTACCACATGTGGTGGACCTGTAAAAAGATCAAGGAGTTCTGGAACTTAATATATGAAGAACTTAAGAAAATTTTAGGAGTATCTTTCCTTAAAAAGCCGGAGGCATTCCTCCTAAGTATCATTGAGAATGATATTCCAGAGAGCTCAAAAGATATTTTTTTATATGGAGCGGCAGCTGCAAGAACGCTGATAGCATCAAATTGGAAAGGGGAGAGCGTACCCAAAGTAAAAGAATGGCAATATAAATTTCAAGAGTATGTCGAGATGGCCCAGCTGACCAGTAGCTTGAGAGGAAATAATAGACAGGCATTTGTGAAAAAATGGGAGAGATATACAAAATACCTGCAAGGCATCCAAAATGGTATAAAGTCCGTGGTGGCCTTTGAATGATCCTGGAGGAAAATACACTAAGTCAGAAAAAGAAGCTGTGTTTGGTTTTGTAGAAGGTTTTGGAATTAAATAAAGGACAAATGAAAATGTTATGTACTTTCAAGAGCAGAAAAGGAATGCTTATCAGGAAAGACAGGAAGTCTGTATGTGTGTATATGTGTGCTTATTTATGCATGATATTAAAGTCTAGTTAAGGTTAATAACTTATGTTTAAGTCAAGAATTAAAGAAGAATTGTAATGAGGGTGGGTGTGGGTGTGTGTAAAATAACAGATTAGTCGTTTTATATAATTTTCTATAAGTTGTTATGTGCTAATGTTGTCATTGGTGCTATTTTTGGTTGGTATTTTATGTTATATCATTATGGTTGTGTTGTATGTGTTTTTGTTTTTTCTTTGATTTTGTATTTTTAATTTTTATATTCAGTATGATGAGTGTAAGATTAAGTATTGTAAATAAAAAATGGAAAAAGAAAAATACCTACAATAAAAAAAAGAACGACTGAACAACAACAACAACAAATGCACTAACATGGATTGTAGTTTAGGGGACAGAAATATGAAGTTCAGTGGCTTATGGCCCCCTAGTCCTTCCTCTTAGGAACCTGTGTGTTTGTGTTCGTGTGTGTACCCTTTAATCTTCCATACACTGTGAGGAAGGACAGGAGGAGAAATAATCAGGGGGTCCAAACTGGCCACAGGGCGTCCCTCCTGAGCATGGGGATGTGAGACTGGGTCTCCCTGGTGTAAGCCCAGCAACCAAACTGCAGGGTGGGGAAACCTCAGACCCAGGGGCTGAACTGGCCCTCAAGTCATCTCTCTCTTCCCCAAGAATTTCCCCAGTGCCACACCCTCTTTCCAAAGCTTCTCCGCTGCCTCCTGGGGGGCTTTTGCGTGGCTGGAAAAAAATCCCTGGAAGGCAGGAAGCTCCTGGGCAAAGCTCAGAGTCAGCTCCATAGCTCCACCAACTCTGTCCTCTGGCCCTGCCCATCAATGGAAAGTGGCCCCTGGAAGGCTGCTCAGGAGCGAATGTGGCCCTCAGGCTGGATAATGGTGTCCACCTCTGTCCCAAACACGAAACAGGCTCTCATCCAGTCCCACCTTGCAGGGTTTTTCTGTGAGCATTGCCCAGGTGGTGGGCTTTAGAAAACAACATCAAAATCTGTGCGGGGGGACGGGACAATTTCCTCCACTCCCCGCCCCCCAAAGTCCAGCTGGGGAGGGGGCATTTCTTTAATTCCTCCAGTCTTTGCCTGCATCCAGCCCCCCCCGCCCCTGATTCCCACAGTTAAAGGACGGAGCCCCTCCCTGCTTTCCTTTCCCTCCCCCCCCAATCCTCCCGCCTCCTTTCCCAGCCGCCCTGTTTGTAGATTCAGGGAGAGGGAAAGCAAATCCTTCTCCCACCCCCAACCCCAAATAACCCCCCAATATGCGGCACCTCTTTCTCCTCTTCTCCAAGTCCGCTTCTCTTCCGGGAATGAGGATGGAGACCCCTCCCCTCCAAATAGCCTCCCCCCCCAAAAAAAAGAAAAACAAATTTCCTGCCTCTCTAGGAAGCGGAGCTCATTGACCCAGAGGGAGGGGGAGAGGGAGGAGATCCGCCTCCCCCTCCCTGCAAACAGAAATTCCCTGGCAGCAAGCTTTGTACAGTATTCCCATTTATGTAGTGATTAATTCATGGGTACAATTCCTGGCAGCGCCAGCGAAAGACGACCCCCCCCCCCTCAATTTCTGAAAAGCCTCTTCCCGGGAAAGGGGTTTAGAGCAGGAACTTAAGACAACCCTAAAGGCTGGTCCCTTGTCATTACATTGCTTTCCTCCCAAGAAGCAGGCGTCTTTTAAGGAAAAGGGTAAAAGGCGGATCTAGACGGATCCTCATGGATCCTCCACATTTTTACAAATAACTCCAAAAAATATTGTGTCAAATCACATCTAGAAGCCACCCCTACATTCTGGAGTATAAAAAACGGGAATCCAACCCTTTGCTGCGCTGTAGCACCACAAAAACATGGATCCGAAGCATATGAATTCATATGATTTTTATATTCAAACAAAATAAAACCACCATGATACTCTAGACCAAATATTAATCTATAGGCAGCACCAAAAAAATCACGTTTCCACTATTCCGTGAGGCCGCAATGGCGCAAAAACATGGTTCTGAAGCGCGGATCCTCACGGATCCTCACCCTTTTTGCACTGGGCCACATCAAACTCAACGGCAAATCACACATCATAGCCAGAGGCACAGCCTGCACCAAGAAAATCTCAGATCCACAGCTTCCTGGTGACACCACGGCCCAAAAACGTGGTTCTGAAGCACGGATCCTCACAGATCCTCACCCTTTTTGCACTGCGCCACACCAAACTCACCGGCAAATCACACATCATAGCCAGGGGCACAGCCTGCACCACAAAAAACACGGATCCACCGCTTCCTGGCGACACCACGGCCCAAAAACGTGGTTCTGAAGCACGGATCCTCACGGATCCTCACCCTTTTTGCAGTGGGCCACATCAAATTCACCGGCAAATCACACATCATAGCCAGGGGCACTGCCTACACCAAGAAAATCTCAGATCCACCGCTTCCTGGCGACACCACGGCCCAAAAACATGGTTCTGAAGCACGGATCCTCACGGATCCTCACCCTTTTTGCACTGGCCACATCAAACTCACCGGCAAATCACACATCATAGCCAGGGGCACAGCCTGCACCACAAACATCATGGATCCACCGCTTCCTGGCGACACCACGGCCCAAAAACGTGGTTCTGAAGCACGGATCCTCACGGATCCTCACCCTTTTTGCAGTGGGCCACATCAAATTCACCGGCAAATCACACATCATAGCCAGGGGCACTGCCTACACCAAGAAAATCTCAGATCCACCGCTTCCTGGTGACACCACGGCCCAAAAACATGGTTCTGAAGCACGGATCCTCACGGATCCGCACCCTTTTTGCACTGGGCCACACCAAATTCACCGTCAAATCACACATCATCTCCAGGGGCACAGCCTGCACCACAAAAAACACGGATCCACCACTTCCTGGTGATACCACGGCCCCCAAACCTGGTTCTGAAGGACGGACTCTTCTGAAGTGTCCGACTCTTCGTGAACCCCATGGACCAGAACACGCCAGGCACACCTATCCTTCTCTGCCTCTCGCAGTTTGGCCAAACTCATGTTAGTAGCTTCGAGAACACTGTCCAACCATCTCATCCTCTGTCGTCCCCTTCTCCTTGTGCCCTCCATCTTTCCCAACATCAGGGTCTTTTCCAGGGAGTCTTCTCTTCTCATGAGGTGGCCAAAGTACTGGAGCCTCAACTTCAGGATCTGTCCTTCCAGTGAGCACTCAGGGCTGATTTCTTTAAGAATGGATAAGTTTGATCTTCTTGCAGTCCATGGGACTCTCAAGAGTCTCCTCCAGCACCATAATTCAAAAGCATCAATTCTTCGGCGATCAGCCTTCTTTATGGTCCAGCTCTCACTTCCATACATTACTACTGGGAAAACCATAGCTTTAACTATACGGACCTTTGTCGGCAAGGTGATGTCTCTGCTTTTTAAGATGCTGTCTAGGTTTGTCATTGCTTTCCTCCCAAGAAGCAGGCGTCTCTTAATTTCGTGACTGCTGTCCCCATATTAAAAGACGCCTGCTTCTTGGGAGGAAAGCAATGTAATGACAAGGGACCAGCCTTTAGGGTTGTCTTAAGTTCCTGCTCTAAACCCCTTCCCGGGAAGAGGCTTTTCAGAAATTGGGGGGTGGGGGGGTCGTCTTTCGCTGGCGCTGCCAGGAATTGAACGCACGAATTTCTCACTAAATAAATGGGAATATAGAGCTTGCTGGCTGGGAATTTCTGTTTGCAGGGAGGGGGAGGCGGATCTCCTCCCTCCCCCCTCCCTCTGGGTCAATGAGCTCCGCTTCCTAGAGAGGCAGGAAATTTGTTTTTCTTTTTTGGGGGGGTGAGACTATTTGGAGGGGAGGGGTCTCCATCCTCATTCCCGGAAGAGAAGCGGACTTGGAGAAGAGGAGAAAGAGGTGCCGCATATTGGGGGGTTATTTGGAGTTGGGGGTGGGAGAAGGATTTGCTTTCCCTCTTCCTGAATCTACAAACAGGGCGGCTGGGAAAGGAGGCGGGAGGATTGGGGGGGGAGGGAAAGGAAAGCAGGGAGGGGCTCCGTCCTTTAACTGTGGGAATCAGTGGGGGGGGGGCTGGATGCAGGCAAAGACTGGAGGAATTAAAGAAATGCCCCCTCCCCAGCTGCAATTGAAGGAAAGGGGGGGGAAGGAGATTAATCTCTCCCCCCTGTGCAGATTTTGATGCTGTTTCTTTCCAAGAAGAGGCTTCTCCAGATATCCTCTTGGGACTTTGTCGGAAGGAGAATCAAAGCACCCAGGGGTGGGAGATCTGGCCTGTCTTGCAGGATTGGCCTAGCACAGAGGTGCTGAGGGACTTTCTCTGCTGGTGCTGCCAGCCTCGCTCCTGCCTGGCCTCGTCCCCATCCAGGTTGCCAGGAGGGCTTTATAATACTGTCGGTCAGGCATGTCCAACAGGTAGATCGTGATCTACTGGTAGATCACTGGATGTCTGTGGTAGATCACTGGTAGATCATTGGCTCCCCCCAAAGAAGCTGAACAACTGTGGCTCCCCTAAAAAAGCTCAACATTTTACCTCCTCCCTGAAAAAACTCAACAACTTTGACCCGAACCCCCCCCCCATGGGCCTTCCTCCTTCCTAAAAAAAGCTCAGCAACTTTGACCTGAACCCCACAAAAAGGGGTAGATCACTGCCAGTTTTTTACTCTGTGAGTAGATCACAGTCTCTTGGGACCAACTGAGTTTGTTCTTGGTATGAGCTTTCGTGTGCATGTACACTTCTTCAGATACAGAAGTGTGCATGCACACGAAAGCTCATACCAAGAACAAACTCAGTTGGTCTCTAAGGTGCTACTGGAAAGAATTTCTATTTTGTTTCGACTATGGCAGACCAACACGGCTACCCACCTGTAACAGTCTCTGGGGAGTTGGCCACCCCTGCTGTAGGTGATCCAAAGCCCACCACCTGGGCAATACTCACACAAGAACCCAGCAATGTAGGCCAGGATGAGAGCCTGATTCATGTTTGGAATAGGGGTGGACACCATTATCCAGCCTGAGGGCCACATTCGCTCCTGAGCAGCCTTCCAGGGGCCACTTTCCATTGATGGGCAGGGCCAGAGGACAGAGTTGGTGGAGCTATGGAGCTGACTCTGAGCTTTGCCCAGGAGCTTCCTGCCTTCCAGGGATTTTTTTCCAGCCACACAAAAGCCCCCCCAGGAGGCAGCGGAGAAGCTTTGGAAAGAGGGTGTGGCACTGGGGAAATTCTTGGGGAAGAGAGAGATGACTTGAGGGCCAATTCAGCCCCTGGGTCTGAGGTTTCCCCACCCTGCAGTTTGGTTGCTGGGCTTACACCAGGGAGACCCAGTCTCACATCCCCATGCTCAGGAGGGATGCCCTGTGGCCAGTTTGGACCCCCTGATTATTTCTCCTCCTGTCCTTCCTCACAGTGTATGGAAGATTAAAGGGTACACACATGAACACAAACACACAGGTTCCTAAGAGGAAGGACTAGGGGGCCATAAGCCACTGAACTTCATATTTCTGTCCCCTAAACTACAATCCATGTTAGTGCATTTGTTGTTGTTGTTGTTCAGTCGTGTCCGACTCTTCGTGACCCCATGGACCAGAGCACGCCAGGCACACCTATCCTTCCACTGCCTCCCGCAGTTTGGCCAAACTCATGTTAGTAGCTTCGAGAACACTGTCCAACCATCTCATCCTCTGTCGTCCCCTTCTCCTTGTGCCCTCCATCTTTCCCAACATCAGGGTCTTTTCCAGGGAGTCTTCTCTTCTCATGAGGTGGCCAAAGTACTGGAGCCTCAACTTCAGGATCTGCCCTTCCAGTGAGCACTCAGGGCTGATTTCTTTAAGGATGGATAAGTTTGATCTTTTTGCAGTCCATGGGACTCTCAAAAGTCTCCTCCAGCACCATAATTCAAATGTTATGTTATGTTAGTGCATAGAGTGCTCTAAATATTTCCATCTGATCAGCTTGGATGCGGCTTCTGCACCCTGGTGCCCTACAGATATTGCTTTTCTTCCAACGGCAAATTCTGCCCATAATTTAGGAGTTTGTCTTATTTTCTTTATTCTAAAAGTATCAAAGGGTCAGAAACTAGTTTCCTGGATGGCTGTTCGAAGGAAAGGAAAAGCGAGGTCTGCAGAGGTACTGACCGTAATGCTTTTTGCGAAGCTTCATTAAGAGTTTGGGAGTTGAACCTGAATGTCCCCTAAAGACTGAGGCAGCTTATAGTATTGTAAAGTTCCTGTAGAAAGGATTACATCCTTCCAGTTCTCTGCTTTTGTAATTAGAATGTATGTGTATTAGTTCATTTGTATTGATATTTGTAATGTGTATCAGGTATGCTATCTGTGTAAATGTATCCCACCCTTATTAAATCCATCTTTCTGTGAACCACCCTGAGACTTCCGGGTATAGGACGGTATATAAATTCAATTAATAATAAAAATAATAATAATTTCTTCATTGTTTTCCTTAAAGAGCTGCTCCCTGCATTGAGGTGCATCTTGTCAACAGCTGAGAGAGTCCCAGAAGTGGCCCAGTTTACGCTTCCTCTTCCTTTGAATCGGCTATAGGCAGAACAATGGCCTCTCATACACCTTCTGAACAGTCTCTTCTTATCACTGGAGTGGAAAGAAGAGCCAGTCAGCTTCCTCAGGTAGCAAAAGAGCAACGGGAGCAGGTGGGAGGGAAGAGGCACAGGTGGGAGCACCCAGCCTCCCTCTGTGTTGAGTCAGGATGGTGGGCATCTAAGAGAAGCTCTGTCTTCTTCCTCTTCTTCTTCCAGGCCCTCTTGACCTTTAAGGAGGTGGCTGTGTTTGAGGTCAGGCCTGCGGAGGATTGGAGTTGGGGGGGGAGCTGGGAACTACCACGCAGCATTGAAAAAGTGCAAGAAAAAAATCAAGAGGGTAAAATAAGGAACGCTGTAACACCCAATCAGAAACAGACCAATCGCAGAACAGAATTGCCGTCTACCAGCAAAAAAAAAAAAAAAAGTAAAAAACAGTTCCGGATGCCTGCAGTAGCATGGGGAGGAGCGGGAGCACAAATGGAAAAAACAACAAAACCACAGTGCTGAGTGCGAGTGTCAGCAGTGAGGGTTCCATGTGGCCCACTGTGCACGCGTGCCATGGGTTCGCCACCGCTGCTCTAGGGCTCAGTGTTATTTGGGAGTTGGTTTAACTGGATCTTAAGGGCTCTTGAGAAATTTCCCAGGGATTATGATTGGTATCCAGACCATAACACTATAAATCCAAGGTGCCCACACTCAGCAGGGGGTCGAGGATTATTGTGCAGAGTATTAAGAACTTCATGATGAACTTAGGACCCTGATGAATAGTGAGCAGGTTCAGGGACATAGAGCAGCTCCCTTTCCTGTGAGAAACCACTTTTTATAAAAAGTAAACCCCACAGTTCAACCATATTCTGAGATAATGCTGGTTCATTAACGATTATTAAGGGTTATGAAAGGCTGATGATGCATTACCATTATTTAACATTATTTCATTTGCCTTTCCTAAAAATTTGGAACAAATGGAGGAAGAGAGCATGTATGAGATGATTGATGTGTGTAATATTCCTCTGTTCTCTTCCTAGAAAACAAATATGATTTTCTCCTCGTTCCCCTGGTCGAAAGAAGACAATGGAGAAGACAGTCAAAATTCTGGTGGGCCATGTTCAATAGGAATAACGAAGAAACCATTTAAATACATGGAGTGTGAAAAGAGAGAGGATAAACAATTTGAAAGCATGGAGTGTGGAAAGAGCTTCACTGACAGAGGAACACTTAGAAAACATCAACGGACTCACACAGGAGAGAAACCATTTAAATGTATTGAGTGTGGAAAGAGCTTCAGTCACAGTGGAAGGCTTAGAATTCATCAACGGACTCACACAGGGGAGAAACCATTTAAATGCATGGAGTGTGGAAAGAGCTTCAGTCAGAATGGACACCTTAGAATTCATCAACGGACTCACACGGGGGAGAAACCATTTAAATGCATGGAGTGTGGAAAGAGCTTCATTCACAGTGGAACACTTAGAAAACATCAACAAACTCACACAGGAGAGAAACCATTTAAATGTACTGAGTGTGGAAAGAGCTTCACTGAGAGAGGAAAACTTGCAATTCATCAACGGACTCACACGGGGGAGAAACCATTTAAATGCATGGAGTGTGGAAAGAGCTTCACTGAGAGTGGAACACTTAGAATTCATCAACGGACTCACATGGGGGAGAAACCATTTAAATGCATGGAGTGTGGAAAGCGCTTTCGTCAGAGTGGAGAACTTAGAATTCATCAACGGACTCACACAGGGGAGAAACCATTTAAATGCATGGAGTGTGGAAAGAGCTTACAGTCAGAATGGACACCTTAGAATTCATCAACGGACTCACACAGGGGAGAAACCATTTAAATGCATGGAGTGTGGAAAGAGCTACAGTCAGAATGGACACCTTAGAATTCATCAACGGACTCACACGGGGAGAAACCATTTAAATGCATGGAGTGTGGAAAGAGCTTCACTAGAGTGGAACCTTAGAATTCATCAACGGACTCACACGGGGGAGAAACCATTTAAATGCATGGAGTGTGGAAAGAGCTACAGTCAGAATGGACACCTTAGAATTCATCAACGGACTCACACAGGGGAGAAACCATTTAAATGCATGGAGTGTGGAAAGAGCTTTTGTCGGAGTGGAGAACTTAGAATTCATCAACGGACTCACACAGGGGAGAAACCATTTAAATGCATGGAATGTGGAAAGAGCTTCACTTATAGTGGAGACCTTAGAATTCATCAACGGACTCACACGGGGGAGAAACCATTTAAATGCATGGAGTGTGGAAAGAGCTTCAGTCAGAATGGACACCTTAGAATTCATCAACGGACTCACACAGGGGAGAAACCATTTAAATGCATGGAGTGTGGAAAGAGCTACAGTCAGAATGGACACCTTAGAATTCATCAACTGACTCACACAGGGGAGAAACCATTTAAATGCATGGAGTGTGGAAAGTGCTTTTGTCGGAGTAAGAACTTAGAATTCATCAACGGACTCACACAGGGGAGAAACCATTTAAATGCATGGAATGTGGAAAGACTTCACTTATAGTGGAGACCTTAGAATTCATCAACGGACTCACACGGGGGAGAAACCATTTAAATGCATGGAGTGTGGAAAGAGCTTCAGTCAGAGTGGACACCTTAGAATTCATCAACGGACTCACACAGGGGAGAAACCATTTAAATGCATGGAGTGTGGAAAGAGCTACAGTCAGAATGGACACCTTAGAATTCATCAACGGACTCACACAGGGGAGAAACCATTTAAATGCATGGAGTGTGGAAAGAGCTTTTGTCGGAGTGGAGAACTTAGAATTCATCAACGGACTCACACAGGGGAGAAACCATTTAAATGCATGGAATGTGGAAAGCACTTCACTTATAGTGGAGACCTTAGAATTCATCAACGGACTCACACGGGGGAGAAACCATTTAAATGCATGGAGTGTGGAAAGAGCTACAGTCAGAGTGGACACCTTAGAATTCATCAACGGACTCACACAGGGGAGAAACCATTTAAATGCATGGAGTGTGGAAAGAGCTTCAGTCAGAATGGACACCTTAGAATTCATCAACGGACTCACACGGGGGAGAAACCATTTAAATGCATGGAGTGTGGAAAGAGCTTCATGAGAGTGGAACACTTAGAATTCATCAACGGACTCACACGGGGGAGAAACCATTTAAATGCATGGAGTGTGGAAAGAGCTTCACTGCGAGTGGAACACTTAGAATTCATCAACGGACTCACAGGGGGGAGAAACCATTTAAATGCATAGAGTGTGGAAAGAGCTTCACTTATAGTGGAACACTAAGAAAACATCAACGGACTCACACAGGTGAGAAACCATTTAAATGTACTGAGTGTGGAAAGAGCTTCACTGAGAGAGGAAAACTTGCAATTCATCAACGGACTCACACGGGGGAGAAACCATTTAAATGCATGGAGTGTGGAAAGTGCTACAGTCAGAGTGGAACACTAAGAAAACATCAACGGACTCACAGGGGAGACACCATTTAAATGTATGGTGTGTGGAAAGACCTTCAGTCACTATGGAACACTAAGAAAACATCAACGGACTCACACAAGGGAGAAAGCATTTCTATGCATGGAGTGTGGAAAGAGCTACAGTCAGAATGGACACCTTAGAATTCATCAACGGACTCACACGGGGGAGAAACCATTTAAATGCATGGAGTGTGGAAAGAGCTTCAGTCGGAGTGGACGTCTTACAAAACATCAACAAACTCATACAGGGGAGAAACCATATAAGTGCTAGGGAAGTGGATAGAGCAGAGGTCAGCAACCTCCGACCCATGGGCCGGATGCGGCCCACGAAGGCGGTTTTACCAGCCCACGAACCGTTCGCCAACAAAGCCGTCCACTCAGCAAGCCCCCCGTGCATGGCGCTGGAAATTTTGACTGCGCATGTCCAGACGCAGAAAATCGCTTCTGCGCAGGCACGATTTCTGGCGTCTGGGCATGCGCAGAAGTGCTTTCCGGTGCCACGGCATGCTCAGAAGCGATTTCCGGCATTGCGCTGTACATGACCAGCTCACGGACACTCCATGGGCTTGATCCGGCCCATGGCCTGATAACCTTGCCGACGGCCTGGGATAGACATTCAGTTGTAGTGGAAGTCTTAAAAACCATCAAAAGACTGAGAGGTAAGAGCTGTAAGAGTGGATACTCTACTGGCCATCAATTAACTCAAAGAAGAGAAATGTTTTAGAAGGAGGGTGGAATCTGCTTTGGTTATTGTGAAACGCTTTTTAGAGTGTAGAACCTGTTTCTCTCCAAGTTGACACTTTCTTTCACATCAGTAACAGGAAATCAATCTTAAATGCATGCAGCGTATGTGAGCTTTTGTTGTTTGTATGTAATGTTTGTCTAGACATGTATTTAAAGTAATGAAGGTAACATTTCACCATAGTAAGCATAATATAATATTTAATCTAATGTTAAAAGAGAGGAGGAGTGTGTGAACAGGAGCGTAGCAAGGGGTGCTGTCCGACCCAGGTTCCATAATGGAAGGGTGACAAATTATCAAGGAACAATTACTGCCCTACTAGGGCTGTTCATAAAAAACTTTTTTAAAATGCCTGCTCCAAAGGTCTTATCTTACTATACTAGGGATTATATAGCTATATATGAAATTTCATGCATATCGGTTAATATCTTGACCCTCCTCCACCAAAATAGCTGTTTACTTGGCTGTTTTCCTATGTCGTGAAGGCTGAAATTTCAGTTCAGTGGAGCACTTACTGTTCCCAACCCTAACCCTGTGGAAAGCCATCTAATTAGACTTTAATTTGATTCTGAGATGTTTTTAGGACGTAATTTAATTACTGTTTGATTTTATACCAATGGTATGTATCTCATGTTAGCCACCCTGAGCTCGACTTTGGCCAGGGAGGGCGGGATAGAAATAAAAGTTTATTATTATTATTATTACTTTTTATTATTCCTGTGTAAGAAAATATGAAATAACATAAAACCATTTTTGCAGGGGGGGAATCAATGGGGGGGGTGACAAGAAACTTTCCGCACTGGGTACCACCTGACCTTCCTATGCCTCGGGGGGGGTTGACAATTTTTTTTTGCCCCCGGGTACCAATTTACCTTGCTGCGCCCCTGTGTGTGAGTCTGGAGTGTTGCTTCTGAATGAGGATGGACTGAGAGTGAGCTGGTTTTGGTGTTTGGTGGAAATGTTTGTATCTGGGGATGGAGAGTTGCACAAAGTGGAGCTGAGACTGGGGGTGTCGCTTTGGAAGCAGAGTTAGATTAACATTGTAGCAACAGCAGCATAACCCCCCCTGTTATAATTGCCATAATGGAACCATGAAGAGCCTCATCTATTCTTTTGATATATAGATATATTGTGCATAGATATATTTGGTGGCAGGAGAAATAAAAGGGGTATTTAGTGGCATAACCAGGAAAGGCTCTGTTCCCAGCTGCACGTCTTGCATGAGGAGGGAAGGGGGCACAGGGAAGAAGGGGCCGTTCCAGAGCATCTCAAATCAATGTGCGGGGGGGCACGGTTACACAAGTGTGTGTAGAATGCTGTCCCCAAAAGGACACAGGGGAGAAACAATATGGATGAGTATAATGTGGAAGGAGGTTCAGGCAGGTCCCCAACCGAGAGTGCTAAATCCACCAGCTGCAAAACTTTTAGCTGAATCTCAAAAAAACCCAGGGCTTTTCCCTTTGCAAAAAAGCTGCAAAACTTTTATCTGATCTTCAAAAAGACAGGGTTTTTCTCTTTGCAAAAAAAGTTGCTAAACTTTTAGCTGATCCTCAAAAAATGGCTTTTAGAGGAGGAAAACCAGGGGGGAAAAATCTGGGTTTCTTCTAAAAAATGAGGTGCGCCCTATGGTCCGGTGCACCCCATGGAATGAAAAATGCGGTATTAGAAAAAATACAGGAATTTGGACAGGTATCACATTTTAAATTGAATAAAAATAAGACTAAACTCTTAGTGAATAATGTTTCAGAGGAAGACAAAAAGGAGATGCAGCATAAGACGTGTGTGTGTTAAATATTTGGGAATATGGTTGACAGCTAAGAATATTAATGTATTTCAAGATAACTGAAAAATTATGTAAACAAAATTCCTTCCAGTAGCACCTTAGAGACCAAATAAGTTTGTTATTGGTATGAGCTTTCGTGTGCATGCACACTTCTTCAGATAACACTGAAACAGAAATCACCAGACCCCTAAAAAGGTAAAGGGACCCCTGACCATTAGTTCCAGTCGTGTCCGACTCTGCGGTTGCGGCACTCATCTCACGTTACTGGCCGAGGGAACCACCGTACAGCTTCTGGGTCATGTGGCCAGCATGACAAAGCCGCTTCTGGCGAACCAGAGCAGCGCATGGAAATGCCGTTTACCTTCCCACCGGAGCGGTACCTATTTATCTACTTGCACTTTGACATGCTTTTGAACTGCTAGGTTGGCAGGAGCAGGACCGAGCAACGGGAGCTCACCCTGTTGCGGGGATTTGAACCACCAACCTTCTGATCAGCAAGCCCTAGGCTCTGTGGTTTAACCCACAGCGCCACCCGTGTCACCACCAGACCCTTATTTGGACAGAAATAAAAAGGATATTAGAAATTTGCAGAAGGATGAATTTATCATTATATCTCAAGATTTATCTGGAGAGGGAAGAAACCAAGAATAAAACATAAATTACTAATAAATGTCAAAGATAGAGGAGGTTTCTCTCTACCAGATTTAAGATTATATTATGAAGCATCTTGCATTTGCTGAATCTGGAAGGGGTTAATTAGCTAACCTATATATTTACCTGAATGTATTGTTAGTCCAGTGAATGTATTAAGTATAAAAGTGCCCCTGTTAAGCTTTTCTGTATGAAACTGCTCTGTAAAGCTGTGAACTTTGATCTGCATTGTACTTCTCTCTGACAAGCTTTGCCTTACTAAGTGTCTGGAGATAAGAACAGTAGACCTTACGCAGAGAGTACTGTAGCTGTCCTTCATTGAGAGGAACTGTTGTCTAGGTCAAGAGATAGGATGGCCTTGCTGGAGTGCGCATGAACCAACTCTGGGCTAAATGTTCTTTTGCCTTATATGTCCTTTTGCCTTATATGTATAACAGGAAATGTACAACAGGAAATGTTCCTTATATGGACAAGAGGAAGTTTTCTGGGGTGGGAAGAGAGCCAGAGAACTGTCTATAAGAACTGTCTGAAAATTGGCTAGTTTTGTACTTGCTTGGCTATCTAAACACCGAAGTACCTCTGCATGCAGAAATTAAATCTTTCTCTCTCTGAAGCCAGAAGCCTCAGGTCTTTTCTGCTTCCATGTTTTCTCACCGGGCGCAACAATGGGAACCCGTAGGGGCAAATAAGGCTCCATAACGTGGTGCATTGGCCGGGAACCCTTCGCTGTTCCCCGGGATTGAGAAAACAGGGAGTCCGAGGCGTCGCCGCACAGCGAAAAGGCTCTCCTGGTCTGGCGTTTGCTGGCCCCAAGCGCGCTTCCTGCCTGTTTGTGGGAAGGGACTGGCTTACCCCAGGGGGAGAGCCAAACTGCACCGTGGCGACGGGAGAAAGAGAAAGCGGCCGCAGGGGGGAAGGGAAGTAAGATCTGCAGAGGACAGGTAAGCTCCACAGGGGGAGCAGCTTCCCAGGGAAGGGGAAGCGCAGGATGCGATCGATCCTGCAGCGGCCGTGTGCCGTAGAGGGCCGCCGCTAAAATCCGGTAGTGTGCAAGTACTCTACTTGCCACCGGAGCCTGGCCGTGAGCCGTAGAGGGCCGCCAGGAAGGGGGAAAAGAAGGGGGGTGCCCTCTCTGAGGAGAGAGAAGGGGGTTAAGAATTTTTCTGTGATTTTACTCTGTGTATGGGAATGGTGTGTGGGGACGCTCCAGTGGATGTATTGAGTGAATGAGACGCAGGAACTCAGTGTCCCTAGCGAAGCGGAGAGTGTGTGCATGAAAAAAGTCTGGTTAGGTGGAAGGAGTGTCCCACTGTCCCAGGTTGAACCTGAGCTAGCTGAGATGGGGAATTGGAATTTTTGTTGCTGTGTAAAAATTTATGACTTGTAATAATTTTATGAACCTGTTGAATATTTTTCCTTCAGTATGTGTGTGTGTTGTATGAGATCTGTGTTTGCAGTGATTGTGCAGTGTGATTTTTGTGAGTTTGTCTGTATCTGCAGTGCCTGTGTGTGTGTTGGTCCCTGTTTTAGGCTTGCATTCATTCTGGAAAGGTGGTGCAGAAAGCAGCCCTAAAATGTGTGTTCCCAAACTCTGTGTTCCCAAAATTGTTTCATTTCTTGCTGCATTGCCAACGAAGTCTGGGAAGTCTGTTTTTTTCCTTGTATATGTGGCTGCACAATTTGTATTTGTTGTTTTGTTTTGTTGTCCCTTCAAGGAATCTGTTTGAACCCCAGGGTTTGGTGAGTGTGTTTTGGAAATTGTTTGTGTGCCAAGGCATGTGTCTTCAATAGAATGGGCTGTAAAAGTATTTCTCTGCAATGTTAAGGTGAATGTAAAAGTGTGTCTGAAGCATTGAAAGGAGGGCTGCTCTTGCAATCAGGAATGTTTGTTAGTTTGTTTTTAAAGCTGGTACAGTCTTATTTTGTTTCTTAATTGACCTTTGGTAAAGCAATGAGAGTGGGGAGATGGACAGAAATGGAGAGAAGCCTTAGTTTAAACAGCAAGGATTTTTTCTCTTTGCAGCAGTGAATCTTGCAAAGGAAGGGAATTTGCCACCCACAAGGGGGGGAAAGAAGATTATGTCTTCTGAGCAGTTTGATTGTTTCCAACAGAAGTTGATTAGAGGGAAAAGTTTTATTTTATATCCCAGGTTTTAAGTTTTTCAGGGAAGGTTTTGAAACAGAAGAAATGGCTTCTTAGCAGGATGTATTTGGGAATGTAGATGTAGGTTTGTGGGATGTGTAATGAAGGAGAAGAGAATGTTGAAGTAGAATGGGAAGGGGCTCATGGTTAGCAACTGACAGTGTAGCCCTGACAGTGTAAGTTAGGATTTGAAGGAAGTTTGAACCTCAGGAGGAAAAGGGGGCAGAAATTTTGGAATGATTGGAAGAAAAATTGATGATAAAGTGAAGGTATACATATCATAGAATCATAGAGTTGGAAGGGACCCCAAGGGTCATCTAGTCCAACCCCCTGCCCAGCAGGAAACAATATTGAAGGCAATACACCACCCTCCATGCCAAGGTTGCAGAGCACATCTAGGGGGGTGAATCCATTGTCCAAACCATGGAGAGGACCACCAGGTTGTTGCCATGGAAGCATGAGACAATGAGAGAGGCCTGAAGATGGCTCTGATTCAAGAGGTGGTAGATATAGTAAGCACTTCAAAGATTGTTTTTTAAAAAAAAAAAAGACAGGAGCTTTTCCCTATTGCCCTGTCCATAATTTGTTATTACCTAAAAGAAGCCTGAAAATTGTCACTATTTGAATGAGCACATCAAGGGTTCAACTCCATTGTCCTAATGAAACACCGTTGTGAGGAGTTAGCAATTTTGCTAAGCTGGCCGCCATGTGTGAGATGATGAGAGTGACCTACCGATGGCTCTGAAGCGAGATAAATAGGCCAAGTTCTATTCTGTCTGACAACCCAACTCTGTCAGAATTTGTTCCCTATTGCCCTGTTCCCACCTTAAGTCCTCCTGAGGGTCAAAAATAGGTTGGTGGTGGTGAGTTAATTCTTGGACACAAGGTCCTGATAGGCTTGGTGAGGTGGTAAGTAGAAAATTAGGTACTGAGGATCAATGGCTGGTGCTTGGATGCAGGAAACAGAAGAGGAGGGAAAGTTAGTCTCTGATATGGCTGTTGGAACTGGTAATATAATTGGGATGGAGAAATGGAACATTAGAAAAGAGAAGAAGACAGTAAGGAGAAAATAGCTATACCCAAACACCCTAGATCACTTGTACAATGTTATATTGGAGAAGATTAGTTGCTATGTAAAAGTTTCTTAAAAGGAGAATGTTCTGAAGGATGTCAAGATAGTGAGAATTGCAATGGCTCTAGTAGTGTGTCTGGAAGGTGATGTTGAAGAAATGGATCTTATTTGGGAAAAATTGTATCTTTCTGTTCCCTGACATTAGCAGAGTTTTATGTTAAATTGGTCTGAAATTGTGATGATGCTAATGATGATAGTGTGTATGATTGTATTGTGTATTTGTTTATATTTGTGTGTATTCTAAGTTTAGAGTGTTTGCATGGATTGGAAAAATGAACTAAATTATTATTCTGGGCCAAAGAAGTAGACCAAAGAGCTATGGGATAATTATTGCGGAAGAATATTGTATTTCGAGGAGATAGTGATTCGGCATGGTCAGTAATATCTTGTGAGTGTATGGGAGGCTGTCCTTATTTGATTGGGTTATTCTAGCTTACCTCCAACAGGGAGGAGGACTGAGGTGTGATCAATATCGATACCTGTGAGGTTAATCTGTGAGGCAAAAGAAAAGCAGGAGGGGCCCAAGACACCACCCTCCAAGGGCAGATATAATCTCTGTAACTATCTCCTATTCTTTTAGCAGGTGCCCCCTCTAATGCACGCCATGTAGCTTTGCTAAGCCAGTTTTATCCCTATGCAGCGACTCTGAAACCTAAGTGGCAAAGATCCTAAACAGTCTTTTTGGCAACACTGCCAGTGGTGAAAGTGGCTGGTGTCCGCCTCCTCATGTAGAGACAGGACCTGCCGCAGTGTGCTGAAACATCCCTTGAAGCTGAAGATCCAGGGAAGCAACAAAGGCCAAGAAGCAACAAACCTGCTGCCAATGCACAGGGGAGGGGCCATTGGCCCTGTGCACGCCTATGGAAGAAAAGGAAGGAAGGAAAAGAACACTGAATGGGAGGACTGAATGATCATATTGCCTTAATTTGTGTTGACCAGTTACCAGATAATGTGACCAGTTGAACAGTTTCTGTAATTAGTGTTAGGAATATTTGAAGTAAAAGATCCTTAGTTGTATTTGTTGTATCTGTTGATATTGTGTCACCCATTGTTATTTTGCCTTTGTATTTTCTGTTTAATGCAATGCATGCATATAAAGTTGTGTCATGGATTCTTTAGCTCATTGCCCTTGCTAGAGAATATCAGTCATTTCCCAGGGACGCGCTGGAGAAAGAATTCCAGCGGTCCAAGAGAACAGGAGGGAATGGAAGGGGTTAATTAGCTAACCTATATATTTCACCTGAATGTATTGTTAGTCCAGTGAATGTATTAAGTATAAAAGTGCCCCTGTTAAGCTTTTCTGTATGAAACTGCTCTGTAAAGCTGTGAACTTTGATCTGCATTGTACTTCTCTCTGGCAAGCTTTGCCTTACTAAGTGTCTGGAGATAAGAACAGTAGACCTTACGCAGAGAGTACTGTAGCTGTCCTTCATTGAGAGGAACTGTTGTCTAGGTCAAGAGATAGGATGGCCTTGCTGGAGTGCGCATGAACCAACACTGGGCTAAATGTTCTTTTGCCTTATATGTCCTTTTGCCTTATATGTATAACAGGAAATGTACAACAGGAAATGTTCCTTATATGGACAAGAGGAAGTTTTCTGGGGTGGGAAGAGAGCCAGAGAACTGTCTATAAGAACTGTCTGAAAATTGGCTAGTTTTGTACTTGCTTGGCTATCTAAACACCGAAGTACCTCTGCATGCAGAAATTAAATCTTTCTCTCTCTGAAGCCAGAAGCCTCAGGTCTTTTCTGCTTCCATGTTTTCTCACCGGGCGCAACAATGGGAACCCGTAGGGGCAAATAAGGCTCCAAATCCAGGATTGGATAACTTTAAAATATGTAGATTTGTTAGATTTGGAAGGTCATGATAAAAGTTTGGGAGAAATACAAAGACTTAGTAGAACAGAAAACACCATGGTGGCTCAACATCATTGAAAAAAATGAACATAAGGACAAGCTGGCCGACATATAGAGCTGTTAACAGAAATGGGTAATCAATTTAAAGGTTTTGAAGATGTTGGAGAAAACGAAACAGGCTGTTACAATATTTTCAATTAAATGAAACTTTTAAAAATGATAAAAAGAAAGGATTTAGTTATGATGTATCAAAGTTTCAGAGAGAAATAGTAGAAGATAGTACAAAATTACTGTCAAAAACGTACAATCTGCTTTTGGAGTAGGACACCAAAGAGGAATAGGACAAATGTGTTATGATAAAATGGGCAAAACATCTGGAACATAATAGACAGGAAAGGCTTTGAAAGATAGATACGAAATTTACTGCATGTACTTTGCTGAAAGAGAATTATATGAAAATGATGTACCAGTGGTACCTAACACCAGTCAAATTAGCAAAAATATATAGAACAAGATCTAGTAAGTGTTGAAAATGTAAAGAAACAGAGGGTACGTTTTATCATATGTGGTGGAAATGTAAGGTTGTCAAAATAAATTGGGAAATGATTAAGAATGAATTGGAAAAAATGTTTAAAGTAACCTTTGTTTAAAAACCAAAAGCCTTTTTATTAGGTATTGTAGGACCGGAAGGTTCCAAAAGACCAGAATAAATTGATGGCTGCCTGGATACTGTTAGCCCAAAGATGGAAAGAGGAAGAAGTCCCAACCAAAGAAGATTGGCAAACCAAGTTAATGGATTATGCTGAAATGGCGAAACTAACTGGAAAGCTCAGAAATCAAGAAGATAAGAAATTTAAAAAAGAATGGGAAATGTTAATTATATATTTGCAAAAGTATTGTAAACAGTTTGATATATTGGCAGGATTTTAAGAACACGTGTAATGGTAGAGATAGTATAGAAAATTTGCGGCGGGGGGGAGAAGAACTTGGAGTAGAAATGTTATGCAGTTGAAAAGGAAATCTAAAGAACCAGGTGTTATGTACTGAGTTGAATAGGATCCAAACTGCAGCAGTCTGATTGGTCCTAGAACAATAGGATTGAGATTGCAGCAGTCTGACTGGTCCCAGAACAATAGGATTGAGATTGCAGCAGTCTGATTGGTCCCAGAACAATAGGATTGAGATTGCAGGAGCCACCCAATCCAGCTCCAGGTGGAAGTGAATCCGCACTCTGATTGGCATACAGGAGTATCCCGGAATTAGCCAATCACGTGGGGCCCATTGTGTAAATAGTGTATATAAAGCAAACGTTTTGGGGGAACTACATTCCTCACTACTATGAGCTGAATAAAGAGCATGAAATTCACACTGGACTCCGAGTATCTTTCACCAGCGAAGGGGCAGGGAGGGAAGTCACGGGATTCGGAGAATCCTATGTTATGGATTTGATACTGTTTGGTTTTGTGTATGTTTTTCTTTTTTTGTTTTTGTTATTGTTTTTACTTTTGTTACTCTTGTAGAAAATTGAATAAAAATATTATAAAAAAATAAAGAATAAACTTTTATCTAAAATGTACAACTGCACAAGGAAGTCATGGAGGAGAATTACTCAACAAATACCTCCGTGATGATGATGATGATGATGATGATGGCATTAAGATTGTGTCAAAGGTATCCTTTTTTTTGGAGATGCATTTGATTAGACACCAATGGAATGTGAGGCGTTCTGATAGATAAAGCAATGGTCCATATGTTATTAATCCAAGCCTCTATTGTTTGTGAACAGAGAGCAAATTAATTCTTTAGATTGAAGCCTAGAATATGGGGTCAAATATTGTTATATTAAGGCAAATGCTGGATGAGGGCGGATAGATTGTTTAGTGATTTTAGGGGTCAGATAAAAAACTTTCCCCCAGAAGGTGTGGACCACGGTACACTCCCACCAAACGTGAAAATAGGAATCCGAGACCTTCTGCATGCAAAGCAACTACTCTACCACTGAGCTGCACTCCCCCCACCCCATAACTTTCTCCATCAGCTCCCTCTTTTTACAAAAGGTTTTGTTGTTGTTGTTCAGTCGTGTCCGACTCCTTGTGACCCCATGGACCAGAGCATGCCAGGCACACTTATCTTTCACTGCCTCCCGCAGCATCTCATCCTCTGTCGTCCCCTTCTCCTTGTGCCCTCCATCTTTCCCAACATCAGGGTCTTTTCTAGGGAGTCTTCTCTTCTCATGAGGTGGCCAAAGTACTGGAGCCTCAACTTCAGGATCTGCCCTTCCAGTGAGCACTCAGGGCTGATTTCTTTGTTGTTATTGTTGTTCAGTCGTGTCCGACTCTTCGTGACCCCATGGACCAGAACACGCCAGGCACGCCTATCCTGCACTGCCTCTCGCAGTTGGCCAAACTCATGTTAGTAGCTTCGAGAACACTGTCCAACCATCTCATCCTCTGTCGTCCCCTTCTCCTTGTGCCCTCCATCTTTCCCAACATCAGGGTCTTTTCCAGGGAGTCTTCTCTTCTCATGAGGTGGCCAAAGTACTGGAGCCTCAACTTCAGGATCTGTCCTTCCAGTGAGCACTCAGGGCTGATTTCTTTAAGGATGGATAAGTTTGATCTTTTTGCAGTCCATGGGACTCTCAAGAGTCTCCTCCAGCACCATAATTCAAAAGCATCAATTCTTCGGCGATCAGCCTTCTTTATGGTCCAGCTCTCACTTCCATACATTACTACTGGGAAAACCATAGCTTTAACTATACGGACCTTTGTCGGCAAGGTGATGTCTCTGCTTTTTAAGATGCTGTCTAGGTTTGTCATTGCTTTCCTCCCAAGAAGCAGGCGTCTCTTAATTTCGTGACTGCTGTCCCCATATTAAAAGACGCCTGCTTCTTGGGAGGAAAGCAATGTAATGACAAGGGACCAGCCTTTAGGGTTGTCTTAAGTTCCTGCTCTAAACCCCTTCCCGGGAAGAGGCTTTTCAGAAATTGGGGGGTGGGGGGGTCGTCTTTCGCTGGCGCTGCCAGGAATTGTACCCATGAATTAATCACTACATAAATGGGAATACTGTATAAAGCTTGCTGCCTGGGAATTCCTGTTTGCAGGGAGGTGGGGGAGGCGGATCTCCTCCCTCTCCCCCTCCCTCTGGGTCAATGAGCTCCTCTTCCTAGAGAGGCAGGAAATTTGTTTTTTCTTTTTTTGGGGGGGGGGAGACTATTTGGAGGGGAGGGGTCTCCATCCTCATTCCCGGAAGAGAAGCGGACTTGGAGAAGAGGAGAAAGAGGTGCCGCATATTGGGGGGTTATTTGGGAGTTGGGGGGTGGGAGAAGGATTTGCTTTCCCTCTTGCCCTGAATCCACAAACAGGGCGGCTGGGAAAGGAGGCGAGTTGGGTGGGGGGGGGTGGGAGGATTCAAGGGAAATCGGGGCTTCCTTAGTAAGAAAGAGCTAAGGAGGGGGAGCCCCCCCCCAGCTCCCCTTTCAGAAATCCTAGTCTGGGAGGCTGAGGTTGCTTTGGCAAAGGAAAGAGCCTTGGGGTTTCCCATGTTGGGGGGGTCAGTTGGGGAGGGTTTGCGTCCTTTTTTCCCCAAACTGGAGGAAAGAGGCGCATTTTCAATTTCCTGAAGCATGAAAAAGACCTCATCAGTTTTCCTCCTGCTTGGTGGGAAATGGGCCCAGGGGGGCAGGATTTGAAGGATCAAGGCAGGCATTATAAAGCTTCAATGCAAAACCTGGAGGAATTAAAGAAATGCCCCCTCCCCAGCTGGAATTGAAGGAAAGGGGGGAAGGAGATTAATCTCTCCCCCCCCCCATGCAGATTTTGATGCTGTTTCTTTCCAAGAAGAGGGCTTCTCCAGATATCCTCTTGGGACTTTGTCGGAAAGGAGATTCAAAGCACCCAGGGGTGGGAGATCTGGCCTGTCTTGCAGGATTGGCCCAGCGCAGAGGTGCTGAGGGACTTTCTCTGCCGGTGCTGCCAGCCTCACTCCTGCCTGGCCTTGTCCCCATCCAGGTTGCCAGGAGGGCTTTATAATACTGTATGTAGGTGATCCAAAGCCCACCACCTGGGCAATACTCACACAAGAACCCTGCAAGGTGTGACAGGATGAGAGCCTGATTCATGTTTGGAATAGGGGTGGACACCATTATCCAGCCTGAGGGCCACATTCGCTCCTGAGCAGCCTTCCAGGGGCCACTTTCCATTGATGGGCAGGGCCAGAGGACAGAGTTGGTGGAGCTATGGAGCTGACTCTGAGCTTTGCCCAGGAGCTTCCTGCCTTCCAGGGATTTTTTTCCAGCCACGCAAAAGCCCCCCCAGGAGGCAGCGGAGAAGCTTTGGAAAGAGGGTGTGGCACTGGGGAAATTCTTGGGGAAGAGAGAGATGACTTGAGGGCCAATTCAGCCCCTGGGTCTGAGGTTTCCCCACCCTGCAGTTTGGTTGCTGGGCTTACACCAGGGAGACCCAGTCTCACATCCCCATGCTCAGGAGGGATGCCCTGTGGCCAGTTTGGACCCCCTGATTATTTCTCCTCCTGTCCTTCCTCACAGTGTATGGAAGATTAAAGGGTACACACATGAACACAAACACACAGGTTCCTAAGAGGAAGGACTAGGGGGCCATAAGCCACTGAACTTCATATTTCTGTCCCCTAAACTACAATCCATGTTAGTGCATTTGTTGTTGTTGTTGTTCAGTCGTTCAGTCGTGTCCGACTCTTCGTGACCCCATGGACCAGAGCACGCCAGGCACCCTATCCTTCACTGCCTCCCGCAGTTTGGCCAAACTCATGCCAGTAGCTTCGAGAACACTGTCCAACCATCTCATCCTCTGTCGTCCCCTTCTCCTTGTGCCCTCCATCTTTCCCAACATCAGGGTCTTTTCCAGGGAGTCTTCTCTTCTCATGAGGTGGCCAAAGTACTGGAGCCTCAACTTCAGGATCTGCCCTTCCAGTGAGCACTCAGGGCTGATTTCTTTAAGGATGGATAAGTTTGATCTTTTTGCAGTCCATGGGACTCTCAAGAGTCTCCTCCAGCACCATAATTCAAATGTTATGTTATGTTAGTGCATAGAGTGCTCTAAATATTTCCATCTGATCAGCTTGGATGCGGCTTCTGCACCCTGGTGCCCTACAGATATTGCTTTTCTTCCAACGGCAAATTCTGCCCATAATTTAGGAGTTTGTCTTATTTTCTTTATTCTAAAAGTATCAAAGGGTCAGAAACTAGTTTCCTGGATGGCTGTTCGAAGGAAAGGAAAAGCGAGGTCTGCAGAGGTACTGACCGTAATGCTTTTTGCGAAGCTTCATTAAGAGTTTGGGATTTGATCCTAGAACTTTACAAACCAGAGCTGAATGTCCCCTAAAGACTGAGGCAGCTTATAGTATTGTAAAGTTCCTGTAGAAAGGATTACATCCTTCCAGTTCTCTGCTTTTGTAATTAGAATGTATGTGTATTAGTTTATTTGTATTGATATTTGTAATGTGTATCAGGTATGCTATCTGTGTAAATGTATCCCACCCTAATTAAATCCATCTTTCTGTGAACCACCCTGAGACTTCCGGGTATAGGACGGTATATAAATTCAATTAATAATAAAAATAATAATAATTTCTTCATTGTTTTCCTTAAAGAGCTGCTCCCTGCATTGAGGTGCATCTTGTCAACAGCTGAGAGAGTCCCAGAAGTGGCCCAGTTTACGCCTCCTCTTCCTCTGAATCGCCTATAGGCAGAACAATGGCCTCTGAGACACCCTCTGAACAGTCTCTTCTTAAAGGTCGAGTGGAAACAGGAGCCAGGCATCTTCCTCAGGTAGCAAAAGAGCAACGGGAGCAGGGAGGAGGGAAGAGGCAAAGATGGGACCACCCAGCCTCCCTCTGTGTTGAGTCAGGATGGTGGGCATCTAAGAGAAGCTCTGTCTTCTTCCTCTTCTTCTTCCAGGCCCTCTTGACCTTTAAGGAGGTGGCTGTGTTTGAGGTCAGGCCTGTGGAGGATTGGAGTTGGGGGGGGAGCTGGGAACTACCACGCAGCATTGAAAAAGTGCAAGAAAAAAATCATGAGGGTCAAATAACGAACGCTGTTACACCCAATCAGAAACAGACCAATCGCAGAACACAATCGCCGGCTACCAGCAAAAAAAAGAGTAAAAAACAGTTCCCGATGCCTGCTGTAGCGTTGGGAGGAGCGGGAGCACAAATGGAAAAAACAACAAAACCACAGTGCCGATAGTGCCGATAGTGCGAGTGCCAGCCGTAAGGGCTCCGTGTGCCCACTGTGCACGCGTGCCATGGGTTCACCACCACTGCTCTAGGGCTCAGTGTTATTTGGGAGTTGGTTTAACTGGATCTTAAGGGCTCTTGAGAAATTTCCCAGGGATTATGATTGGTATCCAGACCCTAACACTATAAATCCAAGGTGCCCACACTCAGCAGGGGGTCGAGGATTATTGTGCAGAGTATTAAGAACTTCATGATGAACTTAGGACCCTGATGAATAGTGAGCAGGTTCAGGGACATAGAGCAGCTCCCTTTCCTGTGAGAAACCACTTTTTATAAAAAGTAAACCCCACAGTTCAACCATATTCTGAGATAATGCTGGTTCATTAACGATTATTAAGGGTTATGAAAGGCTGATGATGCATTACCATTATTTACCATTATTTCATTTGCCTTTCCTAAAAATATGGAAGAAATGGAGGACAAGAGAGAATGTATGAGATGATTGATGTGTGTAATATTCCTCTGTTCTCTTCCTAGAAAACAAATATGATTTTCTCCCCGTTCCCCTGGTCGAAAGAAGACAATGGAGAAGACAGTCAAAATTCTGGTGGGCCATGTTCAATAGGAATAACGAAGAAACCATTTAAATACATGGAGTGTGAAAAGAGAGAGGATAAACAATTTGAAAGCATGGAGTGTGGAAAGAGCTTCACTGACAGAGGAACACTTAGAAAACATCAACAAACTCACACAGGAGAGAAACCATTTAAATGCATGGAGTGTGGAAAGAGCTACAGTCAGAATGGACACCTTAGAATTCATCAACGGACTCACACGGGGGAGAAACCATTTAAATGCATGGAGTGTGGAAAGAGCTTCACTGAGAGTGGAACACTTAGAATTCATCAACGGACTCACACGGGGGAGAAACCATTTAAATGCATGGAGTGTGGAAAGAGCTTCACTGAGAGTGGAACACTTAGAATTCATCAACGGACTCACACGGGGGAGAAACCATTTAAATGCATGGAGTGTGGAAAGAGCTTCATTCACAGTGGAAAACTTAGAATTCATCAACGGACTCACACGGGGGAGAAACCATTTAAATGCATGGAGTGTGGAAAGAGCTACAGTCAGAATGGAACACCTTAGAATTCATCAACGGACTCACACGGGGGAGAAACCATTTAAATGCATGGAGTGTGGAAAGAGCTTCACTGAGAGTGGAACACTTAGAATTCATCAACGGACTCACACGGGGGAGAAACCATTTAAATGCATGGAGTGTGGAAAGAGCTTCACTGAGAGTGGAACACTTAGAATTCATCAACGGACTCACACGGGGGAGAAACCATTTAAATGCATGGAGTGTGGAAAGAGCTTCATTCACAGTGGAACACTTAGAATTCATCAACGGACTCACACGGGGGAGAAACCATTTAAATGCATGGAGTGTGGAAAGAGCTTCACTGAGAGTGGAAAACTTAGAATTCATCAACGGACTCACACGGGGGAGAAACCATTTAAATGCATGGAGTGTGGAAAGAGCTTCATTCACAGTGGAACACTTAGAATTACATCAACGGACTCACACGGGGGAGAAACCATTTAAATGCATGGAGTGTGGAAAGAGCTTCACTGAGAGTGGAACACTTAGAATTCATCAACGGACTCACACAGGGGAGAAACCATTTAAATGCATGGAGTGTGGAAAGAGCTACAGTCAGAATGGACACCTTAGAATTCATCAACGGACTCACACAGGGGAGAAACCATTTAAATGCATGGAGTGTGGAAAGAGCTACAGTCAGAATGGACACCTTAGAATTCATCAACGGACTCACACAGGGGAGAAACCATTTAAATGCATGGAGTGTGGAAAGTGCTTTTGTCGGAGTGGAGAACTTAGAATTCATCAACGGACTCACACGGGGGAGAAACCATTTAAATGCATGGAGTGTGGAAAGAGCTTTGTCAGAGTGGAGAACTTAGAATTCATCAACGGACTCACACGGGGGAGAAACCATTTAAATGCATGGAGTGTGGAAAGAGCTTCACTGAGAGTGGAACACTTAGAATTCATCAACGGACTCACACGGGGGAGAAACCATTTAAATGCATGGAGTGTGGAAAGTGCTACAGTCAGAGTGGAACACTAAGAAAACATCAACGGACTCACAGGGGAGACACCATTTAAATGTATGGTGTGTGGACCTTCAGTCACTATGGAACACTAAGAAAACATCAACGGACTCACACAAGGGAGAAAGCATTTCTATGCATGGAGTGTGGAAAGAGCTACAGTCAGAATGGACACCTTAGAATTCATCAACGGACTCACACGGGGGAGAAACCCTTTAAATGCATGGAGTGTGTAAAGAGCTTCAGTCGGAGTGGACGTCTTACAAAACATCAACAAACTCATACAGGGGAGAAACCATATAAGTGCTAGGGAAGTGGATAGAGCAGAGGTCAGCAACCTCTGACCCATGGGCCGGATGCGGCCCACGAAGGCGGTTTTACCAGCCCACGAGCCGTTCGCCAACCAAGCCGTCCGCTCAGCAAGCCCCCCGTGCATGGCGCTGGAAATTTTGTCTGCGAATGTCCAGACGCAGAAAATCGCTTCTGCGCGGGCACGATTTTTGGCGTCTGGGCATGCGCAGAAGTGATTTCCGGCGCCACGGCATGCTCAGAGCGGAATACAGTGGTACTATTACTTCCCTTGATCTAGACGCTATACTCCTATTGATGCAGCCCAGAATTGCGTTGGCTTTTTTAGCTGCTGCATCACACTGTTGACTCATGTCAAGTTTATGGTCTACCAAGACTCCTAGATCCTTTTCACATGTACTGCTCTCAAGCCAGGTGTCACCCATCCTGTATTTGTGCCTTTCATTTTTTTTGCCCAAGTGTAGTACTTTACATTTCTCCCTGTTAAAATTCATCTTGTTTGCTTTGGCCCAGTTCTCTAATCTGTTAAGGTCATTTTGAAGTGTGATCCTGTCCTCTGGGGTATTAGCCACCCCTCCCAATTTGGTGTCATCTGCAAACTTGATCAGGATGCCCTCAAGCCCATCATCCAAGTCATTGATAAAGATGTTGAATAAGACTGGGCCCAAGACAGAACCCTGTGGCACCCCACTAGTCACTTCTCTCCAGGATGAAGAGGAGCCGTTAATGAGTACCCTTTGTGTTCGGTCAGTCAGCCAGTTACAAATCCACTGAATGGTAGCCTTGTCCAGCCCACATTTTACCAGCTTCTTTACAAGAACATCATGGGGCACCTTGTCAAAGGCCTTGCTGAAATCAAGATAGGCTACATCCACAGCGTTCCCTTCATCTACCAGGCTTGTAATTCTGTCAAAAAATGAGATCAGATTGGTCTGACATGACTTATTTTTCAGAAACCCATGCTGACTTTTAGTGATCACAGCGTTCCTTTCTAGGTGCTCACAGACCGTTTGCTTAATGATCTGCTCTAGAATCTTTCCTGGTATTGATGTCAGGCTGACTGGGCGGTAATTGTTTGGGTCTTCTCTTTCCCCCTTTTTGAAAATAGGGACAACATTTGCCCTCCTCCAGTCTGCTGGCACTTCGCCTGTTCTCCAGGAATTCTCAAAGATTACTGCCAGTGGTTCTGAAATCACCTCTGCCAGTTCTTTTAATACTCTTGGATGTAGTTCATCTGGCCCTGGAGACTTGAATACATCTAAACTAGCCAAGTATTCTTGTATTACCTCCTTACTTATTCTGGGCTGTGTTTCCCCTGCTGAATCATCTGCTCCATATTCTTCAGGTTGGGCATTGTTTTCTTTTTTGGAGAAGACTGAGGCAAAGAAGGCATTGAGGAGTTCTGCCCTTTCTCTGTCTCCTGTTCGCATTTCACCATCTTCTCCTCTAAGTGACCCCACTGTTTCATTGTTCTTCCTTTTGCTACGGACATACCCATAAAAGCCCTTTTTGTTGCTTTTAACCTCTCTAGCAAGCCTGAGTTCATTCTGTGCTTTAGCTTTTCTGACTTTGTCTCTACACGTGCTGGCTATTTGTTTGAATTCCTCTCTGGTGATTTCCCCCTTTTTCCATTTTTTGTACATATCCCTTTTAAATCTTAAATCAGTTAAAAGTTCTTTAGATAGCCACCCT
>OFHU01001149.1:0-260473 GCA_900245905.1 Lacerta viridis | reverse complement strand
GTATCTCGGGAGATATGTTATCGACTCCAGGAGCTTTGCCATATTTAAGAGATTGAATGAGCCTGTGGACCTCTTCCGTAGACACTGGCGGCCACTCATCCCCAATATCACTCATTGATGAGGGCGAGGCCTGTTGCTGTTGATTGGTTAAATACAGAGATTGGAAATATGTCCCCCATACCCCAGCAGAGATGTTATATTCCACTTCAAGAGGGGAGTCTTGCCATCCTTTAGCAACTATCTTCCAGAAGGTGGCTGAGTCCCTCCTTTGGGAGGCCTCAATTAGACATTGCCACTCTACTCTCTGGGTCTGAAGTTTCTTCTTTCTAATCAGAGCTTTATAGCTTTTTTTTAGCTTCAAACCAATCTGGGGGGAGTGAGGGTAAATTGTCCAATTTGTACTTTCTGTATTTCCCAAGCAGAGAGCGCTTCATAGCAAGGCACTCCTGGTCAATCCAGGTCTTAGATTTATTTGAATACCATGGCTGACACTTTTCTTTTTGAGGGGTCAGGGTAGTTTGTAAAAGTAGAATCAGGTCTTGAAACAGATTTATTCTGGTACTGGGGCATGGGGAATTTAAAAGGCTATCCCTCTTTTTAAGAAATGTATCTGAGCATAACCTCCCTGAAACTTCCTTATCCCGACTGGCTGTCCATCTTATACGAGAGAATCTCAGCTCCACATCAGTGGGCCTGGAAGACTCAAGTTTATCAAGGCAGAGTGGGGCATCTCTCACATCAAGAAGAAGGTAGAGCGGTAAATGATCACTGTCCATACGCTCCTCTACCTTACATTCAATGGCTCTATTCATTAGATTGTAAGACACCATGATGTAATCGATTGTAGAGGCTCCAACACTGGATATAAACATAAATTCCCCTACACTCTCCCCTTTAGAGCGGCCATTTAATACGATCAGATCCAACTTGTTTGATAGATGCATCAGGCACAGCCCAGGGAAATTGCAGCCTTTGTCCTTTGAATACCTAGTTGGAATGAAGTGGGATTCATCTAGGACAGGCGGCAATTCATGGAAGTGGGCATATAGGGCATCATCAGAGTGGCCGATTCTGGCATTTAGATCACCGGCCACTATTACCGAGGCCGCAGGAAATTGGGTCATCAGTTTGTCGATATATAGTTCCAAGCACGACCAGGTGTTTTTGATCACCTGTTTTCCTTTTTGAGGGGGGAGATATACATTTATCAATAATAAACTGGAGGATCTACATCTCATCAGCAGAGCCAGAGCCAGGTGGTTCAATGGCTCCAGCTTTGTTAAGGTGACCCTCAACCTGGTTGAAACTAGGATACCGAGGCCACCTTTAATTCTCCCACCTTTGCTGCTTGGTGTTCCTGGAAGGGAAAACGAGGAGAAACCATTGGCAGCTATTTCACTAGAACTCCAAGTTTCCTGTAGGAGAACAATATCGTAGCCTTGTATAAATTTTACAAAAGATGGATCACATGTCTTTTTGGGCCAGCCTGCAATGTTCCATGTTACAAAGGAGAGCTTCTCCAACGTGATGAGTTCAGGTGGAGTGGGTGAAGTATGGTAAGGAGAAAAAACGTCACCTGAAGGAAGGGCTGGATTGAGGTGCCTACTTTGTCCATCACAACATCCACCCATTGAGTCTGTCCATCAGACTTCCTCTTGGATAGCCTCTAGAGTGCCGAATTTGTCTACAAAAATTGCGCCATTTCCAGACATTGGAAGTGCAATTTCAGCTTTATGCGTTATCAGTTTAGGTGTTAACGGGGGTGCTGGCGGGCCCATTTCTTCTGGTGTCAAATATTGGCATGCAATCCATTCTTCGTTGGTTAGAGGTTTTATTTTACAGTTGGCATAATTGTATTCCATAGGGGCAGGTGGAACCGCGAGTGATATGCATTTCCTTATAGCCGAGAGTTTGTCAATTAATGCGTCTTGAGATTTCTGAATTAACTCTAAGTTGGCCATCAGGCACTGCCCGTTTTTAGATGTGATGTCATTTTCTGCCTTTTTTGGAGATATTTGAATTTTTGGGTATTGGTTTCCCTGAGTACCAGTTTTGGCAGTGTCATTTTCTGCCTTTTTTGGTGATATTTGAATTTTCAGGTATTGGTTTCCCTGAGTACAGGTTTTGGCAGTGTTCAGCTGGGTTGGCTTGGGGATTTCTGCCTCACTATGCTTTGTGAATCTAAATTTGCATCTGTCCGTCTTGCATTTCTCTAGAAGTGGAGGGGGGGTTCCAATGTTTTCAAAGAGGCGAAATGTCCGTAGCCCAGTTCTCCACAGTTTGTCTTTATTTGCCAGTACTTGCTTTACTGCCCTCCAGTCCTTAAAGGTCACCACCACCCTGTTGTATATCTTGTCATATGGGAGAAATGTTATATTGCTGATGTTTTCTGCTCGTACGAGGTCTCTAATAGCGTGGTCAATTTTCATCCGAATATTGCCTTCCCTTTGTCTCTGCCTTGAATGGTATCCGTAATTATCAAAGGTTATAAAAACCAGTTTGTATTTATTTAAAGTTAGATTCCATCCATTCTGCAGAGATTTAGCGGGCGTCTTTTTGGATTGTATAGAATATTCACTAAATCCCACAGCCCTCTTGTGTAAGGTTGACCGCTTGGGCACCAAGAGATCCTTTCGCTTTTCCGGGGCTTTGCTTGGTGTTGATGTACCTTCTGCCATATTTTGGAGCACTGAGGGAGTCTTTAGCTTTCCCGCGGCTTCATTTGGAGGCAGTATGAGTTCTGCTGTATTTTGGGACACAGCCGCAGATTGATTTATTGGGGTGCTTGGTTTTTGGATTTTTTCCTTTATTATTGTGGAAGAATTCTTTGTCATGGAGTCCTCCAGCAATTTGAAGAGTTTTGAGAAATTCATTTTCCTGCACTGAGAGTACAGATTGCCAGAGCGGCGGCCCATTTTAATGTTTTTGGTCTTTTCCTTTTTTGTGTTTGACGTTTCCTCCTTAGGAATGATTTCCTGGCTACGTGGGTACTTTTCATCTGACCTGTTATGGGGAGATTTAATTCCCTAAATTGAGTGTCTGGTTGTAACTTATCACTGTTAGGGGCATTGCTACTTGTTTCATGAGGTAGAAACATTTCTTGACTCTTAATTAGTTCAACTAAGGTGGAGAGGAGGCCCAGGCTCTCTGACAGAAAGTCTTTGACTGACTCAAGGTCTTTGCTTATCTGTGCAGAGTAGTTGCTAAGCAAATCTTCAAGCATCCCAACTATGATATAAAGAGGATTGTCCATAAATTGTAGCCCGGTGCTGCCTTGTCGTTCTTCTGGATCAGACGAATGAAAACTCCTTAAGTCCTCTCCAGAAGGGGGGGATATAATGGCTGTGTTTGACTCATTTTCGGAGCTCCCAAGTGGCAATCCCTGCTCCTGGGCTGGATCTTGATCTGAGCAGGCAGCTTGATCCTCGTGTCCCTCGTTAGCCAGCACCGCTTGTTGCAACTCAGTTGCCAGGTCTATTGCAGCCCCTCTATCATCTATTTTATCCTCTCTCCTATCCCAGAGGTGGTCTACAGACCATTCGTGTGGGTGGGGGAGGGGATTTTCTAAATTTCACATCCTTTTTTTTCCAACTGGAAAAAAGAGGGGATCTTGGTCTGCTTTTTATTTGGAGGGATATCCTTGTCACATATGGGTAATATGCCCAGTTCTTTATAGCATTGCCTTGTCAGAACCATGACTAATTTCAAGGTGGTCAGAGCGACTTTAACGAGTTCACGGTTAATCTGACGGGCTGCAAGAAGGGGGAGAGATTTAAAGTTCCTTCTAACAGAGTCCTTCTAGCAACTCCCGGAATCTTTTGCTGATAAGACTGCTGGTTTGTAATTATTATTTCTGAATTGAGACTCTTCTCAGTCTCTTTATCAGCATATTATTGTTATAAATGCTCTTACTCACGTAGACAGCAAAGAGGTAGCTTGCCTTGACGCCATTATCCCGGAAGTGACCCAGGCCAATATATAGACGCTGGGCTGTCAATCACAAGTTGCAACATACAAATCTGCCCAACGACACCCCTGGGTCCAATCACAACAGTGGCCATCCATACCAACCTGCCCAGCAACAAAAGGGGGGATTTGCTGGCCCCCACCACAACACGTGCTCTCCATGAAGGAGAACCCGCTTTACCTACCAGTTGCTCTTTTAAAGTATGCACCAATTTAAAATGTTCTGCACTTTAGCCAGATACCCCCTGTATGGGCTGTTAGCTTCCCACCTATTACTATTATTGGGTCAAGGAGAGAACTCTGCTGCCTCATGTCGTGGATAAATCCTCAACTTCTGAACTTTTTACACATGTCTTTTGCTGACATATTGGCTCAGCTATGCAGGAAAAAAATAAAATAAAATTGCAGGGTGTTGAAATAGATGACCCTCGGGGTCCTTTCCAACTCTACAACTCTATGTTTCCATGATATTCTGCAGGTGGCAGACAGATGCAAGAAGGTGGCCAGGAGGAAGCCAGTTAGCCAGAGACACCTGGAGATAATCTGCACCTGGCCTCTAAAGTGTCAGGATACTTCATCTCTACTCAATAAATTACTTGGCAATGAATCCAACAGGCAGCTGCGGAAATCCTAGAATGGGATCCAGCCCATAGGACTGGAACGAACGAATTGCCTTTGGAATCAACTGACCGTTTTCTCATATACCTCCAAGAGTGAATTCTCCCTTCAGTTCATCTCCTTGACACTAGCAGACTCTGCTGCTTTCTTCTGTGCTTGAAGAAACACAGTGCATTGGTGCCAACCCCTAGGGGACAAGTTCCCTTCAGACCCCCAATAAAACATTTGAAGCGGCCAGCTCCCCCCACCCCCCGAGTAGAAGGACATTGCCATTCACATGGTGTGCATGCTTGGTGTCTTCTGATCATTTATGTGTGGCAGGGCTTAGCTCCCCCCAACCATATTTTATTGAACTTGGCACACCTGAAACAAGGGATGAGAAACAACTGAGACAAGGACTGGAACGGTTTACAAAAAAAAAAAAAATAGAGAATGCTGATTCAGGACATATATTTCTAGTGCTGTTAAATGGCCAAAACATTACTGACTGCATACTCATGGCCAGCATAGAGTTACCACCATTTTGTGCTACAAAAAGGCAGAAATTGACCTCTGTTTTCACCTCACTCCCAGAGATAACTTTGGACTATTCATCCAGATACTGATGACCAGTGTAAATTATTTAAATTTGATAATATCGAGCTTACTATCATTTTGTGAGAATGAAAACTGGGATGAGAAGCAATGGGAAAGTTTTTCCCCTTCCGCAGACTGAGAGCCTCAAGATATTCATGAGGATTAACAATGGTGAAATTAATGTTTGCATAATAAAAGTTGTGATCAAGTGCTTGGTGTATAGATGTGATTGTGAAAGATAATATAAGTATTTACAGTGGTACCTCGGGTTACATACGCTTCAGGTTACAAACTCTGCTAACCCAGAAATAATGCTTCAGGTTAAGAACTTTGCTTCAGGATAAGAACAGAAATTGTGCTCTGGCGGCGCAGCGGCAGCAGGAGGCCCCATTAGCTAAAGTGGTGCTTCAGGTTAAGAACAATTTCAGCTTAAGGATGGACCTCCGGAACAAATTAAGTACTTAACCAGAGGTTCCACTGTATATGATGTATTAAATATATATCCTGTCAAAGACAATACAGAATCCAGCCGTTAAAAGAGAGTAAACAACAGAAAAGCCCCCATAAATTTTAAATTTCTATGAAGCATCACTGATGACCTGCATAAGACGTCAGTCTGAAAGCATACTTGGTTCCCCTTTATGCTGTTAGATGGAATTCCATTGCCCGACTGCTGTGACTATATTCTTCATAACAGTGTCCCTATAATTGAAAACTATCCTTTATATTCAACAATTATTAGTTAAAAACAGCTACTTTCATGCTTAATAAACAGTGATATTTTAATATTTTTCATTTTCAAAAACCATTGCAATTCAGTGGTCAAAATAGAAGTGAAGGCCAATACACATAAGGATTCATCTAGCAAGCAGGAAAAATGAGAAGCAAACAATGGTGAGCAAACAAAGGGGAGCTCCTTTTTCCGGCCAAAGCCACTCCATATTCCTCAACTGAATTTCAACCAGTAAGAACAAAGAAAAGCATGGGCACATGGAAAGTAATGTGGAAACAATGATGACCAGGCAGCATGGCTCTGGAGGAATCACAATTAGCATTCAGGGTTTGGCTTTGTGGTGTTTCCCAATCTTTCCACTCATCTTAGTAGGTCATTTTTAATCTTTGAATGTAAATAATAATAATAATAAAATAATAATAATTTTAAATATTCTTCCTTAAACATTTGCTCCCTGCTGTTCAACTCAGGCTTCAAAATCATGATGTAGCATTTAGGAGAGAAGATACAGCCCAATAATCCAGCGCTGGATGCCAGGATGGAAAAGATCTCCACAGTCACCATGTTTTTTCCTTTGGTGCTCAGGTAGGTTGGCACAAAGGTGACCCACACACTGCAAAAGAGCAACATGCTAAACGTGATGAACTTGGCTTCATTAAAACTATCCGGTAGCTTCCGGGCAAGAAATGCGACAAAGAAGCTGATGATTGCCAAGAGTCCCATGTAGCCAAGGACACAATAAAATATGGCAGTGGACCCTTCGTTACACTGTAGAATGATTTCTTTTGTTACTGAGTGCATGTCTAAATCAGGATATGGGGGAGAAGTTGCCAACCATGTAGTGCAAATAATGACTTGAATAAGGGAAGAGGAAAGGACAATAGAGTTGGACAGGTTTCCCCCCACCCATTTCTTCATTCTGGATCCAGGTTTTGTGGCCATGAATGCTAGAGAAACAATGGTGGTCTTTGCCAGCACGCAAGAAACAGCCACCGAGAAGACAATCCCAAAGGATGGTTGGCGAAGAAGACAAGTCACTTTCCCAGGTTTGCCCAGGAACAGCAAAGATGAGAGGAAGCAGAGCAAAAGAGAGATGAGGAGAGCATAGGTGAGGTCCCGGTTGTTGGCTTTGACAATGGGGGTATCTCTGTACTTAATAAAAGTTCCTAGCACCAAAGCTGTGATCAGGGAAAAAGAAACAGCAGCTGAAGTCAAACTAATCCCTAAGGGTTCTTGGTAAGACAGGAAAACGATAGTTTTGGGGATGCATTGAGTCTTGTCATCTCCTGGATACTGATCTTCTGGGCATTTGAAACAAGCAACCATATCTAGAAAACAAAAATGAGTCTGATTTCAATGACTATACACATTGGTGTATAAACATTTCCCACTGTCTGCTGTATGGAAATTATAGATAGTTTTAATGATGTCTTCATAAGCATCCTGAAATGTAATGGGTGTTAGGGGACGGTTAGTACCTCTGATGCGGAAGACTTGGTGCTCCTACTGGGACACTTGGTCAACCTTTGGTCTCCATCCTGTGCTCAGCTATAACCTGTGGCTCTCAGAAGCAGCCACACTGCAGAAAACTGCTTCAACTGTCCCCCTAAACCAGGTGAGGGTAACCAATGGGTCTCAAACCCTCAGTCAGATAGGGACTTTCCCTGCACATGAAGAAAGACTCCAATGCCTTTTGAACTTTCCACGAACATCTTATTTGCCCCTGTGTGAAGAGAATGCTGGACCAAAGTAGCCACTAGTGTTCTCCAACTTTTGCTCTTCTTACATTAGTTTGATTTAGCCTCTTTGACGGAAAGCTTGGAGTAGTACATTACCTACCTGTCTGGTTGGCAAACTTCCCTTCTGAGCATGAAGCACAATCATAGCAACAAAATTTCTCCTCTTCCTTCCTTTTCTTCTGATTGCCAGGCTGGCAGGGTTCATTACACAAAGACAAGGGACATACCTATCCATAAACAGATATTAAGATGGGAGAAATCAGCCAAGACCCCTTTTCAGTTGTTGATCTTCAAACTAGGACAGCAGTGAACAACTTCCAGATTTTGAATGTGCTTGGTAGCACTACATTTTTTGCAGTCTTCCTCTACATTGTATTTCTCAGATGTTGATGGATTCCAAGCTTCCATCCGTCTCAAATAGTGATAGGCAATATGTCCATTTCGCTTTGCCTCATTTCCTCATTTTTCAAATCTTAAATTTAGTGTCCAAATTTCCAATCAGTTTTTGAAGAAAAATTCAAAATAGAAATTGATCAGGAGTGGAGCTCAAATTCCTCACAAGATGCATATTTTATATGCATGTTGGGTGATACCTATGGTTTTGCTAAGCATTTGCCATGAGTATATGTACTTTGGTACACAATACTTTTCTGGATAACTCCCTGGCAAAATTCAGAGAAACCTGTGTTTTGAAGGTTGAGGAATTTGGGGATTCAAAGTTCAATAACATCTTTTGCCCACTGGGTTTGGGAAGATTATTTTACAGTCTCTCAAAGTACCATGGTGGGCAGCAATAAAATAAAATAAAACTAACACTTGATGGCATCAAAATGACCTAAGACGATGCAGAAGCCACACCTGATTGAAACCTCTGTGCCACAAAATCATGTCCTCATCAATGATGAACTCCTTTCCTCCAAGGTCATTAGGACCCACCCTTCCAACTTTCACTCTCTGGAAGGAATTGTTTGGGAATGTGACCATGTTAGTGATATCAAGTCCACCTCCCATTTCCATTTTTCCATTAAATGTGAACATTTCTCCTGCTGAGTTGTTAAATGAAATGCCATGGAGAGATGAGTGGAGCTAATTGAAAGAGAGAAAAGAGAATCAAAGGGAGATTAAGGGAAGGGAAAGAAATGCATAGACATATTGGTTTATAATTATTTATAAACCCCGACCGTCCGCCACCAAAAAGAAAGAAAGAAAAAGAAATACAAGAAGAAAGTGAAGGAAACATAATCATCTCACAATTCATTTACCAACAATTCTTATTAATAATACTGTTTACAACGTTTCATCAAAAATTATAAAATATTGGCATTGAGCTACATTTATGTACAATGGAGATTTCATACTGCTTTGTAGATTACTTAAACAGGATTTTAATTCCCCAGGTTTAAGAGGAAATCTAAAGCCAAAAAAGTATTCTGAACAATGTTGGTGGGCAACTCCATCTTGTCAGTTATTCATAAATAAGAAAGCCGGATGGGGGCTCCCCCAGAAGTAGTATGATACTATTTTTTATTATAGTTCGTTTTAGTGACATTACTTGCCAAGGCTGCAGATCTTGAAGTTCAAATCTTTCTCTTCCCAGCATGGCTCTGTGCTTTGTTCTAGTTGAATAAATGGCATGCAAAGCATGAGCTACAACGTACACTGCATTATAGATACTGTAGCTGTGGCCAGTCATGAGCATCTCAAACTGAGGACCAGGAAGACTTTCCAGCTTCTCCTCCCCAGTGCATCTCACACTGCTGTATTCTGGCCTGTCAGGATTTGGAAATGAACAGTCAAATGCCTGCTCCCAGAAATCATCAACAAATCCATCTCCTTCAGTCCAGTGAGGTTTTACTTTCTGCAGAAATTGCCTGAAAGCCGGAACATCTTGTGAATGAATGGTAAAGGCAAATGCACCTTGAAACATCTGAAGACCCCAGCCTCTTTGAGTGCTGGATAATGCAAAATCCATCTGAGTTGTAATGATCCAAACCTTTCTCAATGTCCCATCTTCCTTATTTTCTGGATCTTGCATAAATATTATACCTCTTAACCACATTATTGTCCATGTTTCTCCATAGATGATTGATGTATTGACTTTGCTGTCTATGATACGTACATAATTCTTTAACATCACTTGAAAGTGTTCTTCCATGTCATCAAAATGGGCCAGTTGTAGGATTCTTTCTGTGAAGGCTGAACAGATTCCATTTTGGGAAAACAACGGCTCCATGGTCTGCAAGAAATTTTCTCCGCTCCCATCATCCACAACAAAAAGCCCAACCCACGTCCATCCAAAATGCTTAAGCAAGCTAATAATCCCCTTGTACAGATAGACTTCATTTGGCACCATGTGGTATAAAAAGTGGCCTTGATCCATGTCAGTCTTCTTTGGTGGAAAGGAGCCGTAGGTGAGCTAAGAGAAAATGTTCAAGTACATGTAATTATTGTTAAAGCCCACATATATTATTAAAGGTGCTACTTTCATTATGTGCTATATTATTGTAGTTTTGTTGATTGAGTGAGTGAATGAGTGAGTGAATAAATGAATAATATGTGGATTGTACCTAATATTTGAGGCTATAACAATGATTTCATGCAAGTTATCCATATGGACTACTTGTAGAACATTTTGTATGAACACTGAACAAATTCATTCCTGCAAAATAATGGCTCTGCCGTCTGCAGCATTCCTCAGATCAAACCTGCTCCAAATTCATACAAAATAGCTTCATTATGTGATGATCTCTATGTATTGATGGGCTTCATTGTGCTCTATGTGGAAATAGAAAAGAACGTGATCTGGCCTTTTTTCTTTCAGTCGGAACTCACTGAAACTCAGTTCCAGCACGTCTCAGGTGGGTGCCGTAGCCATTCTAAGAGAATGAGGGAGCTGTTCTTGGTGAGTTCCGGCACCTCTTTTTCTAGAAAAATAGCACTGAACCTGATGTATCTCATTCCTGTGTGGGGTATGTTAGGTCTAAAAAAATAAATGTGCACAAAACAAAAACAAAAAACATGCACAGGGGAGTTCTATTACAATTTCTCCAAAAGATCTTTCTCATGGTCTCGTAATATAATGCATTTGTGGGACATTTTTCTTCAGTCATGTACTGAAGCACAAAAATCACAGTTAGAATGAAAATAAATAAATCTTTGCATATATAATCTTTATATTGCCAAATAGAGAGTCAGAATGCCTCCTTATTTTATCTCTTAACTCCCCTTTTTATTTTTTAATGATTTCCTGCTCTTGTCTCCTTCTGTTAATTCTATCTATACCTTTTTTTTAATGTCTTCTACACAGGGTTAATGAGGATGCACGCAGGAAGGTGATGGATGGATGATGAAGGACCCTGTATGAGAGGGAGGGAAGCGAAGATCTCTCAGGATGGGAGGCTGGGAGAAGAAAGGAAAGTTCCCAGGTGACACCTGGGAGGGCACAACACCTTTTGTTTGGGATGATAGTTAAGGTGCACCCATGATGGGGGACTTTGTATTTATTCCCCATTTCCTTCACTCTCTCTCTCTCTTCCTCTCACACACACACACTTGTTTTGGTTTATTCTTCCTTTTTATTTCCCTTTATTGTCTGAAAAGTTTCAATAAGAACAAAAGTGAGAGAAAATAAAAGAAAAAGAATCGTTTCTGAAAATCCCGAACACCCCATTAACAAATCTTACCTGTGGAATCTTGAGGAGACCTAAGATGTCTGCCATAAGGGAAGAGGTCTCAGAGCCAAGTCCCCCAATGACAGCTATGAGCTTTTTATGACTGTCACATCTGTAGTTGAGGACAAATTGATGCGATTTGAAGAGCAGATCTAGAGTGGTTCGGTACGTCATCATGGCATCATAGTAGCTGTCGTAGATGTGGAATCCAAGTGTAGCATTAGGCAAGATCATGGGATTTTCGTTGATCTCATTTATGGCAAATGCTAAGGCAAGAGCATGCTGGTAGAATTTTGTCACAATACTGCAAAAAGATTGTATTTTACTATTTCCAAAGAGAAGCATACAATTTATAAAGATCTTATTGTTCTGTATGTAAATCCTTTAATGTGTAATAACAGCCTTTGAAGATGTATAAGAATTCTGATATTAGTGCTCTGCATGGTTGCTTGACATTTAACTGCTATAAAGTCTGATACTTTTGCATTTGAAGGTTTCCTTTTTCTTTCATTTATTTCCTCCCCCCTTCTTCCACCGTGGCTCTAATGGATACTTAAATCCATTGCTCTAAATAATCCTAAAATATATTTTAATTTTTTTAAAATTAAAAAATTGTCCAGTAGCACCTTAGAGTTGGTTCTGGGTATAAGCTTTCATGCGCATGCACACTTCTCCAGATACCTTCACATATTCCAAAATAGAAAGGGATATCGTAGGTAAAGTCCTAATTTACTTTTAATTTCATAGAATGTGCAAGGTTTTGAGCATTCTGTGTCACTACACTCAACATTTTTTTGTGATGTAAATACACTCAAACAATGCAAAATGAGGAAGAAAATAGATATCTTTACCATGAGACATCAAACAGCTTCTGAGAAGGGTGTTCCTCAAAGTAAATTTCTTCGGAAACAGAAACTATATGAGAAGTCATCCCACCAATGCAGAGAGAAACTTGTTGGTACCACTCATTGGGAACAGGGAGGGGATCAATCATGGAGCACAGGCTAGAATCTATTTCAAATGTCATTGGAGGCAAGAGATATACAAGTACAAATCCCAACATCATTGCAACAAAGGTTAATTCTAGATACATCTCTCAATTATTCATCCACTTTCTACACCCTCATCACTTAAGCAGAGGAGAAGGGATGGTGTGCAACCTGGCTAAAGCACTCCACAGGAAAGTACGTCAACCTTCAGTTATGTTACAGGGATACAAAGCCATGCCTTCAACAGATGAGACTGGTAATGTTACTGTTTCAAGTCTGGCTACTATGAATAAAGAGAAAACTATCAGAGGTGAAATTAACAGAGCCCAGCCTGCCTCTTGCCTCTCCTCCCAGCTTCTACTGGGATTATTTATAACTACTTTTTAACTTCCTCATTCATTGTTGACATTTTCTTGTGGAAAACCTTTGGAGCTCTGTGCAGCTGTGCAAATTATATTGATTTGAATAATTACAAAGTTAGAAAAATACTCGTTCAGAACCTGGGCCCCAAGTGGCACTTTTTGTAAGAAACCTGTTGATAATTCTCCTCCTTGATTTGACGAATTGACCTTTCTCTCTTCTGTAATTGCTGTTGCTTAACAATGGTTCTTTATAAAGTATACACTCTTTAAATAAGAGCCTTGGGGCACATCAGAAAGCATGGATTTGATATTTAAGAAAGATACTCTTGTTTAGTGGTGCGGTTGATGGAGAATGTCCAAAATTCAGTGAACATGCAGAATAAGTAAAATATCTATGGGGTAATGAAAAGAGGTGTTGATTGTACAGTACATTTCAGACACCACCAGACTTTCTTCCAGGGAATTCAGAAATACAAGAATTCAATGTTCAAATTATTTTCTCAGCAAAGGAAAAGCAGAGAAGGACTAGTGGAATTTAAAAAAAAAAGTTGGCCCTTTCCTTATTCTCCTTGTTTCTCCTTTGTTGTATTTTCCTAAATTGATAGAGACAATTTGAAATTTCAAGTGTGCTTGTTTGTCACAATTCAGCCTTTGGAATAGCGCCAGGTGGTTCTCTGCCCTCCCACCCCTTCCTTTTTTTTAAATTTTGTTCCCATTTAACTGTTGAAATGTCAAGGACCTTGCCACCCAAATGCATTCTGGGAACCCCTGCCCCACAGTTCAGAACCCCAGAGATTGTTTAATTAGCCAAAGGCCTGAGAGAAGAGGACTGTTTTTGCATGACACCCAAATATATGCAATGAAGGTGCCAGGTGAGCTTAACTGGGGAAAGAATTCCACAAGTGGGAAGCCGCTGCAGAAAGGACCTGGTCTCATGTCGCCACCCTCTCACAGACGAGGCACCTGAAGAAGGGCCTCAGATGATGACTGCAGGGTCTGGCTCAGTTCCTGAAGTATTTCAGTGCTATAATCTTCCCAAGTAGTTGTAAGGGTCCTGAGTCCTAACAAGCAAAAAGAAAGATTGTGTAAATATGTAGGGATCATAATTTTATAACTGATCACAACAGAGAGAACAAGTCATTCTGAATACTGTAACCTCTGGAATTAATGACCGCTCCCCACCTAAATTGGGGGGCACTTTTTGCGGGGTCGCACACCACCACCTGATCCTACAGCCTGGCTTCGCCTCCCCAAGCTAGATACCTGGAGGTTCCCACCTAACCTCAGACAGTTAGCCAATCCCAGCCAGGGAGCTGTTGCGAGGGGAGTTGACCAGGTAGGGTTAGGACTTCCCTGCACACACAATAGAGGGTGGAACTTACCTGGGAGTCCTCAGTCAGCTCCAGAGCTTCTCTCACCCTGCCCTCCCTCAGTTTATGCCTTCCTTTTGAAGTTTAACCTCTTCTTTACTGGTATGCAGGCACTGCTACGGTCATTGATGGTTGGTGTTGAAGGACCGGGAAGGAGTTTCCCTGCATTGGCAGGTTTTGCCTTCTCTGTAGCAAAAAAGAAAAGAAAAAAAAAGTCACAACTTTGGCAGTTTCAGGCCTTGAGTGGAATCCTTTAGTCTATCTTCCCTAAATGGGGGGGGGGGAGCTTGAAGCAGTGACCCACACCCCTCCCTGTGGCGGCAATCCCACAGTTCCCCATTAAAGGGGTTGTTTGGAAGGGAGTCACTGGCCATACGCCATTAGGTTGTCAGTGCTCACCCCTGCATTGTGACAAAATGGTGGGAAGGATCTCTGCTTGAATAGACGTTCTCCAGAGCCAGCCCAATCCCCACACAGTTTGGATAACCCTGATGTTCCCCAGCTCCCCGGCCAGGGACTGGGAGGGGTAAATGCCCAATGCTTGAGCCAAGGTCTCCATACATCTGAAAGTTTAATAAAGTTGTGGCCAATTTTAATCTCATAACGCGTTGTCATGAGTCATTATTCCTCCCGGGGGTTGCCTGGGGTCGGGGAGGGGGATCTGCCTGGCCGCGCAATTGGTACTGACTTCTCACTGGGATTTTAATGGGATTTAAAGTCCTGTTTTTTTCTTTTCAATAATGAGATGCCATCTGGTTACCATTTTTAAATAAACTTTATTTTTAGGCTCAGACATTGTTCGACTTCACGCTGTAACCGTATGCAATGCATTTCAATTTGCTACATGTATCCTTCACTACTGGTTGCAATGTGTCAGGGATTTGTCTTCTCCTCGTGAGGAGAGCCTGGTGGGAGGTCCTACTCATGAGGAGAGCCCGGGCAGGAGTACTCGTGGGGAGAGTGGGGAAGGTGACACTGCTAGTGGGGAGGACCAGGGTAGGGAACCTCCTCGAGAGGAGGTCTTGCTCAGGTACAGGGAGCCCCAGCCACTGCTGTCATCTGACTCCTCTCAAAGCCCATCGCCAGAGCTCTCTCCTGCGGAAGAGGAGGAGGAGCCGAGGGTCAGGGATGCTGGGCAGAGACCCAGCAACGCCAGCCAGAGGCGATCAGAGGGGGAGTTGCAGCTTCCGGTGCCAGCACAGCATCGGGGGGTCAGGGGACACAGAAGACGTCGTTTCAGGGTGCCGAGGCTTTGGTGCTGGGCGGGAAACAGGAGAGGGGCACTTCCGGATTCTGCAAGTGACTGAGCGGTCATGTTTTTAGCTAGCTCTGCACTGTAAATAGTTATGCACAATAAAGTAGTCTTTAGTGTAAGAGGACTCTGTCGTTACTCATGAGCAACACTGTGGTGTACCCTGACACAATGCAGTGTAGATTCTGCAGTATGAGCTGCAGTGCAGGGATAATTGACTGTGATATTCATCAATGAATAGTTACAAAACAACTATTTTCATGTTTGACAAACCATAAAACTCAAATGCTGATAATGCCAAGGCTGCAGGTTTGATCATCATATGGGATAGCTGCATATACCTGCATTGCTTGAGGTTGGACAAAATGATCCTCAGGATCCTTTCCAACTCCAGAATTCTATGATTCTATTTTTGAAAGTCAACTGATTAAAGTCAACTCAAAGAAGGATTCTTATAGCAATACAGTACTTCTCAGGTGGAGCCAGGGCGAAAAGATTACATTCCTCCATTCTTTAAAAAAGATATTTCCACACTTTTATCCCCAAAAGGGGTCTAACCGATGCCTGTAAAGTAGAAACTGAGCTAACAGCCTATGATACAGTTACTTTCTCTTTCTCCAAAGGAAAAACGGGCTTCCTTTCCGTCTTTTCTCCCAGGATGTAAACCAAAATAATAATCACCGCGAGCGGCGGCCGCCGCTTCGCCGGTCCGGTTGGGGCATGATGTCCCTTCACCCCCACTCCCCCTTTACAGGGGGAACAGGGTTCGGAGATAGTCGCCGGAGAGCCCTAGCCGCGGGACGCTGGGGTGCCTTTGACCCCCGGGCCGGCCTGGTCCCAGAAAATGGCGTCCTCCATCCTCCCCATCTAGATTTGAACTTGAAAGTCTACAGGAAAGTGTGGCTGCATTGAGCTTAAGTCATGAGCACACAGAATTTGTGATATTGCATAATCTCATTGCTCATCATTGCATTCTGGTGGAGGCATCAGACTTACCTTCCAGCTTTCCATTATTGTGGAGCTTGACCTCAAATTAGATACCCTTAAATCAGATCTTAACTTGGAAAAGGTTGCACATCAATGAATAAGTAAACTAAAAGATACTTTAATGCTTTTTTCTTATTATTTGCTCCCTGTTGTTCAGCTCAGGCCTCAAAACAATGATGTAGCATTTAGGAGAAAAGATGCAACCTAGTAGCCCGGCACTAGAGGCTAAGATAGAAAAGATCTCCACAGTTACCATGTCTTTTCCTTTGGTGCCCAGGTAAGTTGGAACAAAGGAAACCCAAACACTGCAAAAGAGCAGCATGCTGAATGTAATGAACTTGGCTTCATTAAAAGTATCAGGTAACTTGCGGGCTAGGAATGCCACAATGAAGCTGATGATTGCCAGCAAGCCCATGTAGCCCAGAACACAGTAAAACATGGCAGTGGATCCTTCATTGCACTGCAGAATGATCTCTTCTGTTGCCGAGTGCATGTCTAAATCACGGAATGGGGGAGCTGTTGCCAACCACACAGTACAAATACTTGCTTGAATAAGGGAACAGGATAGGACAATAGAGTTGGCCAGTTTCTTCCCCACCCATTTCTTCATTCTAGATCCAGGCTTCGTCGCCATGAACGCTAAAGAAACAACAGTGGTCTTTGCCAACAAGCAAGAAATAGCCATTGAGAATACGATGCCAAAGGTAGGTTGTCGGAGAAGGCAAGTCACTTTTCCAGGTTTGCCCAGGAATAGTAAAGAAGAGAGGAAGCAAAGCATGAGGCAGATGAGGAGAGTGTAGGTGAGGTTCGGATTATTGGCTTTGACAATGGGTGTATTTTTATACTTAATAAAAGTTCCTAGCACCAATGCTGTGATCACAGAAAAAGAAACAGCAAGCGATGTTAAACTGATTCCTAAGGATTCTTGGCAATGCAGAAAAGTGATAGTTTTGGGGATGCATCGGTTTTTGTCATCACTTGCATACTGATCTTCTGGGCATTTTAAACAGTCAACCATATCTGGAATATAGGAGGAAATCCTGTTTCAGTGCCAGTTAATATATGAACAGTTCTGACTCTGCCTCCCGTAAGGCAGTTGTTGTCATGCTAATATGGTAGCTAAAGTATGCATATTCATGTGAGATTTGTGAATGCATGCTTGTTCAATGTTTCAATCTTAGATTTAATATATTTCAAAAGACTAGTTGCGTGGGGAAACCTGGGATGAGTAAAAATCAGATGTCTTAGCAACTGGGAATCTGAAAGTGGGAATGTGGGAATTAGGGTAGTTAGGCCATGGAAAGTGGAAAGGGTAGTGAGGAAGAAGAATTTTGAAGTCAAATTGTTGATGGGAGATTGTGATCTAGTTCTGGTCAGATAGAGATAGAACTGAAGAGTGATAGACAAAAGTGTATACTGACTCTGAGCTGCAAAATACAGGGCCAGATGATTGAAAAGGACTGCATTGATGCTTTTCATTGCCAGAAGTGACTCAGCTGTGCAAGGATATTATATTCTGTAGAAAACGTATCCCTCCCCTCATCTTCCCTTAAATAAATGCAGGAAAGGTGTTTATACATAATTTCAAACTTCCTTCTGAAACTGTGAACTTCAAGTGTGGCTTTCAAACTAACTCACACCTGCTTGTGGCTGGTATTCCTATGACAACATGAAAAGAGTCAATTCTGTGTATGGTTGCTCTGAAACTGCAACACTCATCATACTTGCTCAGAAACTTGTAGTTTAATGCCAAATATATGTACACAGAATAGCAACCTCAATGGCTCCTTATCACGATGGCTATATTACCACCAGTATCAGAAGTGATAGGAGTGTGAATACTGGGAACTAACAGAGGGAGAGTTCTGTTGTACTCAGGTCCTCCTCGTGAGCTTTCCATGGGTACCTTGTTGGCTACTGTGTGAAGAGCATGCTAGACCATAGAAGCCTTCTTATGTTTTCATTATTTGTATCCACATAAATTAGTGGATAAGGGTTTGGAGATTATGTCTGAGTAAGTATGTGCAGGATTGAGCATAGAAATGTGTGCATGCTTTATCAAGGACTAGCCAAGGACTCACAAGCTTGCCTGGACAACTGATCACTCTCAAATTTACTCAGCTAAGACAAAAAATTGATTTAGCCTCTTTGATGAAAAGGCTGGAGTAGTACATTACCTACCTGTCTGGTGGGCAAACTTCCCTTCAGAGCATGGAGCACAATCATAGCAACAAAAAATTTCTCCTTCCTTCCTTTTCTTCTGATTGCCAGGATGGCAGGGTTCATTACACAAAGAAATAGGAAGGACCTATCCATAAACAGAATTTACAATGGGATAAGATAGCAAAAAAGTTATTTTTTTCCCCCAGTTTGCTGATTTTCAAACAACTAGCACTGAACGAATACTGTTTTAAAGATGAGAGCAGGAGTTTAGAGATGTTTTGCATTTAAAGACTGTAACTAGATTTTGAAAATGATTGGTAGCACTGACTTAATTTCATGGCAGTCATTCTCTACGTGGTGTTTCTTAGATGTTGGCGGATTCCAACTACCTTCAAATGGTTCCAAAATAGTGAACGGCAAATATTCCAATTTCAGTTTTTCCCTCCCATCTTAATTTCAGTCTCTAAATTTGCATATTATATATATATATATATATATATATATATATATATATATATATATATATATATAAACACCCCAACCCTCATATTGAAAATTCATCAACATTTGATTTAGTTTTTTATTTTATCTAATTCATAAGATTTATACATCACTGGATTGTTTAAAAACACACCTCAAATCAGCTTACAAAAAGAAATAAGAAAATCTAGAACCAATACCTTAAAACATACAAAAACTTCAGCTGTGTAAGGGTTATATGCTGCAGAAAATGTATCCCGCTCCTCATTTATCCTTAAATAAATGCAGGAAAGTTGTTTATACAGATTAAAATTTAAAGCATTTTGAGTGCAGATTTCCCCCCCTAATATGCAGATTTTATGTGTATTTTTTTGCTAATATGCACATTTTTGTTAAACAATTGCCCTGAATGTATGTATTTTTGTACATATTATTTTTCCAGATAACTCAAATTCATTAACTTTGGTTTTAAATGAAAATTGAACCAATTTTTATCTACCTCTAGTCCCAAACAACATGACCAAAGGTCAGGGAAGTTGGAAGTTGGAGCTCAACAATGTCACCTGGAAGTAGTTTGGGGGAAATTTCTCATACAGCCTTTTAAAATACCATGGTGGACAGCAAAGAAACTTTATGACATCCAAATGAATACCTCAGAAGCCACACCTGGTTAAAACTTCTGGGCCACACAATGATGTTCTCATCAATGATGAACTCTTTTTCTCCAAGACCACCAGGACCGACCCTTCCAACTTTCACTCTTTGGAAGGAATTGTTGGGAAATATGACTATGTTAGTGATGTCAAATTCACCTCCCATTTCTGTTTCTCCATTAAATGTGATAGTTTCTCCAGCTGAGTTGTTAAATGAAATGTCATTGAGAGAGAGGTGAAGCTAATTGAATGTGACAAAGAAACAAGAGAGGATTGAGGGAAGGGAAAGAACTGGAGGGGCATGTTGTGCAATCTCTTTTCATAATTATATATATAATTCCATTTTTTATTGGGGGGGAAGCAGAATGAAAAGGAGAAAGAGGAAAAGTCACCTTCATCATCTCATGACACTTTTACCAACTTTTCTCTTTATTAATACTGTTTAAAGAGTTTCATCTAATAATGACCAAGTATTAGCATTAAACTACATTTAACGTATGAGTAATGAAGTTTTTATACTGCATTGGAGATGACGTAAATTATTTTAATTTTTCAGCTCAAAGAGGAAATGTGAACCGATAAAATATTTTCAACAAGTTAGTTAGGCAACTCCATTCCATCAGTTATTTGTGAATCAGAAAAGTGGGTGTAGGTGGAATCTGCACACATATAAAAAACCATTTCAAAAATGCTTTTTAAAATCTATTTTCACATTGTATATTGCACTTAAAACACACTTGAAACATTTTATTTCTGAGCTGTATAGCTGTCCGTAGTCTCCACTAGAGCTGATACATTGATTAAATTAAAATATTTTGTTGTAGTGATATTACCTGCCACGGCTGCAGATCTTGAAGTTCAAATCTTCCCCTTCTCAGCATGACTCTGAGTTTGGTTCTACTTGAGTAAATGGCATGCAGAGCATGAACCACAGCATAGACCGCATTATAGATACTGTAGCTGTGGCCAGACATGAGCAGGTCAAACTGAGGACCAGGAAGGCTCTCCAACTTCTCTACCCCAGTACATTTTCCAGTGAGGTTTGTTGGACCTAGAGAACTTGTAAATGAACAGTCAAATGCTTGTTCCCAGAAATCTTTAACAAATCCATCTCCTTTGGTCCAAAAAGGCTTTCCTTTCTGAAGAAATTCTTTGAATGCTAAAACATCTTCTGAGTGAATTGCAAAGGAAATTGCCCCATGGAATAACTGAAGACCCCAGCCCCTTTGAAAGCCTGTTAATATTAAATCAATCTGGCTTGACATGACCCACACCTTTTTAAATGATGTGTCTCTCCAATTTGCAGAATCTTGCAGAATTGTAATGGTTGTCAGCCATGCAATTGTCATAGATTCTCCATAGATGATAAAGACATTGGCTTTGTCGTCTATGAAATCTATATAATTACTTGAGAATAAGTCAACAACTCTATCCAAATCATCCAAATTGGGTGCCTGTGGGATTCTTTGTATGAAGGCTGAACAGATTCCATGTTGGGAAAACAATGGCTCCATGGTCTGCAAGAAATGTTCTCCACTGTCATCATCCACAACAAAGAGCCCAACCCACGTCCATCCAAAATGGTTAAACAAGCTGATAATCCCCTTGTACAGATGGGCTTCATTTGGCACCATGTGGTATAAAAAGTGGACATGGTCATTCTTCTTTGGTGGAAAGGAGCCATAGGTGAGCTAAAAAATAATATACATATATTTATTGTAAAATAATGTATATTTGATAGATGTACTATTTGCATTGTGATTTGTGATGAACACAGCCTAGTTCTTTTTTGTTTCCAACAGTGAGGTTTCTAAATATTTAAATGAATAAATAAATGAATGGATGGTATATAAATATTTTGAGGCTATAGAAGTATATAAAATTATGCATGGCATAGATAAGGTTGATAATAATGCTTTTCCACTTTCCTCATAACTCTTCAAATCTAGGACATTGAATGAAGCTGGATGTTCAAAGATTAAGGATAGGCAATACCTGTAATTCTTTACACAGCACATGGTCAAACTACAGAATTTGTTCCAACAAGAGGAAGTGATGGCCACAAGTTATGTGGCTTTAAAAGAGATTTTGAAAAATCAGTTGAAAGATAACTGTTACATGGCTGTTAGCCATGATAATTGTTTTCTGTCACTTCCTGAAGCACGAAATCACAGTGAGAATGGAGTTGTTTGTGGGAAATTTCCAACACCTATTCCAAGATACTACCTGTGGAATCTTGAAGAGACCTAAGATGTCTGCCATAAGGGAAGAGGTCTCAGAGCCAAGTCCTCCAATGACAGCTATGAGCTTTTTATGACTGTCACATCTGTAGTTGAGGACAAATTGATGTGATTTGAAGAGCAGATCTAGAGTTGTTCGATAGGTCATCATGGCATCGTAGTAGCTGTCATAGATGTGGAATCCAAGTGTAGCATTAGGCAAGATCATGGGATTTTGGTTGATCTCATTTATGGCAAATGCCAAGGAAAGAGCATGCTGGTAGAATTTTGTCACAATACTGCCAAAAGATTTATTTTACTATTTTAAAAGAGAATCATACAATTGATTAACTTTTTATACTTCTGTAGGTAATCACTGAGGGTGTGAAAATAATTGTCAAATATGTTACTGAATTCTGACCTTAGTCCTATGCAGAGTAGTTTGATAGTTTATCTCTTGTGATGTCTGACACTTTTGCATTTGAAGATTTCCTTTTCCTTATCCCTCCCCCTCACTCCTCAGTGGCTCTAATGCATGCAAATAGCTGCAGGGGTGCCAAAATCTGTCACCCACACTTTCCAAAATAGAAACCACTGTTACAACAGAGTCCATGTATATGTTAAATTTAGTGGAACGTGCAAGATTTTGCCCCTCCTCTGTCACTCCTCTAGATTTGTGTGTGTGTGTGTGTGTGTTTAGAGCAGGCTCAAACAATAGAAAATGGGGAGTAAAAGTCTTACGCTGAGACCTCAAACAGCTTCTGAGAAGGGTGTTCATGAAAGCGAACTTCTTGGGAGGCATAAATTATCTGAGAAGTCATCCCACCAATGAAGAGGCCACCTGGCTGGAACCACTCATTTGGAACAGGGAAGGCATCGTTCACAGAGCACATGCTAGCATATATGCCGAATGTCATTGGAGGCAGGAGATAAATCACCACCAACCCCAGCATTCTTGCAGAAAAGGTTCACTCAAAGATACATCTTCACTTTATCCATTCACTTTCTTCATCCTCATCACTTAAACAGGCTAAATTGGGTGATGTGCACCTCTGCTAAAGTACTCTGATATGTTACATGCCTTGAATAGGTGAGAGTGGCAATGTTCCTGTTTTAAGTCTGGCTACTATGAATAAAGAGGTGAAATTAACAGAGCCCTGCCTGCCTCTTGCCTCTACTCCCAGCTCTTACTTTTACTGGGATTACTTATAGATACTTTTTGGCTTCCCCGTTCATTGTTGTTGTTGCTATCTCCTCGAAAACGTTTGGAGCTTTGGGCAGCTGGGCAAATTATATTAATTTGAATAATTACAAAATGAGAAAATTACTTCTTCAGAGCCTGGTCTCTAAAGTGGCATTTTTTATTTTATTTTTTGTAGCAAACATGTTGGTTATCTTCTTCCCAGATTCAACCAAAAGCCCCATCTCTCCCCCCGACTGGAATGTGAAGTAGCAGGTTGATATTCCAAAAGTTGTTGTTATTATTATTATTATTATATTATTATTTATTATAAAATAATTTATATCCCACCCTCCCCGGCAAGGCCGGGCTCAGGGCGGATAACATCAAAATATATAATACATTAAAACATTAAGTCAAACAATTGATTAAAATACAGCTTAAAATTAGATTAAAATCAAAATAGAATAATAATAGATTTACCAAGAGGAATGTTGGGGCCTAAGATGAAGACACCAGGTTGATTGGGCACATCATGTTCTATCCAATGCTGCAGTTTCTTTTAAACAACAGAGTTCCACCAGTACAATTGAATTCCCCACCTTCAACATTCATTCCTTCAGTGCCCAATCACAGAGGGTTGGCTACAACCCACAAAATGGGGATAAATCCTGAAATGGTCAGTAGACACCACCAGTAACACCAGTGAGAAAGTGAGTCAAAGTTCTAATGCAAGGTAATTTAATGGAATCCATGGGAGAACAGTTTCCAGAGTTCTCTTCTTCCCTGTAACCCTCACATGAGCCCATCACATAAAGGTTTGAACATCTCACAACCTTCTGGAAACATACATGTGAATACAAACATAAAAGGAGCAATGGACCTGTAGTCACCTGAATTGGGTCCAACCAGTTACAGGTAGGTAGCCGTGTTAGTCTGCCATAGTCAAAACAAAACAAAATAAAAAAATCCTTCCAGTAGCACCTTAGAGACCAACTAAGTTTGTTCTTGGTATGAGCTTTCGAGTGCATGCACACTTCTTCAGATAAGGTCCAACCAATCTTCTTATTCAGATTGGGTCCAAACAATTAGCCAAGCCAAATCCCACCAGCAAGCTGGAAGACTTCTGCTCAGGGCTGGGATCAGAAGTCAGTGTTACTAGGCAGCAAATCAGGATTTGCTGTGGCGCCTCTTGTTAGTGCCACCTGGCTGTCATGGGGAAAGTGCTGAATGCCTGAGGAAGTATAATTGTGCTATTACAGCGGCGGTGCCCCCCAACACTGCAAGTGGCTCTACTTTCCCCTTCCTAGAAATGATTGCTTTCTGTGGTGCTTTGATTCTCAGGAAGCATTTTAATCCCATCTTCATGCTGTCCTTTCCTAGGACAATTTATGCAAAGCCAGGAGTACTTTCACATCCTCCTTAAATTCTCAAAGCCTGCCACCCACCACAGATCTGTGGCAGCGCTTACAGGGTCACTTTGAGATCCAGACCACCCACCGCTCTGCTGCACCATCTTTCTTGCTAATATGCATTGTACTGGGTGCCTCTTCACCATGTGTGTTAAACATTAGCTTATTTTATTTTTCTACCTATCAATTTGGTGGGGTTTTTTTTAATGACATACGTGAGATGTTGCTTCTCAGTTTTAGCTTGTTTCCCACTCTTAATTGTTGTTGTTTTCCCCACTATTGATGTTATGTATTGCAGTTCTCACCCTAGGCCACTAGGGGTGTTGTGTATATAGTTTCACTCTGCCTGCCATGGCTGCAGTTCTCACTCAGGTCCGCACATGCAAATGAAGGATTGAGATTGCCAATCACGGATTAGATAGCTAGAGAGAGAGTTGTTACTGTTGCATGTTACTGAATACTATATAAGCAGGCTGGTTCAGCCCTTTAGTTCAGTTCTGTTCCAGACTGAGAATAAAGAGAGCTGCTTGAAAATCACTGTGTCATCTGCTATGCCCACCCACTATTTAATAGTTTGTTTCTTTGCCCACTACCTGTGCCTGCTCACAGCTGGTTTTGACTCAGTCAGATTCAGTATTGAAGAAACCTGGAGAATCCCTTAAACTGAACTGAATCAGCACCAGGTTTGATATTAATCTGTGACTTTGTATTGTATTTTAATATTTGTTGGAAGCCGCCCAGAGTGGCTGGGGAGACCCAGCCAGATGGGGGTATAAATAATAAATTATATTATTATTATTATTATTATTATTATTATTATTATTATTATTATTATTATAGTGGCTTTGCAATGTACTGAGTCAAACAACAACCTGGCAAAGGACTGGAATGGCTCCTGTATTATTATGATATTCATTTTGGGTACAGTAATTCCCCTGCAGACCAGGGGCATTTCACAGTTTCTAAGAGTGGCTCCAACTTCTGTCTTCACATGAACAACCTCAAAGCAGAATACACATCAATGTACTACTGGAAAAGTTACGCAGTGAGACAGATCCCGTGAGATCTCAGACAAAAACATTTTACTGCATGAATTTTGGCGAAAATTCTCAAGAAGTGCCACCAGAGAACCAGAAAATCATAAGACAGAAACTGCTGAACCAAGAAAAGAATTATCCACTCTCAACATTGACCAATGACTGCTGTGGGTTTCCTAATGATTCTCACACAGACTCCTTTAATACACAATATTTTAAATTCTGTTCCTAATTGGGGGGGGGGGAATTATTAAGTCAAAACACATCTCATTATTTCTTTCTTTTTGTCCTTACATTGTGTTTCCCTTATTACGTCAGAATGAACTATGTATGCTTTGATTACAGTAACTGCCTTCAGTAACTGAGAAGCTCACGTTCCCACTGGTTGCGAACCAACCTGATGTTTAAGAAAGTAAGGAGTCCTATTGGTTCATCTAACACAATATTGGGCTCATCCACACTTCCACTTGCCCCATGCCTAGAAAGCACAGGCCTGAGTGGTTTTCCACTTGAAGTCCATTTTTTAGGCAGAGGTTTGAGTGGTTTCCCTCTTGTCCCACTTCTTTCCCAAGGAAAGTCTGCTCTTTAATACTAAATTGGAGCAAACATCAACCTGGAGAAAACCCGAATTGCTCTTTGCTCCAACTGCATGTTAAAGAGCAGCTTTACTCTGGGGGAGGGAAAAAGAAGCCGGACAAGAGGAAGTGTGGATAAGTCCTCTGTTTACACTGACTGGCTGTGGAACTCAAGGGTTTCGGGTTCAGGTCTCTCCCAGTCCAGCTGGAGATACTGAGGATACCCAGACTTGTTCCCTATCAACAGAACACCACCTTTTATTAGAGACATATGCAAATATTGAGCCTGCTTCCTTCATAAAGCACTCACTGTCAAAATGGAGAACACTCAGGCAATCCTACAGACTCCTAAAGTGTCAAGATTACCGTATGATCAGTGAGCTCTTTTCTTGAACATAGCATGAAAATGTTCTCTTGGTATCAATGGGTTGTCCTTTTGGTGGTGTTGGAAGGTATGTATTCCTCTCCACATCCCATAGGCTGAGAACTATTAAGACATTGGCTTATGTTTCAAATTTCCAACAATTTTTAAATCACGATAACATAAATGGATGGAAATGACATTTCTGTTCCCTGCATCTTCTTTCCTTCTTCCTGCAGTTGCCCAGCTTCAAGTTGTTATAATCCAGTCCATGGCTATGGTGAAGCAACCTGGAGAATCTGCCCAACTGACATGCACCATGGACAAAGCTGACCAGTGGTGGATGTCTTGGCTTAGGCAGGAACCTGGGAAGGCCTCTGAGTGGCTGATCAGCTATTGGAAACCATCTGTGACAAACTACTATTCTCCCACCATACAAGGTCGCTTTACAGTCTCAAAGGATGGCAATAATTTCTACATGCAAATGAAAAACCTGAAGCCAGAAGACACTGCCATGTATTACTGTACAAGGAGAGAGACCCACTGTGAGTAACCCTAAAGCAAAAAGGTCCTGGAATTGTAGGTGCCATCTTCTCATTTTGTCCACCAGGAGGCTTCAGTGGAACTACTTAGCATAATAATGCTTATCAGTTGTATGGAACATTTCAGCCGTTCACTTCTCCTATTCATGCATCTGATATGTTGATTCGTATATTATATTATATTATATTATATTATATTATATTATATTATATTATATTATATTATATTATATTATATATCATATATTACAACAGGCAGTAACTCTTCAGCATGGCTTTACAGACCCACTATTTACATTTCATAGAATGGTAGAGCTGGAAGGGATACCAAGGGTTATCTAGTAAAACTCACATAATTCCTGTTAATTTTTTTTTTGGTGAAGCAAGTAATACTTAACTTCATTTCAGTCATAGATAGACAAATAGATAGATAGGCAGTGTTTTAAAAAATATATAAAACTAAATTAGAAAGAAATGTGTTTCACTTCATTTTCCTCATAATTTGCTCCTTCTTGTTCAACTCGGGCCTTAACAGAATAATGTAGCATTTAGGGGAAAAGATGCAACCCAGGAGCCCAGCACTAGAAGATAATATAGAGAAGATCTCTACAGCTACCATGTCTTTTCCCCTCGTGCTCAGGTAGGTTGGAATAAAAGACAACCAAACACTGCAAAAGAGCAACATGCTGAAGGTAATAAACTTGGCTTCATTAAAACTGTCAGGTAGTTTACGGACTAGGAATGCCACAACGAAGCTGATGATTGCCAAGAGGCCCATATAGCCCAAGACAGTGTAGAAAATGGCAACTGACCCTTCGTTACATTGCACAATGATCTTTTGAGATACTGAATACCTATCTAAATCAGGGAATGGGGGTGTGCTTAAGAGCCACACAATGCAAACACTTGCTTGAATAAGAGAACAAGAAAGTACAATTGAATAGGCCTGTCTTTTCCCCACCCACTTCCTCACCCTAGATCCAGGTTTTGTGGCTATGAACGCTAGAGAAACCATGGCAGTTTTGGCCAAAACACAAGAAACAGCCACAGAGAAGATGATGCCAAAAGCTGGTTGTCGGAAGAGGCAGGTTGCTTTCCCAGGTTGTCCAATGAATAACAATGAAGAGAGGAAGCATAACAGAAGGGAAATGAGGAGAATGTATGTGAGGTCCCGGTTGTTGGCTTTGACAATGGGGGTATCTTTGTGCTTAATAAAAATTTGTAACACAGAAGCTGTGGTGAGGGAAAAAGAAACAGCAACTGAGGCTAAACAGATCCCTAAAGGTTCTTCATAGGAAAGAAATGTTATAGTTTTGGGGAGGCATTGAGTTTGGTCATTGCTTGAATACTGATCTTCTGGGCATTTGAAACAGTCAGTTGTATCTGCAAAAAAAGAAAAAAGGCCCATATCAGTCCCACTTTCTGTTTGCTTGCAGACAATCATTGCATGAAAATAGTCCATTACTTTTATGCCACTTATGTGTATGGAAGGAACATCAAGCATTTCTGCTGTGTTTAAACTCATATAAATTCTGCATTGAGCTATCCTAAAATATATAAGCAGCTGAAACACATTAGTTCAATGACTGCTGTTTCCAAGTGGGTATGCCAAGAAGTGCTACTTGATTTGTAATCTGAAAGTGCAATCCTAAATTAAAGCTTACATAAGGAATTTCAGTACAGACAAATATAAGGCTCTATACTTAGGCAGGAATAGATGCACAAATGTAAGTTGGGGGCACCTGGCTTACTATAGTACATGTGAAAAGAATCAAGAGGGTCTTAGTAGAACCACAAGCTTAGCATGAGTCAACAGTGTGATGCAGCAGTAAAAACAAAACAAAACAAACAAACAAAAACCACTAATGCTTTCTAGTCTGCATCAACAGAAGTATATTGCCGAGATCAAGAGAAGGAATAGTACCACTCTATTTTGCCTTAGTTAGACAACACCTGGAATGCTGTATCCAGTTCTAAGTGCCATAATTTAAGAAGGATGTTGACAAGCTGGAACGTGTGCAGAGGAGAGTGCCCAAGATGATCAAGGTCCTGGAAACCAAGTGCCTTATGAGGAAGGGTTAAAAGAGTCTGGTATTTTTCGACTAGAGAAGAAAGGACTGGGAAATGATAATATAGTCATCTTCAAATATCTGAAGGGATATCACAAGGAAGATGGAACAAGCTCGTTTTCTACTGCTCCAGAGGGTAGGACCAGAAGCAACTGATTCAAGTTACAGGAAAAGAAATTCCAACTGAACTTTCTGACAGTAAACTGCTCAACAGTGGAACAAACTACCTCAGAATCAGGCAGCCCCTCCTTCAATTTAGAAGAAGAGTTTGGATTTGATATCCCACTTTATCACTACCCGAAGGAGTCTCAAAGCGGCTAACATTCTCCTTTCCCTTCCTCCCCCACAACAAACACTCTGTGAGGTGAGTGAGGCTGAGAGACTTCAAAGAAGTGTGACTAGCAGCTGCATGTGGAGGAGCGGAGACTTGAACCTGCTTCCCCAGATTACGAGCCTACTGCTCTTAACCACTACACCACACTGGCTTTTGGTTCAAGTACTATGTTTTGGTTCAAGTACTATGATTTATTTATTTTTAAGTGAATTCCATTTTTGCCTTCAAATGCAAACTGAATCAAATATCCCCTCCATCCCTACTTCCAAACTTAATCAGCTGATAAAAGAATTTGAATTACGCCGCTATGGTGAAAGTGTTGCAAATATATATCACCTACCCATCTGGTTTGAAATCTTGCCTTCTGGGCAAAAAACACAATCGTAGCAGCAAAAATACCGCACTTCCTTCTTTTTCTTCTGATAACCAGGCTGACAATGTTCGTTACACACAGAGATGGGAAGTACCTGTCCATAAATTAGAGTTTAGGGATGGACAAACTGGAAATAATATTGGTCAATTTCTGACGTTCAGATTAGTAACTGGAATATTCAAAATATGGCCACTGAAATAGTGATGGCCAATTGCAAGACCATGATCTATGCTGCAAAACTGGGAGCAAGGCTATGGAGATATTTGGTATTTAAATGCTATATCTATTTGATTTTAGCAGGTGGCAAATATTAGTAGTAGGTAGCAAATATTAGAGCAGTGTTCGCCAACTTGAGGAAGACTCTCTCGCAATCTGATAAGCCATAGCTGTAAGCAGCTAAGAAAAGAATCACCAATACCCCATTGGTCCATTTGGAGAGCAAAGTTGACCACCACGAAGGATATCCAATTATTCACACCTGATTAAAACCTCTGTGCCACTCAATCTGGTCTCCGTTAATGACGAATTCTTTTCCTTCATGACCATCAGGACCCACTCTTCCAATTTTCACTCTCTGGAAGGACTTATTTGGAAATGTGACTATGTTGCTTATGTCAAATCCACCTCCCATTTCCCTTTTAGCATTAAAAGAGATTGTTTCTCCCACTGAGTTATTAAATGATATACCATGAAGAAATGGGCAGAACTAATGGAGAGACAAACGGAAAAATAAAGGGGTCAAAGGGATGCCTGCAATCCAACTAAGAGCAAGTACAGCACCAAGATATATTTAATATACAGTATGTTATTATTAACTTATTAATACCTATTATGGGAGGATGGTTATTGAAATTACTGGATTTGGCCGAGATGGCAAAGTTGACGTGTTTAATTAGAGAAAATTCATTGTTCATATATATTAATGATGAGAAACCCCTTTCAGACTTTTTGCACAAAAAGGGAAATGAATTTGTGATATCTGGGTTTGAAGACTGGGGGGGGGAAGGGTTGGTTTATGGAAAATAGAAGAGTTGGACATTATTCTGGGGAATGTGTTTTGCATAAGTCCATATATAGCCAATAGGTGGATAATCGGAAGGCTTTCCTTTTCCTTTTCTTCCTTCCTTTCTTTTCCCTCTTTGAGATTTTACGCTAAAAATACTTGGTAAAGGTAAAGGTACAGGTACAGGTACCCCTGACTGTTAGGTCCATTTGCAGACGACTCTGGGATTGCGGCGCTCATCTCGCTTTACTGGCTGAGGGAGCCAGTGTTTGCCAGCAGACAGCTTCCGGGTCATGTGGCCAGCATGACTAAGCCACTTCTGGCGAACCAGAGCAGCGCACGGAAACACCGTTTACCTTCCCCGGAGTGGTACCTATTTATCTATTTGCACTTTGACGTGCTTTCAAACTGCTAGGTTGGCAGGAGCTGCAACCGAGCAATGGGAGCTCACCCCATCGGTGGATTCGAACCGCCAACCTTCTGATCAGCAAGCCCTAGGCTCTGTGGTTTAGACCACAGCGCCACCCGCGTCCCAACAAAAATACTTGGTACTTGAAATCAACTTTTACTTATAGTTTTTTATGTTTTTCAAGCTGTAATAAAAAAAACCCTTTCAATTTGAAAATAAAATAAGCTATGTTTATTACATGGTAAATGGACAGTTTGTTTTGCATTGTAGATGACTTAAATTCATTTAATTCTTCAGATCTAAGAGGCAACGTAAACCCACAAAATATTACTAATTATTTAGGTATGCAACTCAATCCCATCAGCTATTTGTGGATAAGAAAACTGCTTCTGGTCAGACCTAGAAATAATAGGTTTAAATTACTTTGGTGCGGAGACATTACCAGCCATGGCTTCAGATCCTGAAGTTCAAACCTTTTCCTAGTCACCATTCCTGGGTGCTTCATTGTAGCTGTGTGAACACCATGCAAAGCATGAGCAACAGCATAAACTGCATTATAGATACTGTAGCTGTGGCCAGACATATGCATTTCAAACTGAGGTGTAGGTAGACTCTCCAATTTCTCTTCCCCAGTACATGCTCCACTGTCATTTGTAGACCCTTCAGGATTTGTAAATGAACAGTCAAATGCTTGCTCCCAGATGTCTTTAAGAAATTCATCTTCTTCTGCCCAGTGAGGCTTGACTGTCTGAACAAATTCCTTGAATCCTAGAATATATTTTGAGTGAACTGTAAAGGCAATTGCACCGTAGAACACCTGAAGGTCCGCAGCCCTCTGATGGCCTGTTAATATGAAGTCAATCTGGCTTGTGGTGATCCACACCTTTTTAAATTCATCCCCCTTGTTTTCAGGATCTCGTAGAAAAATGATGGTTCTCAGCCATGCAAGTGTCATAGAGTCTCCATAGATGATATGTGCATTGACTTTGTCATCTGTTAAATCTATGAAGATTCTGAAGAGTATGTCATGAAGACTGCTGAAGTCATCAAAATGGGCTATTTGTTTAATTTTTTGTGTGAAAGCTAAACAGATTCCATGCTGGGAAAACAATGATTCCAGTTTCTGGGGGAAGGAATCTGCACTGCTATCATCTGCAGCAAAGAGCCCCACCCAGGTCCACTGAAAATGCTTAAGCAAGCTGACAAGCCCTGTGTACTGAAGAACTTCATTTGGGACCATGCGGTAAAAAGAATGGACTCTACAAGTATCACTCTCCTCAGGAGGAAAGCTGCCATAGGTGAGCTAAAAGAAAATGTACAGGTAGTTATTGTTGGAGTAAAGGTAGTAAAAATTCAGCTAAGAAGCTCAGATCATATACATGACTGACACCCTCCTTTGGAAATTAAACCAATGTCCAGACTTTAACATTCAGGAACTTCACTTGCATAAACTTATATTTATAGATTAATTAAAATATAATATGTACAGTCACATGCTTCTCCAACCATGGGTTCACAGTCCCTTCTTCACTTTCAGCCTCTGTATCTTAATTAGACCATGCCTAAAGACTTTCTATAGATGACAAATGTACTACAATGGTGCCTTGCAAGACAAAATTAATTCGTTCCATGAGTGTTGTCGTATAGCGGAAATTTCGTCTTGCAAAGCACGGTCGGAGGAAGCGCGGTTTTATGGGGCGGAAATAATAATCGCAAAATGTTTTCATTTTGCAAGTCACGGCCATAGAAAAATTTGTCTTGCGAGTCACCCTTCCATTAGCGAATGCCTTTTGTCTAGCAAGTTTTTCGTCTAGCGAGGCATTCGTCTTGCAAGGTGCCACTGTAGGTTTTTGTTTTTGTTTTACATATGAATTGTATGTAAGTGTACCATGGTGCTATACCAATAATTTAACGTATGCTATCAGTATTCGTACTTGTGGGAATCTTTGGGTTATGGCTGAACAAACTTTACTCTGCAGAATAAGTGGTCCTATATTTTTCAATAAATATTGTTCACCACTATTGTTCTCAGGAAAGGGCCTAGCTTGCATCCAACCAAAATACTGCAAGAGCTGTTAATCCCAATGTGTTGATGAGATTCATGGACCACCATTTGGAAAATGCAAAGAATTGTATCATAATTCTTTAGAGGTAGTGAAGTATGTTAGCTTTTCTTTCTAAAATGTGCAGATATGGGATATGGAGATTGCCAACACTCTCAGCATGTGCCTCTTTAATCAACCATTATTTGTTTAATAATTTCATTGGTTCAGTGAGAGCTGCCACCAAGTACATTTCTTCTGGAATTTTCTCAAGGCCTGGTAATGCAACTGGAGTATACCCCCTTTCTGAGACACAAAATCACAATGACCATGACAAGGGAAGAGAGCAGTTTTTGAAAATCCCCAACACTCAGTTCACAGCTCCTACCTGTGGAATCTTGAAGAGACCTAAAATATCTGCCATGAGGGAAGAGGTATCAGAACCACGTCCACCAATGACAGCTATGAGGTTTTTCTGTGTGTCACAATGATAGTTGAGGACAAATCTGTGTGATTTGAAGAGCAGATCTAGAATTGTCCGATAGGTCAGTCTTCCATCATAGTAGCTGTCATAGATGTGGAATCCAAGTGTGACATTGGGCAAGATCTTGGAACTTTTGTTGATCTCCTTGACAGCAAATGCCAGAGAAAGGATGTCCTGGTAGAATTTTGTCAGCACTCTGCCAACAGAACTGACATCATTATTTTGAATTATGCAATTCATAAAGTTTTGAAACTACAATTTCTGCGATTTCTGTATGTAAAATACCGGTATTTAGGTTTAAAGACTATCCTTTTATACATTAATGGTTTTTCTGAGCCAATACATACTTCCTCAGTCCATTGCTAGTTCTACTCATTAACCCTGCAAAAACTTAATACTGTAGAAAGTGGATCAAAGTGGATCAATCTGAAATATTATTGAGCATTCTGGAGCCTCCACAAATTCCTTTTTGTAGGCATGCAAAATTGTGATGGCTTTAGTTCCTCCCCCCCCTTTTTATTATGGAGCTTTCCTGCACTTATGCACATTTTTTGAAACCTTCTATTGTTGGGTTTTAGCATCTTACTTTCATTTAGCTTATTTCCCCGAACACCTTCCCTTTTGGCTCTAATTCAGAAGTATTCAATACATTAGTGCATGCATACCTAAATCTTTCAATCTGCTTTCCAGTATAGAAAGGTCTCCCAGGAGAACAAAGTCTTTTTTCTTCTTCTTTACATTTAGTAGAATGTGTAAGGCTTATATGAGAAAGTAGAGTTCCCAGTACAGAAACATCAAAAGAAAAATGTATGAAAAGGTAGAATGCCTGTGTTGTGGAGAAGCCTCTGAAGGTTTCTGAAGGTGCTTTCTCTCATCACCCTGAACCAATCCTATCAACATTTTTTTTTTTTTTTTGCGATCATGTTTTATCAGGAAAATCAAAAGAAGAAGAAAAACCATACACAAAAACATTAAGCAGGGTTTTGTTTTTCTAAAGAGAATGGAGCAAATTTCATGGGAAACATAAGGAATCTAAGAAGATTTCTTCAGGAATTTGAAAAGGGCAACTCTTCTCCAAGGTTAGGTCAAGTCTACAGACCCTTTCCTTGAGCATCATCATACATCAGTAAACTGTAATTGGGGAGTGTGATATAATAATAATAATAATAATAATAATAATAATAATAATAATAATTTTTTATTTAATATAATAATTCTTATTTGAAACCGGGCTCAGGGCAGCTAACAGCAAATATAAAACATTGGTTAAAATGCCACTTAACAGCAAATATAAAACATTGGTTAAAATGTGACTTAAAAACAGCATAAAATACAACATAAAATGCAACATCAATATCAATAAAATTCCAAAATTCTGGGGTCATTTTTTTTTGGGGGGGGGGACAACAACTAGTCAGTAGACATCATTTGACATCACCAGGGCTAACTGGCCAAGTTGGTCCTACTAGGGCCAGCAAGGAGACCAGGGAAGAATTTAAATGTGGGGTTCCAGAAAGGGTTTCTTCGTAGAAGGCGAAATGGGAAAGGGAATAGAGGATCAGGCAAATTCAAATTGAAGGCCAGGTATAATAGCTCTGTCTTACAGGCCCTGCGGAACAATATCAAGGAGATCAAGGAAAACAGCAAGATGGAGCAGGAACTAGGGGGTGAGATGGGGAGTTTTCCTTACTCTGGAAAGTCATATAACTCTTCCGAAGGATTTCCTCTGAATTCAGGTTCATCAAAATGATACAGGATCTGAGAAGCGACCCCACCAATGAGGATGCCACCTTGCTGATACCACTCATGTGGAACAGGGAGGGGATCATTCACGGGACACAGTCCAGTATCTAATTCACATGTCTTTAGAAAGAGAAGATATACCACCATTCTAGATGCAAGCTGTCTTTTGTTCATTCAAAGAAGCAGCCTGACTTAAACAGGGTGAACTGGGTAGTCACCAACTACAGCAATCAGCAAGCGAGATAGTGATGCAAGTCACTGAAAAGCAATGCTCCTAATTTAAGTCTGGCTAATAATATCATTAGAGGGGAAATTGACAGAGATAAGACTGACAGAGTCCAGGCTACAGCTTGCTCCCATTCCCAGTTCTTACACACGCTGGGGTTTATTTATACATACTTCAAGCTTGCACTTTCATGGCTAGCTTGTGTCTTCTGGAAAACATCTGCAGCTGTGTAAGATCAACAAAATTATATTAATTATAATGTTTGCAGAGGGAGATAATTACTTCTTGAGAGTTTGGGCTCCAGCTTAAGCAGGAAATTTTGAAACAAACATATAAGTTATTGTGTGTGTGTATTGCAAGATATGTGATTGAGGGGGTGAGAGGCTGCCAGCTCTGCAGGCAAAGGGTGTTCTAACTGGGGTCCTGAGCCCCACAGAATGAATGTAGTTGGTCAAGGGAGCCGTGGACTCAAAAAGTTTGAAAGCCTCTGTCCTAAACCAATAATTTAAGAACCTTCACCACTTCTGACTAAGCTAGGTTTTACTCCCTGTGCAATATTTATGAAGGACATGAACCTTAACCTTTAAAGTATTAGGAGTAAACTTAACCAAATGTATCGTCTTTTCCCTATTCTGGATTAAGAGGGAAACTTTGGAAAGAAACTTGTTGACATTATGGAAGGGCATATTTTGAAGATCTAATGGTCTATATCCCCAAATCCTAAATATATTGAGCAATCAGTTCAATACAGTAGAATTCACAGTTAACAGACACTAATATTTAGGCATTTTCTTTATTAATTTGTTTAATAAAATGGATGTACTGCTTGAAACCTCAAAGTAGTTTACAAAAAAAGATAAAGCGATAATAAAATGGTGCAGCAAATTAAAATGCATACTTTCTAAACATCTGGATCGGCCTGATTAAATAAGAATATCTTCAGCAAGCAGGCACCTACCTGAAATTATTATTAATAATAATAATTTTAATGATCTTAATATTTATACCCCACCCATCTGGCTGGGTTTTCCCAGCCACTCTGGGGACGCTCCAATAGGCAGGGAGCTCCAAAGTGTTGGTGCCGACACCCTAAATGATTGAGTTCATACAGATATATCAGATCTACCAATTGAAGGGGTAAAGTTGGCACATAGAGAGTCACAGAGTTGGAAGGGTCCCCAAGAGTCATCTAGATTAACCCCCTGCAATCCAGGAATCTCAACTAAGGTATACATAGCAGATCCAACCTCTGCTTAAAAACCTTCAAGGAACGAGAACCCACAACCTCCCAAGGGAGTCTCTTCCACTGTCAAACAGCTGTTATTTTCAGAATGTTCTTCCTGATGTTTAGTCAGAATCTCTTTTCTTGAAGCCATTACCTTGGCTCCTACCATCCAGAGAAGGAGAAAATAAGCTTGCTCCATCTTCCAAGTCACAACCCTTAAAATATTTGTAGATGGCCATCATATTTCCTCTTAGTCTCCTCTTTTTCAGGGATGCTGTTTGCCAACAGGGTGGTCAATGGACCAGCATCATCCCCAATCTGTCTTTCTGGCCCAACACCAAGTGCAAAACCTCTAAGCCCATCCCATTTTCTTTTAAAAAGCTATTGAACAGTAAGACAATACAAGGTCAGGACAATGTCTGGAATCATTTCTGTTCACTGATACTATAATAAATAAATTAAAACATAAATATATTTTAATTCTTTTTCCTTACTAGTTGCTCCCTGCTGTTCAACTCAGGCCTTAACAGAATAATGTAGCATTTAGGGGAAAAGATGCAACCCAGTAGTCCAGCACTGGATGCCAAAATAGAGAAGATCTCCACAGCCACCATGTATTTTCCTCTTGTGCTCAGGTATGTTGGAATAAAAGACAACCACACACTGCAGAACAACAACATACTGAATGTAATGAACTTGGCTTCATTAAAACTGTTGGGTAGCTTGCGGGCTAGGAATGCCACAAGGAAGCTGATGATGGCTAAGAAGCCCGTGTATCCCAGGACACAGTAAAACATGGCAACAGACCCTTCATTACATTGCACAATGATTTCTTCAGTTGCTGTGTGCATGTCTAAATCAGGATATGGTGGAGAGGTTGCCAACCACACAGTACAAGTGCTTGCTTGAATAAGAGAGCAGGAAAAGACAATCCCGTTAGTCAGACTTTTCCCCACCCACTTCCTCATGCTGGACCCTGGTTTGATGGCCATGAAAGCTACTACCACTGTGACAGTTTTCGCCAACACACAAGAAACAGCCACAGAGAAGATGATGCCAAAAATGGGTTGGCGAAGAAGGCAGGTCACTTTCCCAGGTTGTCCAAGGAATAACAATGAAGAGAGGAAGCAGAGCAGAAGGGAGACAAGGAGAATGTAGGTGAGGTCGCGGTTGTTAGCTTTGACAATGGGGGTATCTTTGTGCTTAATAAAAATTCCTAGTATGAAGGCTGTGACCAGGGAAAAAAAGACAGCAATTGAGATTAAGCTGAACCCCAAAGGTTCTTCATGGGAGAGAAAGCTCTTTGTTTTGGAGATACATCCATTTTTGTCCTTGCTGGGATATTGATCCCTTGGGCAACTGAAGCAGTCAGACATATCTGGAAAATGGAAATTAGATCCATTTCAGTGTTGATTTCAATTGACTTTTGGATATTTATCGCTTTACCTCTTATCCAGCACTTGTTGATACACTAACTTCTACTTGCTGGTCTTAGCTATGCTTGTGGCATTTTTATTTTTTTAGTCCATTGTGTTTAGGTTTTTTTTAATCACCATATCACTGTGGTATTTATGTTAGTTGTGTTTACAGTATATACCTTTGTTTTTAAGCTGTCTTAAAGCATGATACTACTCTAGATTCCCTACAGATCCTCTACAGGTAAGTAATATTGGATGTGAGAGTTTATTGGGGGATAAGAGAGAGGTAGAGGTAGAAGGGATGGTTTTTTTTTACATAGTATATGTGTGAGGTTTGAGGATCAGGTAAGCTTTGTGATCTGCTTAACCATTTTCAGGTTGATGGGCTTATGTCTGGGTTTGCAGTTTATGATTATAGGACTTGGAGCACAATGCAAGCCACCTTTGGGCCCAACTTACTTCAGCACCCCTAAGCATTGGGGCTGTGGGGTGGTTGTAATGCTGTAAGGCTTCCTTACTCACCTTCATAGCATGACTGTAATAATGGGGTAGGCAGAATAACTTGTCCTTGCTCTGGTGAGTGTAGTTATTGCCTGGTGTTCTCCTAACCACATTCTTCACTAATAGTATTCCCCTTAAGGTTTTTGGTTAAATTTAAGAATGTGGCCCATTGTTTCAACTCAGCTACATTTGTCAGCATCTTTATTCATCAATCAGCCGCAAGCAGGGTGTAAACTTCGTTTATCAGAATGGTGCTTACTTCAAAGTAAATATGCACAGAACAGAGCAGAATTTGAAGTCAGCAAGGAAAGGTTCTCATCCCATTCCAAGAAGAATAGTTTAATAGGTCACAAACTCACCTTGACGATCACTTCTGAATTTAGTCAGCTAAGGATGGTTGGTGTTTTTATTATGTTTTTAGATACATTGTAAGCCTCCAAGAGTGGACGGGGTATAAATGATAAAATTGTTGTTGTTGTTGTTGTTGTTGTTGTTGTTGTTGTTGTTAAAACAACAACAAGACCCACCTGTCTGGTTTGAAATCTCCCCTTCTGGGCATAAAGCACAATCATAACAGCAGAACTTTTCTCCTTCCTTCTTTTTCTTCTGATTACCAGGGAGACAGTATTCATTACAAATAGAAAGGGGAAGGCCCTATCCATGAACAGAATTTAGGATAGGAGTAATTAGTAACTAATGTAAGCCACTTTGAGATTTTGTTATAATATATGTTGGGAAACAAACAAACAAACAAACAACATTTTGGCAACATCCACTGAAATAACTAACATACATTGTTTTGAAACAGGGTGCAGGGTTTTAGGTGACCAATCCTATATACAGTAAGTTGACATAGAGCAACCTGGTGCAGAGTACATAGGAGCCTTGCTCCATTCACGAGCAGGGCTATGCCTTTTTGAGCTAGGGTAAACCTAGAAAAGGGAAACAAGCCTTTAAAATAGTGTTTTGAGTTACCAAGCCCTTTGTTCCATCTTAGCTTACACCATCGTGCCAGGTCACATGACTGAGTTGACCATGATTCAGATTAATCCTAACTCCCACCCTTTCTGGTCCCAACCGTAGAAAGCCTCATTTTCAGGGTTTACTCCAGGATAAGGTCCACTGTGTTTGGATCAGACATCTGGGTCACAGGTGGGCAGGGATGGGAGAGAGATGCTGGTGTTTTGCCAGTTGAGTTGAGGTTGGGGAGTTACACCATGTGGTGAAGCTGCACCAGAAAACTCCTGGCTCAGCTGGATATCCTCTGAATCCTAACCCTATGCATCCCATCAGATATTGCATTATGATTGCTCCCTTAGAAATTGTGGTTTAAATGCAATAACTTTAATAAGGATGTTACTAGGTATATCAGGTTACATTTCAAAGCTGTCTCCAGCAACGTGGTGCATTTAAGATGTTGTGTTCCAACTCCCATCAGCTCCAAACAGCATAACCAAAAGTCATGAACCAGAGCCAAAAAGGGGCACCAAGTTTGAGAACACTACCATAATCTGCTAAACCATCATTGTAGGCAGCAAAGAAAATATCCTCCACCATCCCAACACTCAGAATAGCCTAGAATCCATACCTGATTGAAACCACTATGCCAAGTGATTTTGTCCTCGTCAATGATAAATTCTTGTCCTTTGCAACCATTAGGGCCCACATGTCCAACTTTCACTCTCTGGAAGGACTTGTTTGGAAAAGTGACCATGTTGGTAATGTCAAATCCACCTCCCATTTCCCTTTTAGCATTAAAGGAGATTGTTTCTCCCGCTGAGTTGTTAAATGAAATGTCACAAAGGATTGGGTGGAGCTAATTGAAACAAGCAAAACAAACAAACTAATATCCAGTAAATCATATGTCTTAAGTTCTATGTCCAGCAGTGCATTCCTTTCAGAGGCAGTACTGTACGCTACCTGCAATCCTATACATTACCCATTTAATACAATGAAGCTTAATTCTGAGTAGACATATATAAGATTGCACTCCACTAGAATATATTTCAGCATTTCAGGAGCTGCACTCCTTTCTATTAATGCTATAGCAACTACAACTGCTAGCTGTTGCCAAGGTAAAGCTTTCCCCATATTCCCCCCCCCTCCATAATCATTGACCAAAATTTATACAGATAGTAGAAGTGTAGCCAGAAATCCTTTGACATTTCCTGGCAGGTTTTGCTCCCCACACAAACAAACACCCTTTTTTATTTGTTGGTACAGGGAACCAAAACCTTACAGTTTTAATTATTATTAATGAAAGCTAATTGTTTATGGAACTGTTCTCCAAATTCCAGAGACCCTCATTAAGTTCTGGGTGCTGTGCCAGTACTGCCTATGGCTCCTCCTTTCATCAACTATTTATAAATGATGTATTTATTGATGTAGAACTAATATGCTTGTGTGTGTGTGTGTGTGTGTGTGTGTGTGTGTGTGTGTGTGTTGAGAGAGAGAGTGAGAAAGAGGTGTGATGAAATTACCTGCCATGGCTGCAGATCTTGAAGTTCAAATTTGTCCCACCCAGCCATTGCTCTGTGCTTGGTTCTAGCTGAGTAAACAGCATGCAATGCATGAGCTACGGCATACACTGCATTATAGATACTGTAGCTGTGGCCACTCAGGAGCATCTCAAACTGAGGACCAGGAAGACTTTCCAGCTTCTCCTTCCCAGTACATCTTTCGATGTCATTTGCCGGTCCATCGGGATTTGTAAATGAACAGTCAAACGCTTGCTCCCAGAAATCATTAACAAATCCATCTCCTTCAATCCAGTAAGGTCTAACTTTCTGAAGATATTCCGTGAATGCCGGAACATACTGTGAGTGAATTGTAAAGGCAATTGAGCCTTGGAACAACTGAAGATCCCAACCCTTTTGAGTGCCTGATAATAATAAATCAATTTGAGTTGTCATGATCCATACTTTTCTAAATGATGCAGTTTCCTTACTTTCAGGATCTCGTACAAACATAATATTTCTCAGCCATACCATTGTCATAGACTCTCCGTAGATGATGAATGTATTGGCTTTGTTATCTGTGAAATCTACATAATTGTGTGAGATTATGTTGATAATGTTGTCAATGTCATCCAAACGTGCTTCTGGTGGGATTCTCTGCGTGAAAGCTGAACAGATACCATGCTGGGAAAGTAATGGCTCCAAAGTCTTCAGAAAATATCCTCCACTCTCATCATCTACAACAAAGAGCCCCACCCAGTTCCATCTGAAATGCCTCAGTAAACTGATAATTCCCTTGTACTGATAGGCTTCATTTGGGACCATGTTGTAGTAGGAATGGATGTGACCTGTATCGCTTTCCTCTGTGGGAAAGGAGCCATAGGTGAGCTAGAAGAAAATGTACAGAACATTGCTGAAGACTCTCTTGCAATGATACGCATTGGCTTTTATTTTCAGTGGGTGGAACACGGGGCTATAGCACTAATGTCAAGTTATCTGTCTAGGGTATGAACAGATCCATTCCGTGAAACTGGAATATCTTGTACCTTTGCAACCTTAAGTTTTCTTTTGCATTATTTGAAGAATATTATTTTGGTGAATGGTTTCAAAATAGATTTTAATATTACAAAAGCTGTAAGAATAATGATTTATAAGAAGTGTGGGAGTGTACCCCCTACAGACTTTGAATGGGTAGAATTTGTATAAATCATCCTAATAAATATTTGTGTTTTTGTAATATTTTACAATCATATATTTAATGATAATATTCAAACCTATGTTGCCTTTAATCTGCTGTAATGTACTTACCAGTTCTTGTTCATTTTGGTAGTATCTTACTTGCTTCTTTTTTATGCCTTTGATGTATTAACTAGTTTAAAGTACAATTGTTTTTAAAGTGTTTTAAAACAGTTGTTTTATATAAAATGACATTTTGTGTGGAGCTTTATTTTACAAAGAGGTTTCCTGCAGCTCCTTTAAGAAAATCATTCACAACTCTGTGGCTTCATTTTATGCCTCCTTCTTACTTGTATGTGGCGTTTAACAGTATCCCAAACTACAAAGATTTGTTATTTGTGAGTCCAGTGAAGCTGAAGATATATTGCGCTTTGATTATTATTTTAGTATTATTCACTGGATATATATGCCACTCTATAACCGCAGACTATCAACTAAGCTATCCTCAATGATATATTTACTATTATCCAGGCTGCTAAACTTACTCTTGTAGATGAATGGGATGTGCTTTTGCTCCACTGTATTTGTAGCACCAATTTATTAATATATGTGGAAGGTCAGTTTACCCTGTGTTCAGGAGGGGAAGCCTTTTTGTTTCCATTTTTCTTTGATAAAATTATCGAAATGCTTTGGCCACCTCATGAGAAGAGAAGACTCTCTGGAAAAGACCCTGATGTTGGGAAAGATGGAGGGCACAAGGAGAAGGGGACGACAGAGGATGAGATGGTTGGACAGTGTTCTCGAAGCGACTGGCATGAGTTTGGCCAAACTGCGGGAGGCAGTGGAGGATAGGGGTGCCTGGCGTGCTCTGGTCCATGGGGTCACGAAGAGTCAGACACGACTGAACGACTGAACAACAACAACATGTCTCTAAATAATGAAGGCTACACCTTGATGGTATCCATTGGGTACCATGCTGAAAAAAGAAAGAACAAGAATTTTGCCCTCCTCCTCTGCAGGGAATGAATCGTATGTGGACTCTTGCTGTTGTTTTTCAAAGTGCAGATAATGGGCAGGCAGACTGGGAGCTTCCTGTGTGAAAATGTCTATGTTTTATTCAAAACATATGTGTTGGGGCAATGTATTGGGTCAATAAGAGTCAATGATTCATCAAACAGAATTTTATCAATGTCTGGTAAGTCTATTGGGAGATTTCTCACTCACAGACATATCCTCCCCTCTATCTGAAGGACAAAATCACAATAAGAACAACATGAGACAATAGTTTGTTTTCCCTGAAAATACCAACACCCTTTTCATACATCTTACCTGTGGTATCTTGAAGAGACCTAAAATGTCTGCCATAAGGGAAGAGGTATCAGAACCAAGTCCACCGATGACAGCTATGACTTTTTTCCACATATTGCAGTTGTAGTTGGGGACAAATCTATGTGATTTGAAGAGCATATCTAGAGTGGCAAGATAGGTCACTCGTGCATCATAGTAGCTGTCATGAATATGGAATCCAAGTGTAGTATTGGGCAAAATCTTGGGGTTCTCATTGATCTCATTTATGGCAAATGCCAAGGCAAGGACATGCTGGTAGAATTTTGTCACCATGCTGCCAATAGAATACACAGAATCATAGAATTGTTGAGTTGGAAGGGACCTTGAGGGTCTTCTAGTCTAGCTCCCTCCAATACACGTCTTTGGCTTCTGAACAACAAGCAAATTCAGTGGATGGAACATAAGGCTATCAGGCAGATATATTTCTAGCCCTACCTGGAAACAGAAATGCCAAGTCTTAGAGCCCTTCTGAATTCAGTAATGGTACAGCAATTAACAGCAACCCATGCTTTTCCTGAGCATTATAATCAAATAATAGAATTGTAGAGCTGGAAGGTGCATGGAGGATAATCTTGTCCAACCCCCTGCAATGCAGGAATATGCAGCTTCCCTAGACTGGGATTGAACCCACAACCTTGGCATTATCAGCACCGCTCTCTAACAAACTGAGCCAACCGCTCACTTCAACATGTTTTTATGGCAACATGTATGCAATGGATAATGCAATAGTTGATAGCACATGAGTATGGCACAAGCAATGTATTTGATTGGCAACAAAAATTGGAGATCTCATGATTACATTGACATTTCTAGCTTATTAATATGTGAATAGTAAATGCTCAGCAAAGTGGATCAACTATACCAGATCTTTTTTTTGTACTGATGTTTGAGACAGAGAAATAACATCACAAATACTTCTGTGGCCTGGACATTGTCCTATCACAATGCAAATATTTATCTTATATTTTTTAAAAGCAAGAACAATTCTGTTAAACTATGAGATCATTCAGAGCCCTTTTAAATACCCTTTCATTTGCTCAAAGGTTTGTATTACAAATTCCCCCCCAATTGTGATTTTTTTTTTTGGGGGGGGGGTAAAGCCTGAAATATATCTCCAAGACACAAAGATACAGAAAGAAGAGAAAGAGAATTTCTTACTTTGGAAACTGAAACAACTGATTAGACGGATGCTCATGAAAATGTCGTTCATTAAAATAGTAGATTATCTGAGAAGCCATCCCACCAATGAGGAGGCTACCTGGCTGATTCCACTCATGTAAAACAGAAGGCTCATTCAGGGGGCATTTTATAGTGTCTACCTTACATTCCAGCAGGAGCAGGAAATATATCACCAGCAGCTGCAGCATACTGAGATCAGTCAATCTCAGTAACTACCCGATAGAAACCGGCTAAATTTGTTGTCATTGAACCTGCTTCATCCCTCTAAAGACATTTAAGCCTTTCTTTTGCATCAAGAGAGGTATAAATTAATGTCTTGAATATCTGAGAGCAGCAGAGTTCCTAAATTAAAACTGGTGAATATGAATAAAATGGAAAACATCAAAGGTGAAACTAACAGAGCACTGCCTGCCTCTTGCCCCTTGTCTGGCGTCTTACTTGCACTACATGTTATTTATAACAATGTTCAGTGTTGCTTCTTCCTTGTTTTCTGGTGTCTTCTGGAAAACCTCTAGGAAATTAACTGGTTAAATGAATATACTGATTATGATAATTGCAGGAGGAGATAATTACTTCTGCAAAGTTTGGGCTCCAAGCAGAGAGGCACTTTTTAAAACAAACATGTTATTCACACAGCAACCACATCCCCCCTTTGCTCCTTAATAGGATATGATGTGATAAGTTGGCTCTGTGAGCAGATTATACCTTCCAACAGTTTGACTATACTTCTCCATTGTCTCCCAAGATGGATACCATCCATTAAACCAGTTACAAACAAACAAAAACAACCTGTTCATATCTTGTTCTGTCTCGAGTGTCAATCTCACATTTCAGTCTATTACCATTCAGCTGAGAAGTTTTAAAAGAATTCTAAGGGAATATATGGCAGCATTAGAAAGCACACTGAGGAACTGTTTGCTGTCTATGACAGTTTCTCAGATTTCCCAATGTGCCCGTGGGCCTTTTCTGCAGCGGCTCCCCATTTGTGGAATGCTCTCCTCAGGGAGGTTCATCTGGTGCCTTCCTTATATAACTTTAGGTGTCAGACACAAAAAAGTGACAACCATGCCTTCAGCTGATTAATATTCTGATTAATATTTGGGGGTTATTGTTTTGTTGCTTCTGTTTCAACTATTTATTTGTGCTTTTATCTTATGTTTTTATCTTGTGAACTGCCCTGAGATCTATTGATGAAGGGCGCTATATAAAACTAACCTAAATCAATCAATCAATCAATCTGAACTGAGTTAAAATTATACTGAATACAAGGGTAAATTGATTTTCAAGAAACTCAGTGACTCTACTTTCCAACACACATTTATTTTTTTGGCTTCAGAACTCCATTCCAGAAGTTTATTGAATTATACTGATGATTACATGAAGCCAATATGGTTTTCTGGAAATGATGCTAGAATACAATCCCATCATCTGAAGGGCAAAAACCCACTGAACATAATAAGATTTTAAATAATCAAATTTTATTATTATTTTCAACAGCAATATATAACCAATGATTAAAAGCAGACATGCATTAAACCAAAGGGGGATTCCACTAGCAATAAAGTGCTGTTCAAATGCTGCATGAGACTAGATGACCATCGGAGTTCCTTCCAAATCCACAATTCATTGAGTTGTATGATGAAATGATGCCGTGGACTCCTTTGGAAAGAATTATGGGGTGGTGATTATTCAACCAGGGCAATGGATGATGGTACACCATCCTCCCTATTTAGATTTTATCCAGGAATCATAGAGGAAGGTGTGGGTGCATTGAGCTTATGTTGTGAACACACAGAATTTGTGATGTTGCACAATGTCACTGCTGATTATTACATGTCTGTGGATTCATCAGCTTTACTTTTCAGTCATCCATAGGTATCAGGAGCTTGCATGAAATTGGATACCTCAGTCAGAGCATAGTGCTGATAACACCAATGTGACCGGCTTAGCTTTGATCATTACCTAGCAAGGTTTTTCATCATTGAATAGCTAAATTAAAAAGAAAGATCATTCAATTCATTTTCCTTATAAGCTGTTCCTTCTTGTTCAAATCAGGCCTTAAAACAATGATGTAGCACTTAGGGGAAAATATGCAACCCAGTAGCCCAGCACTGGAGGCCAAGATGGAGAAGATCTCCACAGCCACCATTTCTTTTCCTCTTGTGCTCAGGTAGGTTGGAACAAAGGACACCCATACACTACAAAAAAGCAACATGCTAAAGGTAATGAACTTGGCTTCATTAAAACTGTCAGGTAACTTGCGGACTAGGAATGCCACAATGAAGCTGATGATTGCCAAGAGGCCCATATAGCCCAAGACAGAGTAGAAAATGATGGCGGACCCTTCATTACATTGCACAATGATCTTTTGAGATACTGAGTTCATGTCTAAATCAGGGAATGGGGGTGAGCTTGACAGCCATACAAGACAAAGAATTGCTTGAATAAGAGAGCAAAGAAGTACAATGGAATAGACCTGTCTTTTGCCAACCCACTTCCTCACCCTAGATCCAGGTTTTGTGGCTATAAATGCTAGAGAAACAATGGCAGTTTTAGCCAAAACACAAGAAACAGCCACAGAGAAGATGATGCCAAAAGCTGGTTGTCGGAGGAGGCAGGTCACTTTCCCAGGTTGTCCAAGGAATAACAATGAAGAGAGGAAGCAGAGCAGAAGGGAAATGAGGAGAATGTATGTGAGGTCCCGGTTGTTGGCTTTGACAATGGGGGTATCTTTGTGCTTAATAAATATTATTAGCACCAAAGCTGTGATGAGGGAAAAAGAAATAGAAACTGAGGCTAAACAGATCCCTAAAGGTTCTTCATAGGAAAGAAATATTATAATTTTGGGGAGGCATCCATTTTGGTCATTGCTTGGATAGTGTTCTTCTGGGCATTTGAAACAGTCAACCATATCTGGAAAACAGAAAGAAGACCCACTTCATTCTCAATTTCTGTCGGAAATTCTAATTCTAACTCCGTCTTCTGTATCACACTTACTGACGCATTCACTTCTACCTGTAGGTCCCTGATCTGCGCTTGGCTACATACAAATAGTCAGTTACATGTAGGCCAGTTATTTGTATGGGAGGAACATCATCACCAGCCTATTTATATTTAAATCCATATACATCCTGCTTTAGCCTATCCTAAAAAATATAAGAAGCCAAATCACTTTAGTTCAGTTATTCTTAAGTGGGTGTGCTTAGAAGCATAGCCTGATTTGTAATCTGAAAGCTCAATCCAATTCATATTTACTCAGAAGTCAGCCCTCCTATTTTACTCCCACATAAGCAAACATAGCAATGCAATTATAATACCGTATTTTTCCGTGTATAGGACGAGGTTTTTTGACTCAAAAATCATGGGAAAAAAATGTGGTCTTCCAATTCACAGATAGTAGCACGGCAGGGGAGCGAAGCGCCGTGCTGCCAGCCATTCAATTGGTGGGAGTGTGGCTTCCCCAGATGCCGCAGCAAGTGGGGAGCGATCTGGGGGGTATTTCCTGCCTGCAGCTGCTTGGGGGGGGAGAAGCTGCACACCTCCAGCCAGCCCTTTGGCAGGAGGGCAAATTCACCCGATGCTGCTGCACACGGGAAGCACTCCCTGGATCATTTCCTGTGCGCGGTGGCATCAGGGGAGGTTCCGCTCCTGCAAACCGGATGGCTGGAGGGAGCGCAAATTCACCCGATTCCACAAGTGATCTAGGGAGTTTTCCTACCCACAGCTGAGTGGAGGGAGAGGCTCAACAACTTTGGGCCATCTCCCCTCATTTTCTTAAAATTTAGTCCCCCAAAATGGCATGTGTGTGTGTGTCTTATACAAGGGGGTGTCTTATAGATGGAAAAGTATGGTAGTTACTAAACATGATGTTTATTATTATGACCGATTGCAGAGGGAGTATGCCGTTTGCTACTCACTGCTGAGTAGGATATGTGCAAATACTAAGGTGTTGGACTCACGTTGTGATTAAAGATATCACAAGTGCATTGAAATGGCCACTGTTCACCATAATGCTATAACAGAGAAGGCTTGCGTAGTCTTTTCGGTTATATGGAGGCACGGTTCCAACAGAGTAAGCTTCATTAAACATCATGGGACTTACATTAGAGTAAACATGAGCAGGACTGAGAAGAATGTGGAACTCAGCAAAGAAATGTATGCATGCTTTTCCAATTAGGACAGCATGATGCGCTCCAATAAGTTATACCTACGGCCACCAAACTGGATGGCTTTGAGAAAATAGGAAGAGGGTCTTTGCTCTCCCTCCACTGTGGGAAACAATAATTCTCTGAATGCATGAAGCTGGGAATCACATGAGGGCTGTTGCACTTGAATCCTGCTTGTGAGCTTCTCTTGGGCATCTGGTTGGCAACTGAGGGAACAGAGTGCCGGACTACCATAATATTTCAATGAATTCAGTAGGGCTCTTCAGTAGGGTTCTTATGATACAGACCATAAGTTCTTATAGGACAGACCACTTGATTATCCAAGTGGTCACAAGACCACCAGTTTGGAGTGGTTTCTTTAAAAAAACAAACAAAAAGCTAGTTCTTATGATAAGCCGGCAGTCCTTTAGGCTGAATTTCTCTCAATATGCATGTATTTCTAGGCAACGTTGGCCAATAACATATTTTCCCAAGCAGATTTCACCAAATAAATACACCTGTGTACCATTTCCAGAAACATATCCCTTTTAATTTAATTTTTACCCCAGCAGTTGCATTCTTGTATACATTGCTTGTCTGGAAGAGAACTGGATATATATATTTTTTAAAGAAGCCTGGATATTTTGAAGAATAGCTGTGTTAATAAGGTATTATTAATTTTAAAATGTGAATTTCAGAGGTCTGCCTTTAAATGCAAGCTGAATCATGTATCTCCTCCAACCCTACTTCCAAATTCAAACAACTGAGAAAATAATTTGAATTAATCATCTATGAGGAAAGTTTTGTAGAACTATATCACCTACCCATCTGGTTTGAAATCTTCCCTTCTGGGCACAAAACACAATCATAGCAGCAAAAATTTTCCCCTTCTTTTTTCCCCTTCTGACTACCAGGTGGGCAGGGTTCATTACACACTGAAATGGGAACAACCTATTCATAAAAAGAGTTTGGGGGGGCAGGTTCAATATCTGATCCTTGGATTAGTAAATTAAATATTCAAAATATAGCCACTGAAATGGTGATGGCCTTTTGGTAGCCTATGAACTAGAATTTGCCAGTACCAGGTAGCACTGAGATGATAATAGAGCAGTCTCCCCAGGCACATTGCCTTTCATATATTGTTGGATTACAAGGTTGTTGGGACTTGAAGTGCAACATGAAGAATGAAGAGGAAAAATGGCACCAGGCTGGGGAAGACTCTATCACAATTTGATAAACCATTGTTGTAGGCAGCATAGAAAATATCCAGCACAACCCTAATGACTCATGTGGAGAACATAGTTAAACTCCTTTAAGGATAACCAACAATCCACACCTGATTAAAACCTCTGTGCCACTCAATTTTGTCTTCATTAATGATGAACGCCTTTTCTTCATGTCTGTCTGGACCCACCTGTCCAACTTTCACTCTCTGGAAGGACTTGTTTGGAAATGTGATCATGTTGGTTATATCAAATCGACCTTCCACTTCCCTTTTAGCATTAAAGGAGATTGTTTCTCCTGCTGTGTTATTAAATGAAATACCTTGAAGAAATGGGTGGAACTAATGGAGAGACAAACAGAAAAATAAAGGGGTCAAAGAGAAAGTATAGCATCAAGCTATATTTAACATACGTAAAATGAAGAATTTCTACAACGTTGTGTAGAAAACGGAAATCAATTATGACGCAAACACAAACACACACAAAATATTATTAGTGAACTTGGAGTACAAATCTATTCCATGGACAGGAAAGTTGCATGTTGTCAGACCTAGAACTAATGTATGGCTTAAATTAAAATGTTTTGTCATGGAAAATTACCTGCCATGACTGGACATCATGAAGTTCAAAACTTTCCCAACTCATCATAGCTCTGCGCTTAGCTTTAGTTGAGTCGATGAAATGCAAAGCATGAGCCACAACATAGACTGCATTATAAATGCTATAGCTATGCCCACTCATGAACACCTCAAATTGTGCCCCAGGCAGGCTCTCCAGTTTTTCCTCTCCAGTACATCTTTCACTGTCATCTGTTGGTACTTCAGGATTCATAAATGAACAGTCAAATGCTTGCTCCCAGAAATCTTTAAGAAATCCATCACTTTCAGCCCAGTATGGCTTGACTTTCTGAATAAATTCCTTGAATTCTCGAATATCTTCTGAGTGAACTGTAAAGGAAATTGCACCATGGAACATCTGTAGATCCCAACCTCTTTGAAAGCCTGTTAATATGAAGTCAATCTGGGTTGTTGTAATCCACACCTTTTTAAACGATGCATAACCCCTGTTTTCAGGATCTCGTAGAAACATGATGGTTCTCAGCCATGCAAGTGTCATAGATTCTCCATAGACAATAAATGCATTGACTTTGTCATCTGATAAATCAACAAAGCCTCTTAAGAGTATGTCATAAAGCTTATCCAAGTCATCAAGACGGGCTATTTGTTTAATTTTGTGTGTGAAAGCTGAACAGATTCCATGCTGGGAAAGGAATGACTCCAGGGCCTTAAAAAAAAATTCTGCACTGTTATCATCTGCAGCAAAGAGCCCGACCCACGTCCATCTAAAATGCTTAAGCAAGCTGATAATCCCTCTGTACTGAAGGACTTCATTTGGGACCATGTGGTAAAAAGAATGGACTTGACCAGTGTCACTCTCCTCTGGGGGGAAAGAGCCATAGGTGAGCTAAAAGAAAATATAAGCACATTGTCAAAGACTCTCTACTGTTGATACAGTAAATGTCCTAGTTTTATTGTTATGTGAATGGTACAAAAGTATACCATGGAGTTATAGCACCAATTTTATACATGCTGTCCATATGGAGTACATCTGTGAATTTTTCACTGCTGGCAGAATAGATTCCATTCTAGAAAACTAATGATACTTCAGTGTGTAAGAAATATTCTGCATCAATATTGTTGCCCACAAAGAGACCAACCCTCCTCCACCCAAAACACTTCATGGGTTGATAATCACAATGAACTGATAGAATTCATTTGCCATCATTTGGAAGAAGGAAATGACATCATTTGTATTGCTCTCCTTTGGTGGAAATGAAATATATGTGCCAGCTTTTCTCTCTTTAAAAATGTACAGATATAGGAATGAAAATTGAGAGCATTCTCCATGAGCATGTGTCTATTTATTCAACCAAAATTTGTTGCATCTGTTCATGGGTTCAGTTAGAGCTGCCATCAAGTACGTTCCCAACTGATTTTTCTCAGAACCTGGTCATGCAACTGGAGGATTGATTTCCTTCTTCCTCCTGAAGCACAAAATCACAACAAGAATTAGAAGAGTTGTTTGTGAAAACACCCCAACGCCCCATTGACCAGTCCTACCTGAGGAACCTTGAAGAGACCTAAAATGTCTGCTATGAGGGAAGAGGTGTCAGAGCCACGTCCACCAATGATAGCTATGAGGTTTTTATGTGTGTCACATTCGTAGTTGAGGACAAATCTATGTGATTTGAAAAGTAGATCTAGAGTTGTCCGGTAGGTCATTCTTCCATCATAGTAGCTATCACAGATGTGGAATCCAAGTGTAACATTGGGCAATATCTCCGATTTTTTGTTGATTTCATTTACGGTAAATGCCAAGGCAAGTGCGTGCTGGTAGAATTTTGTCACTATACTACCAATAGAATCAATGTTAGCATTTCATGAGAGTACACAATTCATAAAGTTTCAAAACTACTGCATTGATCATTTTTGTATGTAAATTATTTAGGGTAAAAAAAACCTATTCTTTTATACATTAATGCTTTTTCTGAGTTAATAAAGTCCTTTCTTTTGGGGCCAAAAATAAGTTACGCTGTGTGTGACTCCTGACATTAATGCTTGATATTTTACCTGATTAAAAAGCAGTTCCCCTCGTCCTCAAGTTGTATATTTGCACCCACTAGGATTTCACCTCCATCAACCTGCTGATGCACTCATCAGCAGGATGATGAAGGTGAAATCCTAGTGGGTGCAGATATACAGCTTGAGGACGAGGGGATATAACAAAGTATTGTTGCACTTGGAGGACCCAAAGACCTTGTGCAACAATACTTTGTTATATACAGTAGCAGTAAATGTTTTGTTAATTTCACTTTGTTGTAAAGGAATCTACAGAAACTGAGGGAAATAGTTTTATCTCACTCACCATTTCTAGATACTTGACTATTACCTCCCAACATTTCTGTTAACCTTAAGAAGAAGAAGAGAAGAGGAGTTTGGATTTGATATCCCGCTTTATCACTACCCAAAGGAGTCTCAAAGTGGCTAACATTCTCCTTTCCCTTCCTCCCCCACAACAAACACTCTGTGAGGTGAGTGGGGCTGAGAGACTTCAAAGAAGTGTGACTAGCCCAAGGTCACCCAGCAGCTGCATGTGGAGGAGTGGGGACGCGAACCCGGTTCACCAGATTACAAGTCTGATTACTCTTAACCACTACACCACACTGGATTACAGAATGAAGTAACTCCCCCAAACTGTTCTTAATTAGGAACATGGAAAACTGCCTTAGACTGAATCGAACCATCAGTCTTTCTAGCTCAGTATTGCCTCCACTCACTGGGAGTGGCTCTCTAGAATTTCAGAAATGTTTCTCTTCTAGTCCTACCCTATCAAGATGGAAGGGGCTGAAATTGGGACCTTCTGCAGGCAAAGCAGGTGTTTTACTATTAAGATTTCCCCATCAGATTTCAGTACGCCTGCAGCGTATCCAGCAAACTTTGCTTTGCCAGGGCATAATAGCACAATACAGAGTCTCTTTACCACTTTCTGATGCTCTTCTTTACATCTCTATTATATCAGTGTGTGCATCTAAATCCAAGGTATATCCACTTGACAAGTTGAAATTTCATTAGGAAACAGTTTAAGGAGGGGCAGTGGGTTACTATCCTGGAATGAATGTTATGTTGCAGATGGAGAACCCCGATTAATAATAATAATAATAATAATAATAATAATAATAATAATAATAATAATAATAATTCATTATTTATACCCCGCCCATCTGGCTGGGTTTCCCCAGCCACTTTCACCCCCCCTTCCTCTCTTTTATTTTTTTATTCTTCATCTTCCTGTTTCTTCTTGCTCTTCTCCCCCCCCCACTCCCGCTACTCTTTTGCTTCTGGGTTTTGTGTGTTTGTTTGCTTCTCTGGGTCACTGAATGAATTATAGCCAAATGAATGGGACGATTGGCTGGTGAAGGACCCTGTGTGAGAAGCAGGGAAGGGAAGATCCCTCACGGTGTGAGGCTGGGAAAAGAAACAGAAGCTCCCAGGTGAGAGCTGGCAGGGCCCACCTCTTTCTGTGTGAGAGAAGGATTACAATCTACCTTTGAGAGGGGACTCAGCGTTTTCTTTTATCTTTCTCTGGTTTCATCTTTTTCCAAAATATTTTCTTTTACCTCATTGTATTATGAAGAAGCTTTAATAGTTTTTATAGGAAAATAAAGAAAACAGTTGAAAAAGAAAGGTGAACAAAACACAGAGCAAAACAAAAAGAGAGAGACTCATATATTACTTTTATATTTACAGCATGATATGCACCCATCCATTGATCTGCAATTCTATTAAGCCTTACCAAGCACACATCAAAACAAAATAAAAAATAAAAATAAATTCCTTCCAGTAGCACCTTAGAGACCAACTAAGTTTGTTCTTGGTATGAGCTTTCGTGTGCATGCACACTTCTTCAGATACAAACTTAGTTGGTCTCTAAGGTGCTACTGGAAGGATTTTTTTATTTTTTATTTTGTTTTGACTATGGCAGACCAACACGGCTACCTACCTGTAACAAGCATACATCAAAATGCTCAATACATTCATAGAAGATTGTTCCTTGAAGGAAATTGAATGGAAGAAGAAATGATCTGATAAGTTTTCACAAAGAATGTGAGAAGGAGAATAATAATAATAATTTATTTTTTTTATACACCATCCAGTTGACTGGGTTGCCGCAGTCACTCTGGTGGGCTTCCAACAAAAATAAAAATAAAGCAAAGCAAAAAAATCTAAAACAAAAGCTTCCTGAAACAGGGATGTCTACATAAATTTATATAGCTGTTTAACTCTATGACATTGCCTGGGTGGGGGCATTCCACAACACAGGCATAACTACCAAGAAGGCCCTTTGCCTGGTTCCCTGTAATTTCACTTCTTTCAGAGAGGGAACTGCCAGAAGGGCCTCGGAGGTGGACCTCAGTGTCCAGCCTGAACTATGCTCCATGGTTGGGCCAAGACTACAGGCCTTTTCCTTGAGCATCTTGTCACATCAGTGAACTAAATATTGGGTTACAGATAGGTAGCCGTGTTGGTCTGCCATAGTCAAAACAAAACAAAAATAAAAATGCACACGAAAGCTCATACCAAGAACAAACTTAGTTAGGTGCTACTGGAAGGAATTTTTTGTTGTTGTTCTAAATGTTGGGGTCTGTGATCTGAACAAGCAACAAACCGCAGAGGGAACAGGAAAGCAGCAACAACAAGATTACCTTACTCTGGAAATGTATAAAACTCTCGAGAAGGATTTCCACGGAAGTCAGGTTCATCAAAATGATACATGATATGAGAAGTGACCCCACCGATGAGGAAGCCACCTTGCTGGTACCACTCATGTGGAACAGGTAGGGGATCGTTCACGGGACACTTTCTCGAGCCTACATCACATATCATTAGAAATAGGAGGTATCTCACCATTATAGATGAAGGCTCTCCTTTGTTCATTCAGAATAGCTGCCTTATGTAAACAGGCTGAATTGGATAGCCACTGAATATGAAAACCCTCTAAAGTGAAATGTATCAGTCTTTCTACACTGTGAAGAGAAATAAAGATGTCATCCTTTAATAAATGAAAGTGGCAATGTTCCTGGTTTTGCTAATAAGATGAATAAAGCAGAAACTGACAGAGACAAAATTGACAGAACCCTGCCTGCCACTTGCCTCTACTCCCAGTTCTTACTTGCACTGGGGGATTATTTATAAATACTTACAGTTTTGCATGTTCATTATTATCTAGTTTCTTCTGGAGAATGTATGCAGCCGATACCAGTTGACAAAATTATAGTGATCATAATGATTTCAGAGGGAGATAATTACTTCTTCAAAGTTGGGTTCTGACTCAAGTGGCGCTTTTTAAAACAAACAAATTGGTTATTTTCTTCTCAGACAAAATGTCCCTTTTTATTCATTTAGAACTGTTGTAATTAGTGCTTCACCCAAGGGTCTCAGAGAGGAGATACATGCATGCATGCATACATACATACTTACAGCAGAATACATTGCAATGCAGATAAGATTACACTGACAATATAATTGTCAGAACAAGGGAAAGTTTCAAAGGGTAGCTGTGCAAAACCATTTTTTCATTAAGCTCTTCATATGCAAAATGAGTTGAAAAATCTGGTTTAAACTTATACTTGATTTAACCTTAAATGTTAATATAGGTTGTTAGTATCCCCATGTTATGAATGGGAAACTGAAGTTGTTCAGCACTGCACAAGTCCCTGGTGGTTCAACACTTTTGTTTCCAGGCTGGCTCTTTGAGCAAACATCATCAGGAAAGTTGGGATTCTGGTGAAGTCATCAGGTTGGGTACAATCCACACAGCTGAAGAAACTAGTGCAAATTTCAGTTAAGCTGCAGTAAAGTGCCCAGACCCAAGTAGCAATTATCCTGGTACTTCAGGTGAAGGACAAAGGCTGAGATGAAGGTGAAGGACAAAGGCAACTGAGACCATGAATGAGCAATATATGAGAAAGGTTGCTGCTTTCAGCTTACTAGCCTATACTGGAAGAAAGCATTGGAAGAAACCTGAAAGAAAATACGGAAATAAACTTGAAGAACAAGTCACTTGAACTGGGTCAAACCTTTTCCATTAAGGCTTTGGCATGGAAGCTTAGATCAGATAACTTAAACAAGTTTGTGGAAGGAGAGTTTCCAGGGCCTTCTCCCATGAGCCCACCCTATAGAGTTCTGGAGGGCTGCCAACCCTTTGGAAAGACTAGCGTGGCTGCAAGGATAACATGGGATAGAAACATCCCCTACCACGAACCTTATTAGCTTAACTTGGGACTGAGGCCATAGAGCTCAAAATATGGACCACAGGGTACAGTAAAGGTAATACTGAAATGGAACCATAGAACAAGTAACTTAAATTGGGTACAAACCAATTAGCTAAGCTGCATGTCAGCTACAAGTTGGAAGTCTTCTGCTCAGGGCTGACTTCAGAAGTTGGCATTGCTGCCTAGAACATATTCCTTCTCATACTATTGTCACCAGGTAGTGGTGGGAATGGGCTCCAATGACAGAGGGAGAGTCAGTGTGTGATAATGGGGAGAGGAGCACTGGGCCCATTGTGCTTGAGGGCCCTACAAAATATAGAACCAGTACTCCTTCCACTTTCTAACAAAACCAAAAAAAAAATTGCTGTTTGGGATTCTTTGATTCTCATGAGAGATCTTGAGACCACATTAATACTGTGTTGCCTTGGGCTGAGCAATTTATGCAAAGCTAAGGGCGCCTTTGCTTTCCTATTTAAACCTCAAAACCTCCATTCTTACAAAGATCTCTTGAAATCCTGATCATCCCTTCACTATGCTGTCCTTCTTGCCAGTACTCATTGTGCTGGCTGGTTCCTCACAATGTGAGCTGAGTTTTATCTTTTGATTCATTTTGCCACTTAAGTGGGGTTTTGTATGATTTTGGGAGGCTGTTGATTCTTTGTTTTAACTTGTCCCCCCTCCCCCACTATCAGATGCCCTCTCACAGGGAGTTCTGACTCAATCAGATCCAGTACTGAAGAAACCTGGAGACTCCCATAAGTTGACTTGTGCCACCACTGGGTTTGACCTTAGCAGCAGCTGGATGAACTGGGTCAGAAGGACACCTAGGAACAGACTAGAATGGCTTGTGCACTATTATGGGACAGCTTCTGGGAAGAGTTATCATTCTCCTGCCATTCGAGAGCGATTCACGGCCTCGAAGGGCGGCTCCAACTGCTATCTTCAAATGATCAACTTAAAAGCAGAAGACACTGCCTTGTATTATTGTTCAGGAGACACAATGGGAGGGATCCCATGAGATCTCATACAAAAACCCTTCACTGCTTGGCTTTTGGGAGAGATTTTCCATGAGGTGGCACCAGAGAGCCAGAAGTCAGATTATTTACCGGTATTTGTTTGCTTATTTGTTTGTTTATACCCCACCTTTTCCCCTGACAGAACTCAAGGCTGCTTACAAATAAAAATTAGAACCAATAGAAACATAATAATAATAATAATTACTGAAAACATAGCAGGAAAACATTAAAAAGAATAAATCAAAGATAGAATTAAAAACTATATACATCAGGCACGTCCAACAGGTAGATTGTGAACCGGTAATCACTGGACGTCTGTGGTAGATCACTGGTACATCACTGGCTCCCCCCAAAGAAGCTCAACAACCTTGCCCCCCTTAGAAAAGCTCAACATTGTTGCTCTGCACCCCCCAAAAATGGTGCTTTTCTCCTCTTAACAACTTTGACCTGAACCCCCCCAAAACAGGGCTTTCCTTCCTAAAAAAAGATTAACAACTTTGACCTGAACCCCCAAAAGGGGTTGGATCACTGCCAATTTTTAACTCTGTGAGTAGATCACAGTTTCTTGGGAGTTGGCGACCCCTGATATACATATATACAGTCTATTAAAACCATACAAATAATTACAATTAAAAATAATAATGATATGCATGATGAACCAAGAAAGCACATTATGCAGCTGTTATTCACAGTCAACACTAAACTTTTTGGCCTATCTATTGTTTCTATCAACTACTTTTTTTCCCTTTATAAAATTGAGCATATGCTTAACAATCAATCCCACTGAAATCAAAAGGACTTAATCCTGTTTAACATCAGCTGAAACGCAAACATTATTTAATTCTGCATTCCCTACTTACGATTGTTTACATGAAAATGGTTTTGAGAGCTGTTTTTATGGGATTTCCAGCCGTAGCCTTAGCTCTGCGCTTCAATATTTCAAAAGATTTATTTAATTTTACAACACATGCCCCAATCAATGTTAACACATGCTCTAAGCATTTAGGTTTATTGTCCTTTAAGCAGTTAGACACACATTTTCATTAATTCAGTTACAAATACAATGCATTTGCACACGTGAGAGATTTTAACTTGCACACTTCCTGACAAGTTACTGGAAAAGTTTCTTAGTGGTATGCTATGGTATTATATATCTGCATTAAATGTTATTTTAAAATTGTTTCTCAGTTCCAATAAAATTGGTGTGGTTGGTCTATTCGCAAGTATTTTGTATAACAATCAGAAGATATTCCTTATCTGGGGCAAGCATGATTTCATGTTTCTTTGATCTAATCCTGAGAAAGTTTCAATCATGCTGAGGATCGACATCTCTCACTGTGCTTTTTGCTTTCATCATGAGCTGATGAAGAAGACCCATCTACTGTACTGTAATACTGGGGTTGTTGAGCTGCACTTCAGGGAGTCTCTGTTTCTATGGAGCTCTGCCCAGAAGCACAGAGAGAGGCAGGAGGAAGGGCCCAATTTCTATCAGCTACATGCCCAACAGATATTTCTCCCCAAAGAACTTTGCAGAATTTACCTGCACATGTTCTGATGTTTGGTTCCTGAACCAAAGGGACAGGAACAGAAATTAGCCCCCTAGAGCAAAATATACATCAAGAGCCTTAGTTTGGTCAGACCTGAGTATATTCTTTGAGAGTTAACACTAAATACTTTACTTCTGGTAAATGAGCCATTTGTGCCCTGGACTTTTTAGACTCGTCTACCCATGTACTATCTGAAACCAAAGGTACACATTGGTTGCCACATGTGAAATATATTGCCATTATTTTCAGCTCTCCTACACCACTATTAATTCCATCCATGCTCCACTTTATTCTGAAACACACACAAACATCCAGAAGGAGGTATCAGAGCCAACTCCCCCAATGACAGTGATGATAGAGTTGCCATACCTTGAAGGGCAAAATAGAGGACAGCCCAAGCTGCTGCCAGCTTGAGCTGGGGAAAGAGGTGTGGGTGTGCGAGGCCACTGCACCTGCACGCCTCTTTCTCCAGCTTGGGCTGGCAGCGGATATGACATGCAGAGCCTCCCGAGCCTGAGCCGCCTGCACAAACGACTCAGCCACCCATGCCTAAGCCCAAACCCAAGTCCAAAACACACACACACACACACACACACACACACACATGTCCCAATCCAGGACATTTTCTTTAAAATGTTAAAAATTCCCCCCAGATGGGCCTGTCCCCCCCCCAAAAAAGAGGACATGTCTGGGATTTCTCAGATGTTTGGCAACCCTAAATGATGAGTTTTTTCCCCCTGGATGTCACACTTGTAGTTGGGGTGAATTCTAAATGATTTGAAGAGCATGTCTAGAGTTGTATGATAGATACACTCAGCTTCATAGTATCGGTTATAGATGTGGAACCTGAGAGTGATATTAGACAAGATCTTTGAGTTCTCATTGATCTTGTTCATAGCAATCACTAATACACTGCAAACAAATAAATTTAGCCTTTCAGAAGAAATTCTTCCAATGCTTAAAATCAGCACACCTCAAAGCAGTACTTTGCAGCTGCAAGTGATTTGAAATACAATAATATCTTCCAGTTTATGGTTAAGAATTTTGAGCTAATAAACAACTCCAACCCATCAGAAGACTGTATGCTACAAATACTACATATGCTTTTTTAAAAGTGATGTCTTCATGCATCAAATAAAACATACTGTCTACTTGCAAACACCCGCCATAATAATTTGCTAGTTTTCCTTATTAGTAAATCATTAAATTTGCATGAGAAGAGGACTATTTTCTGATGACTATGAGCTAATGACTCTGAACTGATGAACTAATAGACATCTCCCAATTTGATCCAGTTTTAAGTGAACAAACTGCATTCTGTGATGCTTGTCTCTTGTTGTTGTTGTTGTTCAGTCGTTCAGTCGTGTCCGACTCTTCGTGACCCCATGGACCAGAGCACGCCAGGCACGCCTATCCTTCACTGCCTCTCGCAGTTTGGCCAAACTCATGTTAGTAGCTTCGAGAACACTGTCCAACCATCTCATCCTCTGTCGTCCCCTTCTCCTTGTGCCCTCCATCTTTCCCAACATCAGGGTCTTTTCTAGGGAGTCTTCTCTTCTCATGAGGTGGCCAAAGTACTGGAGCCTCAACTTCAGGATCTGTCCTTCTAGTGAGCACTCAGGGCTGATTTCCTTGAGAATGGATAGGTTTGATCTTCTTGCAGTCCATGGGACTCTCAAGAGTCTCCTCCAGCACCATAATTCAAAAGCATCAATTCTTCGGCGATCAGCCTTCTTTATGGTCCAGCTCTCACTTCCGTACATTACTACTGGGAAAACCATAGCTTTAACTATACGGACCTTTGTCGGCAAGGTGATGTCTTTGCTTTTTAAGATGCTGTCTAGGTTTGTCATTGCTTTTCTCCCAAGAAGCAGGCGTCTTCTAATTTCGTGACTGCTGTCACCATCTGCAGTGATCATGGAACCCAAGAAAGTGAAATCTCTCACTGCCTCCATTTCTTCCCCTTCTATTTGCCAGGAGGTGATGGGACCAGTGGCCATGATCTTAGTTTTTTTGATGTTGAGCTTCAGACCATATTTTGCGCTCTCTTCTTTCACCCTCATTAAAAGGTTCTTTAATTCTTCCTCACTTTCTGCCATCAAGGTAGTATCATCAGCATATCTGAGGTTGTTGATATTTTTTCCGGCAATCTTAATTCCGGTTTGGGATTCATCCAGTCCAGCCTTTCGCATGATGAATTCTGCATATAAGTTAAATAAGCAGGGAGACAATATACAGCCTTGTCGTACTCCTTTCCCAATTTTGAACCAATCAGTTGTTCCATATCCAGTTCTAACTGTAGCTTCTTGTCCCACATAGAGATTTCTCAGGAGACAAATGAGGTGATCCGGCACTCCCATTTCTTTAAGAACTTGCCATAGTTTGCTGTGGTCGACACAGTCAAATGCTTTTGCGTAGTCAATGAAGCAGAAGTAGATGTTTTTCTGGAACTCTCTGGCTTTCTCCATAATCCAGCGCATGTTTGCAATTTGGTCTCTGGTTCCTCTGCCCCTTCGAAATCCAGCTTGCACTTCTGGGAGTTCTCGGTCCACATACTGCTTAAGCCTGCCTTGTAGAATTTTAAGCATAACCTTGCTAGCGTGTGAGATGAGTGCAATTGTGCGGTAGTTGGAGCATTCTTTGGCACTGCCCTTCTTTGGGATTGGGATGTAGACTGATCTTCTCCAATCCTCTGGCCACTGCTGAGTTTTCCAAACTTGCTGGCATATTGAGTGTAGCACCTTAACAGCATCATCTTTTAAAATTTTAAATAGTTCAGCTGGAATATCATCACTTCCACTGGACTTCACTCTCCAGGATGTCTGGCTCAAGGTCAGCAACCACATTACCTGGGGTGTATGAGACCTCCATATCTTTCTGGTATAATTCCTCTGTGTATTCTTGCCACCTCTTCTTGATGTCTTCTGCTTCTGTTAGGTCCTTTCCACTTTTGTCCTTTATTGTGGTAATCTTTGTACGAAATGTTCCTTTCATATCTCCAATTTTCTTGAATAAATCTCTGGTTTTTCCCATTCTGTTATTTTCCTCTATTTCTTTGCATTGCTCGTTTAGAAAGGCCCTCTTGTCTCTCCTTGCTATTCTTTGGAAATCTGCATTCAATTTCCTGTATCTTTCACGATCTCCTTCGCATTTTGCTTGTCTTCTCTCCCCCGCTATTTGTAAGGCCTCATTGGACAGCCACTTTGCTTTCTTGCATTTCTTTTTCATTGGGATGGTTTTCGTTGCTGTCTCCTGTATAATGTTACGAGCCTCCATCCACAGTTCTTCAGGTACTCTATCCACCAAATCTAAATCCTTGAACCTGTTCTTCACTTCAACTGTGTATTCATAAGGAATTTGATTTAGATTGAATCTTACTGGCCCCAGTGGTTTTTCCTACTTTCTTCAGTTTAAGCTGGAATTTTGCTATAAGAAGCTGATGATCTGAGCCACAGTCAGCTCCAGGTCTTGTTTTTGCTGAGTGTATAGAGCTTCTCCATCTTTGGCTGCAGAGAATATAATCAATCTGATTTCGATGTTGCCCATCTGGTGATGTCCATGTGTAGAGTCGTCTCTTGTGTTGTTGGAAAAGAGTGTTTGTGATGACCAGCTTGTTCTCTTGACAGAACTCTATTAGCCTTTGCCCTGCTTCATTTTGATCTCCAAGGCCAAACTTGCCAGTTGTTCCTTTTATCTCTTGACTCCCTACTTTAGCATTCCAATCCCCTATAATGAGAAGAACATCCTTCTTTGGTGTCATTTCTATAAGGTGTTGTAAGTCTTCATAGAATTGGTCAATTTCAGTTTCTTCAGCAGTGGTAGTTGGTGCATAAACTTGGATTACTGTGATGTTAAAAGGACTGCCTTGGATTCGTATCGAGATCATTCTATCATTTTTGAAATTGCATCCCAGTACAGCTTTCGCCACTCTTTTGTTGACTATGAGGGCCACTCCATTTCTTTTACGGGATTCCTGCCCACAGTAGTAGATATGATAGTCATCCGAACTGAATTCGCCCATTCCTGTCCATTTTAGTTCACTGATGCCTAGGATGTCAATGTTTATTCTTGCCATCTCATTTTTTACCACATCCAGCTTACCAAGGTTCATGGTTCTTACATTCCAGGTTCCTATGCAATACTTTTCTTTACAGCATTGGACTTTCCTTTCGCTTCCAGGCATATCCGCAACTGAGCGTCCTTTCGGCTTTGGCCCAGCCGCTTCATCAGCTCTGGATCTACTTGTACTTGTCCTCCGCTCTTCCCCAGTAGCATGTTGGACGCCTTCCGACCTGAGGGGCTCATCTTCCAGCGTCATATCTTTTATATGCCTGTTGTCTTTGTCCATGGAGTTTTCTTGGCAGGGATACTGGAGCGGCTTGCCAGTTCCTTCTCCAGGTGGATCACGTTTGGTCCAAACTCTCCGCTATGACCTGTCCATCTTGACCTGTCCATAGCTTCCCTGAGTAATTCAAGCCCCTTCGCCACGACAAGGCAGTGAACAAACTGCATTCTGGGATGCTTGTCTCTACCAGTGCTTTATTTAACACAGAACATTTCAACATTAATTTAGAACCAGCAGAGCTACACAAATGAATGCCTTCAATTTTAGCTGAGATTGACATCATTTTATTTAATGTCTGCCTGCTGATGTGAGTAAAGTGGAATTGTTAGAAATGACACTAACAGAACTCCATAAGCGTCTTGCCCTACTCCCAGGAAACAATTTCCAGGTCTGATTATGGATTGTTCACCACTAGCTTCTGGAAATCCTTCAGAGTCTTGTCCACAGTGAAAACAATTATTGCGTTTTGGATATTTGCAAGGGAAACAATTGCTTCTTTTGAGATAATAAATGGCACTTTTGGAATGAAACATGTTTGGTTTTAAAGAAAAAAATTCTACCCATATGTCTCATCTACGTCCTAGTCAGATTAGGTGCTTCAGGATTTAGGGTTGAGAATCTAGAATGGGGACTTGGCTACAAAAGATTTTTTTATAAAATGTTTTGAATGTGTTATAAACATGCAACACCAGATGGTGACAGAGGGGGGAAATTATATGCAATTTTTAGATAGCATACCCCCCCTTTTATTATAACACTTAAATTTCTGACTTATTCATAGCACACACACACACACACACACACACACACACACACACACACCGTGTAGTTCTACCCTGGGTGTTGCTAACTGTGATGCTCCAGTTATTGCTGGACTATGATTCCATAATTCCTGAGCATTATCCATGATGGTGGGACTAATAGTTGGAGACTTATTATCTCATTTAGTACAGTGTATTGCCTGCCTGTGGATACCTATTCCATCCTTAATCTTCCATTCTGACCACAAAGGTGTCAAATTTGACTTGATTTAATTGTAATAGTTTCTTGCTAGAGACATAAGAATAAAGGTGGTCTCAAATATTAGGGCATAGTTGTTTTTATTCTTCTAGAATTGCTAATAAGAGCTTATGATAAAGGATCCAATGTTAGTTACAGTAAGAACAGACCCATTGAAAAGAATAAACATAACCAATATGACACGAAATATTTGGTTCAATAATTCTTACTCTTTGTTAGCTGTTCCCTGTTATTCAACTCAGGCCAAAAAACAATAATATAGCATTTGGGGGAAAAGATACAACCAAGTAATCCAACACTGGAAGCTAAGATGGAGAAGATCTCCACAGCCACCATGTATTTCCCCTTGGTGCTCAGGTAGGTTGGAACAAAAGTCAGCCAAACACTGCAAAACAACAGCATACTGAAAGTGATGAACTTGGCTTCATTAAAAGTGTCTGGCAGCTTCCTAGCAAGGAAAGCCACCGTGAAGCTGATGATGGCCAGAAATCCCATGTAGCCCAGAACTAAATAAAACATGAGAACAGATCCTTCATTACATAATGCAATGATCTCTTTGCTCTGAGAGTGCATGTCGAGATCTGGGAATGGGGGAGAGGTTGCTAACCACACAACACAAATTCCTGATTGAATGAAGGCGCAAGAAAAGATAATGGAGTTGGCCAGTCTTTTCCCCACCCACTTCCTCATGCTGGATCCTGGTTTGGTGGCCATGAAAGCGACCACAACAGTGATGGTTTTAGCCATCACACAAGAAATAACCACAGAGAAGATGATGCCGAAAGCTGGTTGCCGGAGAGTGCAGGTCACATTATTGGGTTGTCCAAGGAACAGCAAAGAACAGAGGAAACAGAGGAGGAGGGAGACCAGCAGAATGTAGCTGATGTCCCGGTTGTTGGCTTTGACGATGGGGGTGTCTTTGTGTTTAATAAAAGTTACTAGAACCAAAGCTGTGATTAAGGAAAAGGAAGCAGCAACAAAAGTTAAACTGATCCCTAAAGGTTCTTTGTAAGATAGAAAAGTTATATGCTTTGGAAAACATTGATCTTGGTCCATGCTTGGATATTGATCTTCTGGGCACTGGAGACAGTCATCCATATCTGAAAAGCAGAAATAGATCTCATTTCAGTGTCAATCCATGTGTGACTTAAGAAGAATGTCCTCACTTCCTCCCAAATAATAAATGATAACTTTGCATAATTTCTGTTTCGTAGTTCCCAGTGTGGAGGTGTTCATGTGAATTCATCACTCACCACAATGAGAACAATGATGATTTGTGAATTTGTCTAAACTTGAGTTGACATGATTGGAGGTGATTTTCCTAAATCCCAAAGAGCTTTTAAAAAAAAAAAAGTATTCAGAGATTCTTACACTTAAATGTGTTGGCAGCATGTTCCTTCTTCGTTCTAAATCCAGTTTAGAACATCTGAGTTCTAATACTGCACTAGATGGACAATACTGCACTAGATGGACAAATATTATTACTCGATATAAGACAGCTTCCTATATTTTTTGCTGCTATAAGATAAATATTGGGAGGTTAATGACTCACTTTCTTCTTGAGTTGAAAAGCAATTATTTTCTTTGTGTGAAAAGAAATGGGATAATGAAAGGAATTATGAAATGCATTGGTTTACACCAAATTTTAATAGCAAAATCATGTACAAGACAATGGAAACATAGATTCTAGCTTAACACACCTATAAATGAAATATATATTTCACATGTAATTATGGGAATTCAATAAAATAAAATCGGTTGAAAAATTGGTTGTTGGCATTTGTTCCAAAACTTCTCCCCCTCCTTGTTTTGGCATTTGTCCACCTCGAGAGACAATGAGAGACACCATCCTGCAATAAAGTGTTTACAGCACTCTGAAAGTCAGATACATCAACATACCACATTAAAAACATCCCTGAACGAGAGTCAGATACATCAACATACCAAAGTGATGGGTAACGACCCCGGGGGATTTTAGTTGGATGCTATGTCAGAAGAACAGTTGTATCACCTACCCTTTTTGTCTGAAATCTTCCCATCTGGGCATGAAACACAGTCATAGCAGCAAAACTTCTCCCCCTCCTTCTTTTGTCATCCATCCTCCAACCGCCTTCCGATACTGATTTGAAAGAGAGGTAGAGCTGGGTATCAGATACTGGAACACCCAGCCCAAACCCCCTGAGTCAGCGGCTTCTGCATGGGGGAGAGGACACCTGAGGCACCCCAAATGAGAGCCCAGGGGGAATGAACACGGCCCAGGAGGAAGGAGCCCCTATCCATAAATAAGAAAACAGATAGGTAGGAAACACACCTTTGTCCCTAGCCCGCCGGAGATCATAGGAAATTTATATTGCTCAAAGATCCAAATGGTCCGCTTCTTCCAGCAGGTTCAGCATTTTGCCCAAGAATGGTAGATTTGAGAAATGTTGGTTGGAAGATAAACCGCCTCTTTAGCGGGTCTTCTCACAGAGGGAAGCATTCACCACCCCGCGCAGCCCATAGCCCCTCCCGGCTAGCTTTTTAAGCCAGGATGGGCAAGGACAAGGAGACAGGTGGTTGGTTTCTGTCCAAGCAGCCTTAATTTCCTGATTTCGTTACAGAGACTGATGCATAAGGTTGTACAACAAGTGGTGTTTTAGAACTGATAATGCTAGTCAAGAATAGGTGGAAAAACAATCTGTACCTGGTTATAAACTCTTGGCCATATAATCATGTCCTTATGAATGATGAATCCTTTTCCTTCACTCACACTCCCAACTTTCACTCTCTGGAAGGATCTGTTTGGGAAGATGACCATGTTGGTGATATCAAATCCGCCTCCCATTTCCCCTTTAGCATTAAATGATATAGTTTCTCCAGCTGAGTTATTGAATGAAATCCCTTGCAGAAATAGTTGCAGCTATTTGAAAGTGGAAAAGAAACAAAGGGCTAACATTACTCTATAGGCATGAAATGCTGATTATATGCACATTCCTATCCTTTCTTTTATTTTATTTTCTCTAGCAAAGACCCAACAAAATGTGATAAATGGTAGTGGAAGGAACGTTCATAGTGACAGAAGAAACAAATGATATCCTGTTACAGCTACACAATTTCAGATAAAATATGAAACAATGGATGTGAGGGCGATCTGGCTGCGAATCTGTCACCCCATTGATCGCCAGGGTTGATTCGGCTGATCTGGCTGGCTAGGTGGGTGTCCCCTTCCTCCCTCACCACTCCATGTGTGTCCCTCCCGAAGTTGCACGCTCGGTGGAAGAGGACGACCATCCCAGATAGAAGGAGTGTACTGTTCTTCAGTCAAGGGTATACGATAGCTGTGCTCCCCTGCTAGAACCTCCAAACATGTACAATGGTATAAACCAATTTCACCAATATTCAGAGCAGAAAAGTGTTGTATAGTCTCCGGTGATTTCTACAAATACATTCAAGGCAATAAGTTTTTTTTTTTTTTTTTAATTTTTTAACTGTGACTACATTACCTGCCAAGGCTGGAGATCTTGGAGTTTATGTTTTTCCCCATCAGCCATTCTTCTGTGGTGGCATCGTAATGAGATGGCATGCAAGGCATGAGCCACAGCATAGGCAGCATTGTAAATACTGTAGCTATGGCCAGTCATGCTCATTTCAAAAACTGGATCAGGCAGGCTGTCTAACCTCTCTTCCCCAGTACATAGTTCATCTTCATCCAGCAGCTCTTGGGGATTTGGAAATGAACATACAAATGCTTGCTCCCAGAAATCCTTGAGAAAACCGTCTGCCCTGGTGCTGTAGGGCTTTATGGTTTGAAGAAATTTCTGGAAGCCTAGCAGCTCTTTTGTGTGAATGCTGAAGGAGATAGCTCCTTGGAAGAGTTGTATATCAAAGCTCCTCTGTAGACCTGTTAATATGATATCAATCTGTGCTGTCAAAATCCACACCTTTGTAACTGATGCATTTTCCTTTGTAATCAGGATGTGGGAGATAAGTAATAGTCATTAGCAACATGATAGTCAATGAACCTCCATACAGGATCAGTGTGCTAGTTTTGTTCTCCATCAAAGGTAAATAAACATTTGACAATGTATCATGGAAGTTCATCCATGTATACCCATATGTGCTTGTTTAGGGATTCTTTTTGTAAAGGCTGAACAGATTCTGTTTTTGGAAAGGAATGGTTCCAGGGACGACAAGAAATGTTCTCCACCATCATCATCCTCAGCAAAAATCCCAACCCATGTCCATCCAAAATGTAGAAGTAACTGAATAATTCCCATATATTGACGGTCTTCATTTGGGACCATGCGGTAAAAGGAATTGGACTGTGTTGTTTCACTCTTTCCTGGTGCAAACGAGCCATATGTGATCTATTTAAAAAAAAAAAAACAGTATTATGAGACATCTACTTGGCTGAGTGTTTCCATATGTTTGTCTGTTCATGGTAGAAATATTTCCTGAAGGACAATGTGAATTCTTTGAGAGGTAAAGAAATTGACACCTCTTCCAGAATTTGTAGCTGTTAATACAGATGGCCGTGCTTTTTTGGAATGTCTAGAGATGTGTATGGTTTTCAAAATCTAATTAAAACAACGTTATGTCTATCTATTCTCCTTCCTGGGGGGAATGTGAGTGGGGTGGGGCAACAGTGTACCAGTAATAAGGTAGGGATTAAAATGTATTACCCTCCCAGTATTTTTGGACTGATCATGTTTGGATGCCTGATTATTGTCTTCCAAAGCAATAACTCTACTCCGTACTTAAAACTGGAAAGCATAATGCTGGTGGTCAACAAAAGAGGATTAAAGACTCTTTCAAGGCAAATCTTAAAAAAAAAAATGTAGTATAAACACCGACAATTGGAAAACAGTGGCCTGCAAGCACTCCAACTGGAGAACAGCCTTTACCAAATGTACCGTGGATTTTGAAGACGATCAAACTTGGGACGAAAGAGAGAAATGTTTCAAGAGGAAGGCACATTTGGCAAACCCTCACCATGATCAACTCCCACCTGGAAACTAATGTCTCCACTGTGGAAGGATGTGCGGATCCAGTATTGGCCTCCACCATCACTTATGTACTCAGCTGTGTTAACGGAAGACAATCTTACTCAGCTATGAGTGATTGCCAAAGAAGAAGACCCTCCCTTAATCCTACAATCTCAGGGCAGATTACAATAATTTAAAAGAAACTGGTGCATGGCTACATAAGGACCTTACTGATTACCTTCCATTTACGAAGGGCATGTATAAGAAAGGGGGTGAAGGGGGAAATCACAAAGGAGAAGTATACAAGAGTAGCCTAGATTTGCAGAGGGAAAGTCAGGTTGCCTAAAGCTCAGAATGAGCTCAGGCTTGCATGAGAGGTTAAAATAAGTTTTAAAAAGGTTTTCTTGGGCTATATTGGGAGGAAAAGGGAGCACAAGTAAGTGGAAGGTCCATTGCACGGAAAAGACAGAGAAATGCTATTGGGTGACAACACCTATTTTGCCTTCTGTCTTCACCCAAAATAAAAGTAGTTCCAAACCTGGTGATAACATAATAATTGATGTGCAGCCCAAGATAGGAAAAGAGGAAGGATCTGCGAGAGTTGGAAGAGCCCAAGATAGGAAACACCATCAAAAAAGAGGTGCTTAAAGTAAGGTAACACCTAGCTACTTTAAAGGTATTGATTTAAAAGGATCAAATGTATCCCCCATATTCAAAAAGATGAAAAAAGAACACCCAGGTACCCACCAACAGTCAGCTATACATAAATACCAATAAAGGTCCTTGAGCAGATTAATATTTTTTTTTAAGAATGCCATTCAGACCTCTTCCTGCTTCTGAACCATGAAAGCAAAAGCAAACATGGTAAGAGATTAGTTTCTGCACATCCCCATGTCTCCCATACAGAGAGCCTACCTGTGGAATCTTGTAGGGTCTTAAGATATCTGCAATATGGAATGAAGCATCAGAGCTAAGTCCCCCAATGACAGTGATGAGGCTGTTACAAATGTCACATTTATAGTTGGGGTTGAATCTGTGAGATTTGAAGAGCATGTCCAGGGTTGTACGATAGGTCATCCTAGCATCATAGTAGCTGTCATAGATGTGGAACCCAAGTGTTACATTGGGCAAGATATTTGGATTCTCATTGATCTCATTCACTGCAAACACCAAGGCAAGGACATGCTGGTGGAACTTGGTCACTAAACTGCAAACAGAAGAATTTAGTGTATCACAAGATAATTTCACCATGCCTGACATCCCACAAAAGAACCCACTCCTTTTTGGCTGTGACTGGTTAAGATTCCATGGATACCATTTAATTTGTTAGTGATGTCTACAACCTACTAAATAACTCCCTCTTCAAATCATGCATCAAAATACTGAGATCTTGGATCTGGGTGACCAACAGGCCCATGCAGGTGTGAAAAGAGATTAAAGGAAAATGGTGAGGGACATCTGATGGATCAGATGTTAATGGATTCCAGTTCCCATCAAACCTAACCCACAACCACTGGGGCAAAATCTGTTGGATTTGGAATCTGAGGGCCAAATCAGGAAGAGATCTCACAAGAGGATGCCAGAGTCAATTTCTCTATCTAAACACTGTAGAATTCACAAGATCCCAAAAGGTGCTAGAGAATCACAATTGTATTCCTGGATGGGGGCAACCCCAGTGTGCCTTTCCCTGAACTTAATCAACATTATCATTGCTATACTGTCTTTCATCTAAGGATCAAAGGTGGTCTGCAATATAAAATTTTCTGTCACTTAATGAAACTGTTGCTTATGTTGGTGATATGACGAGGACAATGTTATAGGGATGAGGAAGAGGAGGGGAGGGGGAAAGAAAGGTCCTTACTTTGGAAATTCAAATAACTCCTGAGAAGGATGTTTGACGAAGGATACTTTATTAAAATGGTAAATGATATGAGAAGTCATTCCACAAATGAGGAGGTCACCTCCTTGATACCATTCATGTTCTACAGGTATAGGAACGTTCGTGGGGCACTTACTGTTACCTACTCCACATGCAATTGGAATGAGGAGAAGTACCTTCACTAGATCCAGCATCCTGACAGTTCAGCTTCTCTCTTGACTCTGCCAATACTCTATTTCACAGGGGAAAATCCATCATTGGCTTTTGAATCACCACATCTACAAAAATGCATGTCTTAAATAGTGGGTGAGATTAAAAGTATTCTACTAATTATATGCCTAGTGACATAATGAAAGGGGATTTGTTAGAGATGAAACTGACAGAGCCCTACTCCCGGTTTTGTCTCCACCAGAAGCCGACTAATATCCACTTTCAGGCTTGCAGAGTTATTGTTTTTCCTATTATCTGAAAAGCCTCTGGAGATTTCTTTCTTTCTGTGTGTATATATATTTATATATGCAGTGTGGCGTGAATAATTGTAGATGGAAGAATTCCCTTCTTTAGAGACCCTGAGTAGCAATTTTGGAAGCAAACATGTTTTCTTTTGTTTTACAAAAAAAGTTCTGGCTTTTCTATTCCTAATTTTGGAGTCAGAGACCAATAACCTCCAAAGGGCCAGAGGTTAGCCAGCCCTTGTCTAGACAACTTGGAACAACAAAGCTGCATTGATTCTTGATATGAATCACAATGTTCAGCTTCAGTTTGATCTACGGGATGAAAGTCTCCTTTGCTATAAAGTATTAAAATAGCTAGTCACGGAACTGACTAGGGGAGTAGTGAATGTTACTTCAATCCAAAGCAGCCTTCGTGGTCTGCCTTGAGATGCAGCAGTTGTTAAATCACTTGCAAGTAATGTCAAGCTGCACATCTCTAGGGTTTGTGGGATCTTGAGCATGGCTTCTTCATTAGGTTCCCTGTTTCCTCTTTCATAGACCACTTTTCTCTCACAGAAGCCGACACCATCTCCCCAAGGGGTGGATCCAAGGAATTAAATTGTACCATTCTATCTGCTTCACTTTTTTCCCACCTGGGAAGAAGAGTGAGTACAGATCTACATCAGTGAAAAAAAGGTGGTAGGAGACCAGTGGTACCTCCTATTCACCAAAAGTCCGTTGTAGAGCTGGATTTGGAGGAGAGCTGCTGAGAAGGTCACAGATCCTACAAGGAACAAGCCACAGCAGTCATTGCCACCGTGGCAGCAGCAGCAGCAGCAAGCAATGCAATCACTGGAGGCTTGATCTGCTGCCCCATGTGGATTCTGCCACCTGAGGCAGTCACCTCAGTTTGCCACTTGTGTGGGCTAGAGCTACATGATGGGCCTGCAATACACATTTGTCCCTTTGCAGATGCCTAATAATGCACACACCTGGCTCTGGGTACAATAATCACTACTTTTTCATAGCAGTGTGCCTAGAAATAACTGAGTGGGACATACCATGTTTTCATTTCTTTTAATGCTTTGACTCAACCTGATTTTACGTACAGTGGTACCTTCGGGTTACAAACACCTCGGGTTACAGACTCCACTAACCCTCAGGTTAAGAACTTTGCCCCAGGATGAGAACAGAAATTGCGCGGCGGCAGCACAGCGGCAGCAGGAGGCCCCATTAGCTAAAGTGGTCCCTCAGGTTAAGAACGGTTTCAGGTTAAGAGCGGACCTCCAAAACGAATTAAATTCGTAACCAGCGGTACCACTGAATAGGTTTCTCAGCGCAAATTAACATGTTGGAATACTGCAGTCGTATCATTTTTATGCTTTATATGCTTTGCAGTGTGTCCAGCTACTCTGCTGTCAAAGTTTTTACAAGGTCACAAGGTGGGATAGGGAAGGGAAGGGAAGGGAAGGGAGGAAGGCCCTAACAGTACTATCTAAGAAAATAATAATAATAATAATAATAATAATAATAATAATAATATAATTATACCCTGCCCATCTGGCTGGATTTCCCCAGCCACTCTGGGCGGCTTCCAACAAAAATCAAAATACATTAATATATCACACAGTGAATGAGTGATAGTACAACCTAATGCATTTGGCAGTAATTTTTCCTCCTCAGAATTAACAACAACAACAAAAAACCCTTCCTGTTCTGCTGAACACTATAACCTATTGATGCAGAATATTTACTTCAAGCAAAATGAAGTTACCTATGTATGGTAAATACACTTGTGAGTAGAAACCCTTACCAAACACCAGATATATATTGCTCATAACTCATGACAAAAGAATTATTGATATGTGGCTCTTATGGTGATCTTAATTTGAGTTCAGTGTGATTTGTATCTTGCTCAGACACCTAACCATGTATCTGTCTGTCTGTCTGTCTGTCTGTCTATCTATCTATCTATCTATCTATCTATCTATCTATCTAATAAACAAACAAACAAACAAACAAACAAACATTTTTGTATTTGGTACTGAAGTCTATTGGATCCTTTGCCCTGTATGGTTTTACTTTAAATGCCCCTGCAAATACGATGGTATATATTGTCTCCTGGGTGCTGTCTGCCTTGATGTGATTCCTCACCTCTAAATCAATTCTAAAAATATAAGTCATTTTGGAAGGGGGATTCCCTTCTCTTATTTGGAGTATTTAACTCAGTCTGGTCTTTCTGTTGCTTCTGAATACCAAGCTCATTTGTGTTCCCTAAACACAGTCCTCACTGCCTCCATGATCCTGACCACAGGATTCAAACAATTGTTTCTGTTAAATTCACTTTTACATATACTTTGTTTAGATGTTTCATATACACATGCTACCCATATTTGAAACAAAAGGAAGGGTGTTGACAAGCTGGAACGTGTGCAGAGGAGAGCTATTGAAATGATCAAGGCTCTGAAAACCAAGCTATTGAGGAATGGTTAAAGGAGCTGGGTTTGTTCAGCTTGGAAAAAGGAGAGTGAGAGGAGATATGAAAGCCATCTTCCAATATCTAAGGGTTGTCACGTGGAAGAGGGGGCATGCTCCCCCCCCCCGCTGAGTAGGGTAGGACTCAAACCAATGGCTTCAAGTTTAAAGAAAGGAGATTTTGACTAAACATCTGCAAGAACTTCCTGATGGTAAGAGCTGTTCAACAGTGGAACAGTCTCTGTTGGGAGGTGGTGGACTCTCCCTCCTTGGAGGTTTTTAAGCAGAGGTTGGATGACCATTTGCCATGGATGTTTTAGCTGAGTTTCCAGCATTGTAGGGGAATGGACTAGATGAGCCTTGGGGTTCCTCCCAACTCTACAAGTCTATTTTTTATGATTTTATCTGGACTAGAAAATCAAAAGCTTGGATCTGCACTTTTTTTTAATGAGTAGGTATGAGAACTCTGGAGTGACTGGGGCAGGGTTCTTTCAGGGTAGGGACACAAGGGCCTGGTGGATTTCTCTATCCCAGAGAGCCCAGAACTCTAGTGATCACCCAGAGCTCTAAATTTCCCTAGCAATCGCTTCATGTATAAGACAAGAAGCTTCTCCCTGTGCCACCAACTTTACTCAAGGGGGCAGGAGAGATATACTGAAAAGCACAAGAAATTAAATATTTATCCAACTGTACTGTCTTGTGGTTTCAGCTGTGAGGCTGCTTTCTCATCCGTTTTCTTTACATAGTCACAATTGGTTTATTTATATACCACATCTTCCACAGATACAGCTGTGCTCAGATATAGATATATGAGAGAGAGATAAATACAGATTTATAGGTTCATAGTGATATGTCTTGAAATAATGATGCATAATAACTATCCAGCTGAGTTTTACTCACAGTAGCCCCACTGAAATAAATGGACCTAACTTATGTTAATTAATTAAAATCGGTCTACTCTGATTAAAGCTCGGATTAATACTACTCATGATGAATGCAAGATAACATTAAAAATCCAAGAATTAACAGTTCATTTAACATACATCAAAATTTAAATAAATAAACACAGGTAAAGTGAAAGTACCCAAGAACTTCACATATAAAATTGACCTGAATGCTGATGATATTGGTATGTGCAATTACTACCACCTCACAGTTTTATGCCATGGTTCAAAAGGTCAGAATGTCCCAACTTAATTATTGTAATAAATAATTCCAGAAGCTATTTCTAGTTTATCTTATGCAGAAAGGAGCTGAGGGAGCTTCCCACAATATCTGCTAAGCAGTCTCAGTGTGAGCTTTAGAAATCAAAATTGAAGTCTTTGTGTTTCATTTTGCACTGAATGTGCATTTCATCATTTAAGCACAACAGTCACCTGAGTGGAAAGTAAGGGCAGAGATGTGATTAGGATCCTGGTAGAGTTGGCCGCAGTCCTTTTTATAACCAAATGCAAAGAATGTTCTTGAATATGCAAATTTATCAATCTATTACAGATTTGTTTAAATACCAAGTTTCCTGCTTGAATTTTAGAGAGCATCATGGAGATGATGGTGTCCTTAGCCACATTCCTCTTTGCCTTTTCTATCCTTAAACCTGGTCAGTTGCATTATTTGTACTTGATTGTAGTGGGAAAATGCCGCCCTGCAGACTCTTTTAACGTTTATGAGCATTCTTTCCTTTTATATTTTCAAGTGCTGAACTAGGTTACCTAGATGTTTTCCTTCTTTTCTATAATAGTGAGAAGCATGAACAAGTGCAGTCCCATTTTCAAAACTATCGGATCGCGTCATTAAAAATATCTCACTTTGTTCAGAAAGAGGATTAAGCATTGTTTAAAAGTTAAAAATGCAATAGCTTTATGATGTTTTATGATGTTTTTATATATACCCAGTGTGGTGTGGCTGGGGCAACCCAGTCAGATGGGCAGAGTAAATAATAATAATAATAATAATAATAATAATAATAATAATAATAATAATAATAATTCATATTTCTTTGTTTTATAATCTTGCAGCATGTGTTAAAATTTAATGTGCCTTTCCCCCATTTCTTTCTGCCAGGATCCGCCTCTGAAATTCGACTGACTCAGTCTGGTGAGGGAATCAGGAAGCCTGGAGAATCCCTCCAGTTGACCTGTGCTGTCTCTGGTTACACCATCACTACTGGCTCTGGTTGGCACTGGGTCCGCCAGCCTCCAGGGAAAGGACTGCAATGGATAGGAATGGGATATTACAGCAGTTCAAGATGGTACACAAATTATGGTTCAGCCTTCCAGAGCAGGATTTCCATCACTCTTGATTCATCCAAGAATGCATATCATCTCCAGCTGAATTCCCTGACAGCTGCAGACACAGCCATGTATTACTGTGCAAGGGAACACAGTGACACAGAGCAAGTCTGCCATCTGTACAAAAAGGAGAAGTTTCCTTTTTTCTGCTTCTGTTGCAAGTTCTTCCTTCAATGCACAACTCTGTTTTTCATCCAGAAGGCATTCAAAATTACATGTTTATTGTTACAAAAAAAAGTGTGTTCCCTGCATTCAATGAATTCATTTCTTCTACTACTTTCCAAGGGGCAGATGGGGCTCATCAACCTGGGAAGGTAGCCCATCTAGGAGAAGCCTATCTCCACATGAAATCCTGAATCTCCAGAGAAATTCAGAAGGAGCCAGCGATCTGCACATTAAAATAAAACTGGGCAGACAGCGTGTCTATAGATATTAAAGCACTGCTCCTCTGGCTTATCAAATAAATTTCCGGGATTATGAGGGCGGTGGGGAGAAGAAGAGTTCTGTGACTGATAATTTCTTAAACTGGTGTATCACACTTCTGAGTATATTCACACATGACTCAGATATTTGGTTTGGTTTTTGGCAGAATTTAGGCCACAACTTTATTGATTACAACCAAGTGAGTGGTTGCATAGGTTCTGGTTCGACTATCTCCCTGCCCTCGTGGAGGCAGTCCTGTCCCAGAGCCACGTTCATGGGACAGACAAGGATGAACACCTGGGACAGCTGATGGAAGGTTCACAAATCAGCCATTCTGTTGTCCCCAAGACTCAGCCACTGGCCGGACCATTGAGTCCCTGTATTCCTGCATTTTCATAGGCGTGACCACCTCATGTGCCATGCCTATCACCTGAACCAGAGCCTATCCGCAACTTACAAGTTGTGACTAATTGCTACGTGGCAGGCGAAACCCAAATGGCACCAGCCAATCAGCCAAGTGGGGAAAATTCCTACCGTGCCCCTGTCCCAACGACAGACGACACACGACGGCATAGCAAGGTCAACGCAAGCCCTAAATATAGGGAGTGGTGGGTGGGTGTTCCGATGCGTTAGGCCCCAAAGAGGAAGCTCAGCAGCCTTGCATGGGCTTAAATAGGTCCCGCGTTGCTGCATTTTACGACGCCCCATTGGCCAGATTTCACCCCAGCAACACGGAACCGACCTATCAGGGGTTGTGGCCTTGATTTCCAATTACCCCCACAATGCTGGGTCAGGTTGCCGGTCGCACCGCAGCACATGCCCTCTTTCAATGGAGGACCCGATTTCTGTCTCAAGTAATTTAGATTGCTGTGAATCTTTATGAATCATGCAATTGATGTCAGGAGCAAATAGGCAGTTCATTCTTCAGTCCAAATATAATTTCCAATGCATAAAGTCATTTGTTTCTGTTTCTTTCTATACTCAGACTGTACGTACTGGGAGGACACATTTTTTTTGGGGGGGGGGATGGAGTCAAATCAGTCTGTTTAATCAAGCAGCTTGTCCTAGCCCAAGAAAACTGGCTCTATATCTCTCTGAATGGAATCATGGACCTCCAGCGCAATTTGGAAGGAGTCAGAGATCTGGATATTAAATAAATCTGTGCAGACATTGCATCTGTAAACATGGAAGCATTGCTCCTCTGTCTTATCATACCGGAAATTACCAGGGCGGTGAGAGGGTGGACGCAAGAGTTTGCAGTAGAAAGTTCTAGCTTCTCATCAAAGAGAATGCTTTTACCAGGGCATTGAAATCACAGTGCTTTTAGGGAGAAATAATGACGCAATGTATTGTTTTGTTTCATCTGCTCCATGTACATTTTTCAGGGAAGCAGGCAGCGGGAAGGGAGCAGCTAGCAGCGGGAAGGGAGCAGCAAGCGGGGAAGCGAGTCTGCGTCCAGGAGATTTGAGGAAGCGAGCCGAAAAGGAAGTCTCTTGGCTCGCGCCTCTCCTTTTGAAAGGGAGCCCCCGGCTACGCCCCCAGCCGGCTGATTGGCCTGTTGCCTGCTGACGCGGCCGGGGACTCCTCCATGTGGCAAGGGATGAAGTCCCCTGCCCAACAGGAAGTGGGAGAGCGGCTCCGTGGCCCACCGCAACTCCTCCCCACAAGGAAGTGGAGAGGATCAATGTTTTGTTTTGTTTCATCTGCTCCATGTACATTTCTCACACATATCTTTACAATTATTTATGTATCTGTTTATTTCATTAAATTTATACACAGCTTGATTGTAAACAAACAAACAAACACCACACAACACAACACCTTCAAGGCAGATTACAAAAAGAAACACATCCCTCAAATATATCCATTTTCAAAAAACATTGTTTGGAAAAATGCATGGCAAATTTCAGATAAATTTGAATTTCAAAAAAAGAACTTTATTTTGGACCACATATTATTTTGGAAAGTGTGAGTTTGATAGATTTGGCTTTAAATTTGAGCTGCATTGATTCTTTTTTACCTACCCCTAGCACAGAAACATTACTATCTTCACCTATGTTCTATAAAGATCTCGTGTAGCATGTTTCATCTCCCTACATTGTGAATTTCACACAGGTACAGAAGGAAAATAAAATATGTAATGCAAATATGTAAAGGAAACTGCTGAACATCCAGATTTTGCTGGATTTCAATTCCCATAATCTCTTTGGTTGAAACAAAATAAATAAATAAAAATAAATAAATTCCTTCCAGTAGCACCTTAGAGACCAACTAAGTTTGTTCTTGGTATGAGCTATCTGCACACCCTTTCCTGGAGCATCGTGTTACTTCTATAAACTGTTCCTGGGGGCTTTGATATGAGCCAGACTAGTTTTAGAGAGAATTTAGGAAATCTAACTTTGGAATCTTAGTTACAGGTAGGTAGCCATGTTGGTCTGCCATAGTCAAAACAAAACAAAATAAAAAATTCCTTCTAGTAGCACCTTAGAGACCAACTAAGTTTGTTCTTGGTATGAGCTTTCGTGTGCATGCACACTTTCTTAAGAAACCAAGAACAAACTTAGTTGGTCTGTAAGGTGCTACTGAAAAAAAGCACACATTCTACTCATGTAAAAACACCAGGCAGACCCCACAAATAACCCAGAGATGCATTTTAAATATAAGGACACATTCTACTCATGTAAAAATACACCGATTCATGGATCCTCCTTGGGCTGGATTGAGGAGGGGACTGGGCTGGATCCAGCCCCCAGGCCTTAGTTTGGGGACCCCTGCTTTAGATTCTTAAAGTCTTTTTCTTATATGTTCCCTACAGTTCAACTCAGGCATAAGTACAATAATGTAGCATTTGGGGAAAAAGATACAGCCCAGTAACCCTGCACTGGATGCCAAAATGGAGAAGATCTCCACAGCCACCATGTATTTCCCCTTGGTGCTCACATATGCTGGAACAAAGGACAACCAAACACTGCAAAACACCAGCATGCTGAAGGTGATGAACTTGGCTTCATTAAAAGTATCTGGCAACTTCCTGGCCAGGAATGCCACGGTGAAGCTGATGATGGCCAGAAGACCTATGTAGCTCAGGACAAGATAAAACATGGTGACAGAGCCTTCATTGCATTCTGCTACAATTTCTCCAGTTAGTGAATGCATGTCAAAATCTGGAAAAGGAGGAGAGGTTCCTAACCACACCATACAAATACTAGCTTCAATAAAGGAGCAGGAAAGGACAATGGAGTTGGTCAGTCTTTTCCCCACCCACTTCCTTATGCTGGAACCTGGCTTGGTGGCCTGAAAAGCTAAAACCACAGTGATGGTTTTCGCCAACACACAAGACACAGCCATAGAGAAAATGATACCAAATGCAGATTGACGGAGAGCGCAAGTCACCTTCCTTGGTTGTCCAAGAAATTGCAATGAACAGAGGAAACAGAGGAGGAGAGAAATGAGTAGAATAAATGTGAGGTCCCGGTTGTTTGCTTTGACAATGGGAGTATCTTTGTGTTTAACAAAGATAACTAGCACCAGTGCTGTGCTTACGGAAAAGAAAACTGCAACCGATACTAAGCCAATGCCTAAAGGTTCTTCATAAGACAAGAAACTTATCATTTTGGCAATACACCCATCTCTGTCCTTCCTAGGGTATTGATCCTCTGGGCACTTGAAGCAGTCATTCATGTCTAGGTCAATATATGAAAGAGAGAAATAAAGGGAGTGGTGTCATATTTCAGTTAAGATAAACTGGGCGAGGGGACGACACATTTGTTGATTAAAAAGCAATTGGAAATAAATGGAAGGAAGAGCTTAAATAGAGTTACTATCAGTTACATAAATGTAGGTAAAAATGGTGAAGGACCCTGGACGGCTAAGTCCAGTCAAAGGCAACTATGGGGTTGCAGCACTCATCCCACTTTCAGGCTGAGGGAGCCGGCATTGTCCACAGACAGCTTCCCAGATCATGTGGCCAGCATGACTTCTGTCACTGTTACATAAAGGTACTAGAGATCAGTGAGACAGTGTAGGTGGGGCACTATTGCTCTCCTAGCACACCAGCACAACAGATCACTGCCTCTAATTGAGATGAGGAGGTCAGGGGCAAAACCTGAGGAGTTTGGTCCATTGTAATGTGTGAGATTAGCTCCATCTCACCAGCCACTACTGAATATATGCCTCTGGGAAATAGGGTTGTGCATCTGATCACTAGCAGCATTTCAGTCTAGTCCCACATGCTACTGAATATAATATTCAACAGCTCTCTAATATGATCCTTAACCTGAAAATTTCTCCCACCTTTGATATCACGTGCTGACTTGTAGATGAATGCATGAATAAACTCCATTGAAAATTATTGTGTTTAAAGAAACCTCATTCCCTAGATTTTCCCTCATAAAGATACATATATACTACAAGAGTTAATACTTCTTAATGGGTCTCGTGGTTTTGTTCTGCAATGGAGTATCTATTGCATTGTGTCACCTACCCTTTCGGTTGGAAATCTTGCCTTCTGGGCATGGGACACAGTCATAGCAGCAAAACTTCTCGCCTTCCTTCTTTTTCTTCTGATACCCAGCATTGCAGTACTCATTACACACAGAAAGGGGACAAACCTAACCATAAACATGATTATTTTTTTAAAGGAAAAATTGAAATTAGATCTGTTGTCGGTGCTGTTCAACAGCTGATCTACTGCTCATATTAGTGTAACTGTACCAAGATTGAACTTTAATCTGTTTTAGTATTTTAACCTTTGTATATTTTTTAAGTAGGGTTGTATTCCACCCCCCCTTGATTTTACTGTTTACCTTTTGTAAACCAATTTTTTATATATAATCAAGCGAGCGGTGTATGACTTTTATGAAATATAATAAATAAATAAAACAGTTTGAGAGAAATGGCAGTATGCAGAACATGTTCAAACAGAATATTTTCTGATAATGGCAGACATTCTCTTTAGTGGAAGAAAATTGTGGGTACCAGAGCAGGGGAAAGGACCACTCAGTTGAGCATTTCATTCAGTAAGAAGACTTGCTGAATCAATCTAAAGGCCCATCTAGTCCAGTTTCCTGTTCTCATGGTAGCTAACCAGATGCCTGTGGGAAGCTTGCAAACTCCCAAACAGGGGTGATCAAAGTGCAGGGGTGATCAACAGAGTGCCCTACAGTCTGATTGATCAAGTTGATTTTGCTATCCTGGTAAGAATCTGCCTTTTTTCACTTGAACGGAAAACTTTAAATTGTTTTCAGCTGTTATGAGGAATATATAAGCCTAACACTTGAATGTTACGTATGTGATATTTACGTGTGATACTGAGTTCATTACAGTAGACCAAGTAAGAGGAACCTGTAGCCTACCAGATGTTGTTGAATTATAGCTTTAATCAGCCATAGTCTACATCTCTGTCAGGGAAGATGGGAGTTGAAGGACCTGCAACTACTAGAGAACCAAAGATTCCCCCATCTCTGCAACAGAGTAACGCTGACAGAATTCAGCAAATTACATTTCCAGTCCCAGATCACCCATTCAGAAAAGGTAGCACCACCAACAAATATTATAAAATTCAGACCTGATTGAAACTTTCATGCCACACAATAATATCTGCATTGAGAGCAATTTCTTTTCCTTCAGGAGCCTTGGGATAAACCATTCCAATTTTCACCCTAAGGAAGGAGATGTTTGGAAACGTAATCATGTTCACAATGTCAAATCCACCTCCCATCTCCCTATGATTATTCAAGGACACCGTTTCTCCAGCTGAGTTGTTAAATGAAATGCCTTGGAGAAATGAGTGGAGCTAATGGAAAAAGTAAAGAGACAAACAGAGAACTCAACTGTTTCCATGCCAAGATTTACAAACCATCCCCCCCCCCAAAAAAAACAGTTTTAGGGAAATTCTCATATCTAGTAGTGGTAGAAGACTGGAAAAATACAGCTTACCTTTTTCATTCTTCACGTATATGGGGAAATAAGGCTACCCCAAAACACACACTGTCACTCCATCCTCTTTATAGTTGAGAAGTTGTATCCAGTGTTAGTCATATTCAGAGACAACTCATTGGGATTATGTGACACGAGAAACTTACATTCATTAATTCTAAGGAGTCAGCTCTGTGTAGAGCTTAGTTGGACTTGAATACAACCAAGTGTACCAAATTTACCATTGGATGATACAGTTGTTTCAATTTACATGAACATATTGACAGCAATAGCCATTTCGTAGTTAAGTCTGTACCTGCCAAGTCTGAATATCTTGAAGCCTTTTCCCCTGTGACATCGCTCTGAGATTGGACCTGGATGAGCCCATGCTGTGCAAAGCATGTGCCACTGCATAGACTGCATTATAAACGCTGTAGCTGTGGCCAGTCATCTGCATTTCAAAGATAGACTCGGGGAGATTCTCCACCTTTTCCTCTCCAATACATATGCCATCAACCTCCATTGGCACACTGGGGTTTGGCAATGAACAGTCAAAGGCTTGCTGCCAGAAGGCTCGGAAAAAACCATTATCATGTGTCTTGCAAGACTGTATATTTCGAATATATCCCTGGAATCCCAGACATTGATTTGAGTGAATTGTGAAGGAAATACTGCCCTGGAATATTTGAAAATTACTACGTGTTATTTGGCCTGTTACTGCAAAATCAATCTGGGTTGTCATAATCCACACCTTTCCAATGTATGTGTTTTCCCTATATCCAGGATCTTCCAGAGCCACCAAGGCACTTAACCACAGGATGATCATACTTTCTCCATAGACAACAAATGTTCTGACCTTGCTATCCAAAAAAGGCAGATAAATTTCGGAGGTCATATCAATCAGTTCATCAAGGGAAAGGAAGCGACCTTGGTTGGGGATTCTTTGTGTGAAGGCTGAACAGATGCCATTCTGAGAAAGCAGTGGCTCCATAGTCTGCAAGAAATGGTCTCCACTGTCATCGCCTACAGCAAGGAGGCCAATCCATGTCCATCTAAAATTCTGAAGCAAACGGATAATCCCCATATATTGATTGGCTTCATTTGGGGCCATGCGGTAAAATGAAGCAACCTGCCTTGTTCCGGTACTTTCTGGGGCAAATGACCCATAGGTAAGCTGAAAAAGAAATGCACAAATATTTTAGGGATGGGTTAGTAGGAATACTTTAGTATATGTGAATGTATTTTCATGCAATGAGTATTGGGCGAGGTTGACAAAACCATGATTTAAATGTACAGGTTAATATTAGAAGTCAAGACAAGAACTCTCTTGGAGGACATAATACGATTTACCCTAGTCTATACCTTATGATCCCTTTCCCTACCACCTGTCTTGGATACATTTGGATTTTGTTTTTTAAACATCCCAAAATATTTTCTTAATAAATCAATCATAACTACCTGTCTTTCTGAACTGCAACACTACTGTGTTAACACAAACCCACCTAGTTCACACTTGGTAATGGTTTGTGAACATTCCCATTCATCTACACACAATTCTTACCTGTGGAATCTTATAGAGGTTTAAGATGTTTGCCATATGGAAAGAGATATCAGAGCTCAGGCCCCCAATGACAGCTATAAGATTTTTCGGGAACTGACATTCATAGTTTGGGATAAATTTATGAACTTTGAAGAGCAGGTCCAGAGTGGTTCGATAGGTCATCCTTGCATCATAGTAGCTGTCACAGATGTGGAAACCTAGTGTGATGTTTGGCAAGATCTTCGTGTTTCTGTTGATCTCATTCACAGCAAATGCCAAGGCCAGGACATGCTGGAAGAACTTTGTCACTACACTGCAGAGAGACACATGATATTTCCATGGAGATTACAATACTGGTCCATTAAGGTTTTAAATTAATGCAAACTATTTTCTTTAATCAACTCATTAGATTGCATCATTGTTATAATGTTAGAGAGCAAATCACCACAGATAGGAACTGGCAAGAAGCAGAAAGTGTGATCAGTGAGTAAGAGAGGAGAATGAACCACAGAATTGTATCAGTGGAGAGAGTGAAGCAGAAAAGACCGTCCATTTGTACTGAATGAAAATGAAATGGGGAAAAAGAAGACACCAATTAAAGTGTCACTTATAGGGCTCAATAAGCAGTTTAATGAAATCCAAATCCATGCCTTTATTTGACTTGTCAAGTTGCCCCATTTTGACTGCTTGTATGTTTATTACTTATTCTGGTCTTTTATTAGATATTTATAAAATATATGCAACCTCTAACATTTCTGGCAAAAAAAAATCACAAAGCAGTTTACAGAAATCACAATATAAAATGTAGTAAATAAAATGCAATACGAAATACTGCAAATGAAGATGAAAAAGCAATAAATGTAGTTAGTGATTGAACAGGATAAAACTCTAACATAAAGGGGCCTAGGTAAATAATTGTTGTTGTTTTTTAAAGTTTATTGTAGCCTTATTTTTATTTCTGTTAATATATCAACTCATTTGTTCATGCCATTTTAGGTATTTGATTTTGGAGATATATTCCTTTTTCATAATGATAAAAAGAACTATGGTCAATCATAATATTTGTCATAAGATTAGCTAGTGTCTTTCACTGCCTACATTTCACTGACTAGTCTATTTTGTTGTAAAACTGGCACTCCATTAATATTGCCTTTTTCATTGGCAAGAATAATCTCCACCAACTTTTCTCAATGCCTTCCACATTGGCCAATGTCTTGGCACCTCCTCTTGACGCCTACCCTTCACAGCCTTTTTAGACTTCATATGGATTTGCTTCCTTGTGAATTCTAAGCATGCCTGCATGTCTGCCCATCATCTATAATGAAGATCTCTTTTACACATTTGGTTTCCCACTCATCTGTTTTCCCTATATTAGCATGTAATGCAAACTCATCTAGAAATGAGCTTTCGAGTTCTTTTCATTGCCTTTAATTTCCTCAAACAGACTAACATGTTATTGGACCACTTTAAAGTCTTATCTGGCTGCAGGCAGATTCATTACAATTTATGAAACCACTCAACAGTGCAGTTCTGTAGAAGTAAAGCTTGCTGAGTCCAGTGGTATTTACCCCAGATAAGTGAGTAAAGAACTGCATCCTGAATCCCACCTTTCCTCAAAAAGAATACCTATACGATTATGAGGGGAGGAAGTCTTGGCATGCTTTAAATGAGTTCAAGAGTGTAAGACTCACAAAATCACCAGTGGCTGAGAAAGGTGCACAGACTTCACTTTGCATGCAATCTCTGAAAATTCTTGTATTAAAAATGCTCCCCAGCTCAAGTGGCATAGGAAGAAAAGAGAAGACCAAGTATTCCTTACATTGGAGCATCCAAGCCCAGCTCCTGAGATGGGTGATTGTGGAAGGAAAGTTGGGGGAAAAGGTACATGATCTGAGAAGCAACTCCACCAATGAGGAGGTTCCCAGGCTGATACCACTCGTGAGGAAGAGATATGGGATCATTTACAGGGCACCTGGTAGCTTCTGCTTTGCAAGCCATGTGCGGCAACTGAAGCAGCAGCAGCAGCAGCAGCACCACAAACAACATCTGGTGGCAGAGCTTCTCGACAGATGCAGAGGTTGCTGTGCTCAGCAGGTGGTCTGTCATTGCCATCAGCCTAAATGAAACAAGCTAAACTGGAAAACAGCCAACTCTGCTGATAGGCATGCTAAAGAGAAGTGTATTAGCCCAAACTCAAACAGTCTTAAGGAACATGTCTTGTATGACAACTAAGGTACACTTTTTGAAGACTCTCCAATGAAATGAACAGGGCCCTGCCTGTCTGATGATTGTCCCTGATCCCAGCTCTGAATGGCAGAAGTCACTGAATTTTTAATCAGTACTGCTTTTGCTTGTGGTGTGTTTTCCCTCCACCTTCTGGAAAGCTGTTGGAGCTTTGATGAGGAGAAGCAATAACAATGATTCAGATAATTGCAGGGGAGATAATTATTCCTGATGTGGGGTTAAGCAAATGACATTTCCCCTATTTTTCTGCTTAGTGGGACATAAAGTGGCATTTTGGTCCTGATGGCAACAATGAGCAAATAACATTAAGAGCCTCTGCCTCTGCACCCAGGAGATTTTGAATTTCAGTATCCATCAGCCCCTAGTCAACATGGTCAATGATGGGAGATGGGAATTGTAGTCCATCAACAACAGAAAGGTGCCTCATTCCCTCTTTATTCTGAAGCTAGGAAAGGAGATGAACTCTATGACTTACAATGTAATTCTACAATTGTCCCCTCACCATCATTTATAAGATAGCCATTGCCTAAGGGGAACTCATTGTTGGGATCCCCATCAGTAAGTCAATTATGGATTTGTGTTGATGTCATATATGGATATTATGTATATTAGGAATTCTCTTGCTTGCGTATGCATGGAACCTGATCTCTCCCACTGAGTAGTTCCTGCCTAGAATACTGATGTGAATTTTCCATTTGGGAGAACACTTTTCACTTATGTTCCTCAGTGACAGTTCTTGTAAGAGCAGAAGGATTGTCATGTATGAATTCTCCACCCTCTACCATGGTCAAACATTTTTACACATGAAGAGTAGTGAGTGTCACTAAGACTCATGCCGCGAAAATATCATGTTGTCAGTCAGGGCCAGGGTGGTATGGTTAGCACCAACCCTACCATTGGGCAGAGTTAGGCCACCTCAGGAAACAGATGCTACAAGTACTTAGGTGTCTGGTGGACAGATGTGTGCCATGGAATACACTGTCTTGTAACAGGCATTGAAGTGGAGAATAGGACCTGTAAAGGCTATTAGCTACAATAGCTATGTTCTCCCTCCAGTGTCAGAGCACTAGGCCTCTGAGTACCACTTCATAAGAAAACATATGTAGGGAGAGAGCTGTATTACTCTTTTCCTTCTTAAAGGCTTCCCATAAGCATCTGGTTGGCCACTGTGAAAACAAGTTGAGTTGGATGTCGAGATAGCAATGATTTTGAGATGGGCATAGGAGGTTCCTTCTCTTTTTTAGGGAGTATCTTTTTTGGACTGTATTTGTTTCAACCAAGGGCTTTCAACATGAGTACTTTCAGAGTGGCTAGGGCAACCCAGTCTGATGGGTGGGGTACAATTTATTTTATTCGAGATAGCAATGATTTTGAGATGGGCATAGGAGGTTCCTTCTCTTTTTTAGGGAGTATCTTTTTTGGAGCATTGTATTTGTTTCAACCAAGGGCTTTCAGATCTATGAGTACTTTCAGAGTGGCTAGGGCAACCCAGTCTGATGGGTGGGGTACAATTTATTTTATTTTATAATAAATAAAATAATTATACCCCACCCATCTGGTTGGGTTTCCCTAGCCACTCTTATTATATTATATTATATCATTATCATCATGTTATCATCATCAAAAGACTTACAAAACTACACGCTACAAGCATATTCTTGTTTTATTTTATTTTTGGCTGTTGCTGCCACTTCCTATGGTATCAGCAGTATTCTCAGGATCATAGCTGTCAACCCTCCCTGGTTCCAGTTACAGGTGGGTAGCCGTGTTGGTCTGCCATAGTCAAAACAAAATCGAAAATTCTTTCCAGTAGCACCTTAGAGACCAACTGAGTTTGTTCTTGGTATGAGCTTTCGTGTGCATGCACACTTCTTCAGGTATCTGAAGAAGTGTGCATGCACACGAAAGCTCATACCAGGAACAAACTCAGTTGGTCTCTAAGGTGCTACTGGAAAGAATTTTCGATTTTCTGTCAACCCTCCCTGGTGTTTCCCAATGCTATAATAAGGGAATTTCCCGCAAAAAAAGGGAAAAGTTGACAGCTATGCTCAGGATCAGAAAAAATAATAATTCTGGAATCCAGTGTTGATTTCTGTATCCTTGCTATGCAGATGGCCACAGATTGAGGAATTGCTTCCTCAATTTTTTCTACCATCACTCTGATTTGACTTCATGATGCCACCAGAATGAAGAGAAGAGAAAGAAGCAATTCTTTGTACCATTACTTGGGTGTCTGAATAAAGAAATTTAGGTCACCGGAAAGAAAAAGCTGGTAGATGCTTGGCCCCTGTTCACATGCCCAACTTTGCAGTTTCTGAAAGGGGGTTAGGTAATTTGGAGGGTTCACACTAGATCTACATATGATAGCATTAGAAACCAGAAATAAGGAGGAACTGTTACTGTACATGTCAAGCAGGGGGTACATGTCTGTTTGTGGGTGTTGCATCTTCTTATAGCCATTTAAAAATCAAGGTAAGATGATGGACTAGTGCAGGCATAGGCAAACTCCAGCCCTCCAGATGTTTGGGACTTCAATTCCCATCATCCCTAGCTAACAGGACAAGTGGTGAGGGATGGTGGGAATTGTAGTCCCAAACATCTGGAGGGCCAGAGTTTGCCTATGCCTGGACTAATGGATTTCTCCATAATCACTGAGATCAAAGAACTTGGGCTTACTCCAGACCTGAAAAATTCCCTCTGAATCTATTAAACTCTAAAAGAATAAGCATTTCCTGGGAAAGAAAAATAAACTTCATCTCAATTCTCTGTTACCTGGTTTCCGCAAGGGGCAGCAGAGATGTTATGAGAAATAAGAGTTTTGTGGCTTCAGCTGGGAGGTCAGTCAACTCAACTCATTTTATTTCTGCTTTAAGCCCATAAACATAACAATGGAAGGTCAGTCACTTCCTCATCAGTTTCCTTTGAAACAAACACCTACCCTTTCCATTCCCAAGAGACTTTCCCCAGGTTCCCTTCTAAGAGCTGTTGCTGTTATGTGGTTTGCCTGTTTGTAGAATGAATAGCTGCATTATGCTGGGTCTGCCTTGGTGGGAAAAGATGTGTGTGTGTGTGTAAAAAATAAAATAAAAATAAAAATGTAATCAACAGTGGAGGACAGTATCTAGCAAAAAGCTTAGGAAGGGTTTAATCAACATGTGGCCCTCCAGATGAATTGAATTACAATTGCCTTCAGTTCCTGTTGGAATGACTAAAGACCAGGAAATGATAGCTTTAATTAAACATGTGGAGGGTCACATATTCACCTCCACAGGCATATGCTTCATGAAATCTGTTATTCTTTATGTTGCCTCTATTTCCAAACTCTCTGCTGGGAAAGATTCAGTTCAAGTTACCAAAAAAATAACTTGCCGCCTAGTAGTATCGCCTTATTCTGAGAAACCTGAATTGAAATCCTCATGAGCTGGCCTCACCCTGCATAATCGATCTCATGTTGTAGTTCATGCACACCATTTGAATGGCAATGCCCATCAACTTTGGGGTTGCCCGGCCTTCTCAAATATTTTGTTGGGGGAGCCAAAGACCGCTTGGCCCCTAGGAGTTGGCTCCTGTGGTGGGGCTTCCTATGGTGAGCATTTTACTGATCTATGAAGCACAAAATAAATCCACATGAAAAGCAAGAGGAGGAATATGAGGTTCTGCTAGACTCTAGTTGACACACTGTTTTAAATAAAAAGACAGGTCTTGAATATGCAAATTGGTCCTTGCATTGCATCTTTATTTAAACAGAAGCTTCCTGCTTGCAGTTTAGAAAGCACCATGGAGATGTCTCTAGTTGTATTTCTCTTTCTCTTTGCTTTCCTTAAGCCTGGTAAGTGCTCAGAATGGAACTCTCCTTACTTCTAAAGGGAAATAATGCAGAGGGCAGAGAGAGGACTTGGAGGTCAAAAGGGATCTAGAGGATTCTTCCTAACATTTAGAAGCATCATTTTAGCATTCCTAGTTTTTAACCCAGTAGCATTTGCACCTAAAAGCAATGTTTCACATATTTTAGCCAATGTGTTGAAGGGAGGATTTAACCAATATGGAGAAAGTTAGCAAATTTGTATTCAGATATGAAAAATATATCATTTTGTACAGAAAGGCAGCTAATATATACCTGGAAAACCCACAGCCATGCATTTCCCCCTCGAATTATAATTTAGAAATATCAATTAGAAATCAATGCATCTTGTTTCTCATTTCTTTCTACCAGGGTCCTCCTCTGAAATTCGACTGACTCAGTCTGGTGAGGGAATCAGGAAGCCTGGAGAATCCCTTCAGCTGATCTGTGCTGTCTCTGGTAACACCATCACTGCTGGCAATTATTGGAACTGGGTACGCCAGCCTCCAGGGAAAGGACTGCAATGGATAGGAAGGGGATATTACAGCAGTTCAAGATGGTACACAAATTATGGTTCAGCCTTCCAGAGCAGGATTTCCATCACTCTTGATTCATCCAAGAATGCATATCATCTCCAGCTGAATTCCCTGACAGCTGCAGACACAGCCATGTATTACTGTGCAAGGGAACACAGTGACACAGAGCAAGTCTGCCATCTGTACAAAAAGGAGAAGTTTCCTTTTTTCTGCTTCTGTTGCAAGTTCTTCCTTCAATGCACAACTCTGTTTTTCATCCAGAAGGCATTCAAAATTACATGTTTATTGTTACAAAAAAGTGTGTTCCCTGCATTCAATGAATTCATTTCTTCTTCTACTTTCCAAGGGGCAGATGGGGCTCATCCACCTGAGAAGGTAGCCCGTCTATGAGAAGCCCATCTCCACATGAAATCCTAAATCTCCAGAGAAATTCAGAAGGAGCCAGCGATCTGCACATTAAAATAAAACTGGGCAGACAGCGTGTCTATAAATATTAAAGCACTGCTCCTCTGGCTTATCAAATAAATTTCTGGGATGATGAGGGGGGTTGGGAGATGAAGAGTTCTGTGACTGATAATTTCTTAAACTGGTGTATCACACTGCTGACTATTTCTATCTCAAGTAATTTAGATTGCTATGAATCTTTCTGAATCATGGAATTGATGAGCAGGATTTCCATCTCTCCTGATTCATTCACGAATGCATATCATCTCCAGCTGAATTGCCTGACTATTGCACAAACAGCAATCTATTACTGTGCCAGGGGACAGAGTGACTCAGAACAGGTTTAGCATCTGTAGAAAAAGGAGAATCATAGAATCATAGAGTTGGAAGAGACCACAAGGGCCATCCAGTCCAACCCCCTGCCAAGCAGGAAACACCATCAAAGCATTCCTGACAGATGGCTGTCAAGCCTCCGCTTAAAGACCTCCAAAGAAGGAGACTCCACCACACTCCTTGGCAGCAAATTCCACTGTCGAACAGCTCTCACTGTCAGGAAGTTCTTCCTAATGTTTAGGTGGAATCTTCTTTCTTGTAGTTTGAATCCATTGCTCCGTGTCCGCTTCTCTGGAGCAGCAGAAAACAACCTTTCTCCCTCCTCTATATGACATCCTTTTATATATTTGAACATGGCTATCATATCACCCCTTAACCTTCTCTTCTCCAGGCTAAACATACCCAGCTCCCTAAGCCGTTCCTCATAAGGCATCATTTCCAGGCCTTTGACCATTTTGGTTGCCCTCCTCTGGACTCGTCTTTTCCAACTATATATAGTTAATGAGGTGGCTAAGGGGAACTTGGATGAGAAACAGAAAATATGCGGAGCATGTTGGTCTTTAAACATTTGTGAGAGTGAGTGTTTAGGGTAATAAAAAATACCTTCATTACTGGGGACACACTGAGCCAAACCGTTGTTCCAGCTGGTTTGATATTTTCTACACTGACTGGCAGTGGTTCTCCAGGGTTTCTGATAGTGGTCTTTCTCAGCCCTACCAGGAGGTGACAGGCAGTAAACCATACATGCCAAGCAGATTTCTAAACCTTGTACTGTTCCTACATAATGAGAGCACAAGAGAAAATCAAAGAGAATCTTTAATTCCTTCTCCTTATAAGTTGCTCTCGGTTGTTCAGCTCTGGCCTCAGTATGATGATATAGCATTTAGGGACAAAGATGCAGCACAATAGTCCAGCGCTGGAAGCTAAGATGGAGAAGATCTCCACCACTACCATGTATTTCCCTTTGGTGCTCAGGTAGGTTGGGACAAAGGACAGCCAAACACTGCAAAACAGCAACATGCTGAAGGTAATGAACTTGGCTTCATTAAAACTGTCTGGTAATTTGCGGGCTACAAATGCTACAATGAAACTGGCAATGGCCAGGAGGCCCATGTAGCCCAGGACACAGTAAAACATGACAACTGACCCTTCATTACATTGCACAATGGTTTCTTTTGCTACTGAATCTATATCTAGAGCAGGGAATGGGGGAGAAGTTGTCAACCACAGGATACAAATGTTTGCTTGAATAAGGGAGCAGGAAAGAACAATGGAATGAGACAATCCTTTCCCTACCCATTTAGTCATGCTAGACCCTGGCATTGTTGCTATGAATGCAAGAGAAACCATGATAGTTTTGGCTAACACACAAGAAACAGCCAATGAGAAGATGGTGCCAAAAGTTGGCTGTCGGAGAAGGCAGGTGACATTACCAGGACGACCGATGAACAACAAAGATGAGAGGAAGCAGAGAAGAAGAGAGATGAGGAGAGTGTAGGTGAGGTTCCGATTGTTGGCTTTGACAATGGGGGTATCTCTGAACTTAATAAAAGCTGATAGCACAAAAACTGTGATCAGGGAAAAAGAAACAGCAACTGAGACCAAACTGAACCCTAAAGGTTCTTCATAGGAAAGAAAGCTCATAGTTTTGGAGAGGCATCCATTTTTGTTCATATTTGGATACTCATCTTCTTGGCATTTGAAGCAGACATCTGTGTCTGAAATATTGAAACAGAACACATTTCAGTGCCAGCTCATGTGTGACTCATGAGCAATTATTTACTTTCCATGTGGTGGTTGTTTCTCACATTGACTTGAATTTTGTATTTCCAAGTGAACTAATGTTCATATAAAAGGCATTTTAATATTATTTCAATTATTATTTGACAGCCTAACTGTCCTAAAACCAAATATACTTTAGATATAAATTTTTTGTGTGTTTTTAAGGTACTTTAATTATAACTTAATGTAAATCTTGTTGCATTCAACAAGACTTACTTCCCAATCAATGCACATATAGTATTGGAGCATTATTAGTTTGAAAATGTTATCTTGAAAAGATACTGGAAGGCAGTGGAAAAATATTTTAATATCTTCCCAAGCCAGGTTGTGTGATTAAAAAAATGCAGATCAGCATTGTAATTTTCCAGTTGTGAATTGATTTGATGAAACAATCTCTGTTAATCATCACTGATGAAGAAGTAATGTACTCCATCACCTACCTGTCTGGTTTGAAATCTTCCCTTCTGGGCATGGGGTACAATCATAGCAGCAAAATTTTCCCCCTTCTTTCCTTTTCTTTTGATGACCAGGGCGGCAGTGCTCATTACACACAGAAAGAGGCATCCCCTATCCGTAATCAGAAAAGGAGTTTTAGGTGGTAAAATGTTTACACATGCTCTCCAATTGCTGTTCATCAAGCAAAAAAAACTTTTTTAAAAAACAAAAAAAAACCTTACTGCATTTGAAATTATACCACAACAGATCATTTGGTTGTTTTATGCAGTATCATCTATACAGACCTCCTGGATCTTCCCCATCTGTTCCGGAGATATTAATTCTGAGCCTGGAACCTTTTCCATGCAAAGCAACCAAGATATATAACATGTCCAATACAAATTGGGACAGCCATCTGGCTGCCCATCAATAAATTTTAGCTTTGTGTTGACAAATAGAGAGCTACCTAGTAGTTCAATTTCCATTTTTTACCAATGTGCTACATAGTCAGAAAATTCATGGAATTGTTATGTTAGGCTAGGGTGCATAGGTAGTTTCTGTCACCAGAATGACCCATCTCAAGAATGAAAGGTGCCACCAAAATTCCGAAGATTCCATACCTGGTTAAAGCTTCTGTACCAGTCAATTGTATCATCATAAATGGTTATTTTCTCCCCTTCAATAGCATCAGGATTGACCTGTCCAATTTTCACTCTAAGATAGGAGATGTTTGGGAAAGTGATTGTGTTCACAATGTCAAAGCCACTTGCCAATTCCCTTTTATCATTAAAAGACACTGTTTCACCAGCTGAATTGTTAAAAGAGATGTCTTGAAGAATTGCGTCAAGCTAATTGAAAGAGAAAATTACACAAATGGACTGAGAGTATATTCTTTTATGTACACAGGCAATCCCTGATCTGTGCATTCTTGGTCATCATGCACTTCTGTGAAATCATTTGCAATTGAGAAAAGCCTTACCTGCACTATGCCCCTGTCCCACCTTTTTGTAATATCTTTTATTATGTTTCTGGGTCACTTCTGGGTTTACTGCTGTGTGCATGTGCTCAATAATGCACATATTGGTCGTATCTAAAATGGCGGTTGCCTGTATTAAAAATGAACTATTTTGACATAATAGATGCAAAATACTCCATGCAGTGGTAGAAAACAAAAATATATGTTGAATTTCAATACAGAAGAGAAATTTGTGAATCTGCAAATCTTAGCGCGGTATGCAACACTAGTCATACTTAGAGTAGCTCCAATGAAATTAATGACCTTATGATGAACAATGTTATTTCATCATTTATGGGTGAAATGAGTAGGATTTACCTGCCAAGCTTGCAGATCCTGAAATTCAACAGGTTTACTGCCCACCATTGTTCTGTGCTTGGATCTTGATGAGTAAATAGCATGCAAAGCATAAGCCACAGCATAGACAGCATTGTAGATGCTGTAACTCTCACCAGTCACATCCATTTCAAAGACAGGCCTAGGGAGGCTCTGAAATTTCTCATCCCCAGTACACATTCCATCTAGCATTTCAGGCATACTGGGGTTTGAAAATGAACAATCAAACGCTTGTTCCCAGAAGTCTTTGAGAAAGCCATCCTCTTGTATCACACCAGGCCTTGTGTTCTGAAGAAATTCATTGAATCCTGGAAGATCTTTGGAGTGAATTGTGAAAGAAATAGCACCTTGGAACAGCTGGAAATCCCAGGTCCTGTGAACACTTGTTGAAACAAAATCCACCTGAGATGTCATAATCCACACCTTTGCAAAGGTTGTGTTTCCCTTTTTTGAAGGATCTCCGAGAAAAATGACAGTTCTGAGCCATGCTATTGTCAAAGCCTCTCCACTGATGATAAATGCATTGACTTTATCATCTGTAAAATGTTCAAAAATACTAGAGAATTTATCCAAAACTTCATCCATTTTGTCCCAATGAGCTTCTCGTGGTATTCTTTGTGTGAATGCTGAACAGATGCCATTCAGTGAGAGCAATGTGTCTACTATTTGCAAGAAACGTTCTCCCATATCACCAGCCACAGCAAAGAGCCCAACCCATGTCCACTTGAAATGCTGAAGAAGCTCGATAATCCCAATATATTGATGAGATTCATTTTGTACCATACGGTAAAAAGAAGGGACCTGACGTTCATCACTCTCCTCTGGAGGAAAGGAGCCATATGTGAGCTAAAAGGAAATGCACATATATTTTAGAGAGGTATTAGAATTTTCCTTGCAAAATACTACTGATTCAACAAATATTTGATGAAGTGATGTGTAAGTTCATTGCAGCTGAATCCATGAATTGTTCCAGCTGTGTGGGAGAATCTATCTGGCTAATAGGCCAGATCAGATCTCTCCTACTTCTTCTGGGCCAAATCTGACAGGTGGGCATGGCCATCACGTGATGATTGATGAGACTTCAAAGCAGTATGCAGGCATTGTAAAGAGCCCTGTGTGGTGGTTTGAAGCACCACTGACCAGCAGGCTTGCTACTGGCACTTACCAGCTGATGGACAGTGACTTCAAGCCTGCTTTCTTCCAGGGCCACCTGAGCTCAGAACTTGCTTGATGCCTGGCCTAAGAATATGAGGAGGCCACCTGAATCAGAAAAAAGCCCAGCTAGTCCAGAATACAGTTCTCACAGTGACTAACTACATGCCTTTGGGAAGCCCAGAAGGGGCTCTGCAATGTCTTGGTGGAGTGTGTGGGGGTGTGGGGGGTGTTGTGCACATCAAGGGAATATTGGATGGTGGCCATGCCCCTAGATCTGATTGTGGCTCCCTATCTACTGCAGTGGTGGATGGCCAATATTAATGCTCAGAGTAGGGACAGATGAATCCATCAAAGTTGGTATCTCCCAGTGCCTCATTTCTCCAATCTTAAATTCAACTCTCCCAATTTACACACAAGTTTGCATTGTTTAAAAATAGAAATCAAATGGTCATTGTGAGTGTTTGTTAGTATTTAAATGCACAGCTCTTCTAAAACACCCAGTTTTGTTTGTGATTTGCCTTGCATATATGTTTTGATACAATGCAATTTTGGATGTTATTTTATTTATTAACAGCTTCCTATGAAACATTGGAAAGCAATTTAACAATAAAAAGCATGTATTTGTGTTTGAGGGGATTATCTGGGGGCTGTATCCACAGTTTTGTTTCTCAAAATTCTAAGATATAAAATATATATGATAAAATGCTGGATCAAGACCACCCACACTGTGACACTGATTTTTCAAACGGCATGCAATGCCATCCAGGATGGGTTGACCATCTTGTACCCAGACAAGGGAAACATAAACTCACAGAAATTCATTCTTGTGAGAACTAAGTTTCAGTCAATACATTCCATCTTTATTTGAATGGCAAATGCATAATTTGTGGGGGGGGGGACCCATGTTTACATTCATAGAGCCTACCTGTGGAATATTGTAGTGATCAAGGATCTCTGCCATACGGAAGGAGATATCAGCGCTAAGTCCCCCAATGATGGCTATCAGATTTTTCTGCTTGTCACATTTGTAGTTGGGGACAAATCTATGCGATTTGAAGAGCAGATCCAGAGTGGTCCTGTATGTCATTCTCTCATCAAAGTAGCTGTCATAGATATGGAACCCAAGTGTGACATTGGGCAAGATCTTGAGGCTTTCGTGTATTTCCTTCATAGCAAATGCCAAAGCTAGATTGTGCTGGTAGAACTTTGTCACTACACTGCAAGAGAGAGAGAGAGAGAGAGAGAGAGAGAGAGAGAGAGTTCATTTACAATTTCAGATAAGAAATCTTCAATTAGTTCCAATGGGTGAGGTAGGGTTTACTTCTGAGTAGATGCATATAGGCCTGCACTATGATTCTTCAAAATGAGAACCTATTGAAATCAGTGAATCAGTGAGACAAGTTGGTCATGATGGGAAGCTGAACTAACACAGTGCTACCATATACAATCCTACTTGGATGACAGTGCTTTTTTCCTATTAAAAAAATGTTTAGGGATACTCTCTCTCATTTTCCTACTCATATTGAGGCCAAACTTAGATTCACAACATGTTTAGGGGTATGCGTCTCCCTGCCCCCCCCCCCACAAAAAAGGCACTGTTGGATGTGAATCCCTCTGAGTTTTATAGATCATACTCCCAGTTATAGGATTGCAGTTTTAGTTTGGATCCAACCACCAGCTTTTATGAAGTCTGAATAGCCTTTCCTAGTTTTGCTAAATTGGGGAATCAGGTATGACAACGGTGGGAAATGTTTTCTTCTCTGATATTCGGTACAGTGGTACCTCTGATTAAGTACTTAATTCATTCCGGAGGTCCGTTCTTAACCTGAAACTGTTCTTAACCTGAAGCACCACTTTAGCTAATGGGACCTCCCGCTGCCGCTGCGCCGCCAGAGCATGATTTCTGTTCTTATCCTGAAGCAAAGTTCTTAACCTGAAGCATTATTTCTGGGTTAGCGGAGTTCTTAACCTGAAGCGTATGTAACATGAAGCGTATGTTACCTGAGGTACCACTGTATACTCATCTTCTTTTATTTCCCGCTTTTCACAAATTTTCTGTTCTGAACTTGTTAGCTGAATGAACTAAGCCAATGGGAAACACTGGCCTGTGGGCACTCCAGCTGGAGAACAACCTTTACCAAAGGTGTCATGGGTTCTGAAGATGCTTGGACTCAGGACAAAAGGGAGAAATGTGCTAAGAGGAAGGCACACTTTGCAAACCCTCACAGTGATCAACTCCTACCCTATGTCCCCACTGTGGAAGGGCATATGGATCCAGAATTTGGCCTCCACAGTCACTTATGGACTCAACAGTGTTCATGGAAGATAATCATACTCAGCTACAAGTGATCACCAAAGAATGTTTAGTGCTAGGTGCTGTAGGATTTTTATATGCATTTTTTACAGACATGCTATGTACAACATTGTTGCTGTTGTTGTTGCTTATGTTGCTAAAATCAGTATACCACTCTTCATCTGTAGATCTCGGAGTGGTTTCACAGCATAAAATTACAAGATATAAAACAGAAAATACATGGATGGGCAGCCACAGTTGGGGAACCCCTAAACTAAGCTCCTCAGACATGTTCTAATTTCTGTAAAGCTATACAGCAGTAAGCAAGTCATATGTCCCCAGAACATTATACTATAATGCATGGGATCATTTAGAATTTTTTTTGCTAAACCAGGTTTCAGTGATTTGGGTAACCTGAGGTTAGTGTTCTGGAAAGACAGGAGAACATATCTTGCTCCATATCCATATATTGCTTTCCAAAATAAAATAATAATAATTGGCATTGTTGCAGAACAAGATCCACATTTACTTCCTGTAAAATTAGTTGACTTAGAAATAAGTGACTGAGAAAGTCAAGTACCCCTGGGGCAGACTGACCCTACATGGGCTTCCTGTCAATCATTTAAATGAATGTCTGTGAACTGGCGAGGCTCAGAAGGTGCATTGGAGAGGAATGGGCAAGATCCTTACTATGGAATCTCAAACATATTCTGTGAAGGGTGTTCCTTGAAGTCCACTTCATAGAAAACATAATACATCTGAGAAATAATCCCACCAATGAGAAGGTCACCTGGATGATGCCACTCATGTGGAACAGGGAAAGGATCGTTTCTGGGGCACCTGAGAGTATCTGCTTTAGACACAACAGGAGTTAGGAGAAGCAGCAACGATAATGGCCACAACATCCTAGCACCAAGGCTAGTTCTCTCTAAATGTGAACTCTCCTATGTCCATGCATACTAGCTGCTTGGCTAAAGCAGCCTGCAGTGGATGTTGCCTGGCTCTGCCAAAGGAACCCTAGAGAAGGCATTTGCAATACTTATTTTAGAATCAAAGGGTAGCAAATAAATGCCTTGAATAGTAGCTGGGTTTTTCCAAAATTCCAATTTGAGTTCTCTCCAATGATATTAAATGGCTGCGTGTGTCTCAAATCCAAGTGACAGAGTCCCTCCTGCCTCTTTCCTCTACTCCCAACTCTCTAAAGACCAAGGGGGATATTTGTAAGCATTTCCAGACTTGCTTATGGTGCCACCTAGAAAATGTTTAGATCTTTTGGCCAGGTGAACTAATTACAGGGCTTGGGATAATTGCAGGGGAAGATAATTACCTCATCTGAATTTTGGCTCTGAGTAGCAATTTTGCTCCCCGCCCCTCCACATCCGACCACAAGTCTCTTCGGCTTTTTAGTGACAGAAAAAGTTATCCATAGTAAGCAAACAGCAGGAGGAGACCTGTGCCTTTGGGGACACAAAGCATGAGAGCCAACTCTTGAAAAAAGGCCACTACTGAACTCCAGTTTTTGTGGACTCCTAAAGTCAACATTTATCCATACAATGCAACTGTACCTAATTTTTTAATAGAATATATTAGAGGAGAGGTGATCCTTAATCTAATTCTAAACAGTGCCTAGGATTTGGTATGAGATGGGACAGTGTTGCATTATTTAACTGTTGTTCTTCGGATTTGTAGCTACCTGAGTACTCTTTGTTAAAGGGCAGCACATATGTACAATATAAATGAATGAATAAACTAATAAATACAGTAAAACTAAGAAACGTTGAACCCTCTTGAAATTAAATTCACCACAAATGTCCACGGGAAATTGTCCAGAAAGACTGAGATGGTTATTGCAAACTAAAATAAAGATATAATATGAAAAAAAGTTAAGAGGAGGCTGCAGGGAAGAGTTAATTTGTATGCTCATCAGTGGGGTCTTTCATCTGTTTTCAACAATGCCCCTGGAGCAACGCATCAAAGCCTGATACAGGTGTCTTGTTTATGTGCAAAATCATGAATGTAGAACCTTTGACCCTTTAGAATTTTTCTGAACCACGACTCCCATTATCCCTAGTCATTGGCCATATTTGCTAGGGCTGTTGGGAGTTGTAGTTCAGCAACATGCGGAAGGCCAAATGTTCCCCTCCCCCAATGCAATGAAACACTTGCTAGGAAAACATTGTGAATGTTCCCAGTCACTGTGCTTGGTAAAATCTATTTTTTTAAAATCTAAACTTCCAAGTATGGGTTTGAATTTCTCCCACAACAGAGTAAGACTCTTGAGTCCTTAATAGTAACCACCTCTAGAGTAAATCTCTGAATATATAAACAAAACAATAAGATAAAAAACAAAGGTCTTGTTCAGTTTTTTCTCATTTTTTGCTCCCTATAGTTCAGCTTAGGCCACAGCACAATGATGGTAAAATTTGGGGGCAAAGATTCAATTACATTATGTAATGAGCCCAGGGGCATTTCTAGCCCCTTGGCTGCCCGGGGCGGGAAGCCAAGAGACACCCCTGGGGGCAGGGCATCACGGCATGTGCGTGCGTCATGATGTCATGACGCACGTGCACAGGACGACACCCCACCCCCGGGGATGCCGGGCGGCAGTTCGTGCCTGCGCAGGGGGAAAAAAGGGAAGCATAGCGGGCGCTTGAACGTGGCCACTTTGCTTCCCCCCCTTTCCCTTTCGGCCGCTTCTTTCGAAAGCCGCTTCTCCCGAAAGGGGAGAAAAAAGGAAAAGGGGGGAAGCAAAGCAGGTGCGTTAAAGCTGCTTTCGGCCGCTTTTTTTGGCGTGAGGGGCGGGCCAGCGAGGAGGGGGTGCCACGCTTGTTGCTGGCATGACACCCCATCCTCGCTGGCCCGCCCCTCGTGCCGAAATAAGCCGCTGGGGGGGAAGGGAAGCAGAGCAGGCGCGTTCACCAGAGTCTACCGCTCTTAACCACTACACCATGCTGGCTCTTTACACTGCCTCTTCTACAGTAGTGTGACAGAGCACTTTATTGGTAAAATAAATAAATAGATAAATTTCCAAGTGTGTGTTTGAATAGCTTCCTTAAAAGAGTGCCACTGTGGACTCAATCATAGTAACTACCTTTATCGTAAAACCCTGAATAAAAACAACAACAAAGATAAGATAAAAATGAAGGTATTGTTCAATTCTTTCTCATTATTTGCTCCCTGTTGTTCAGTTCAGGCCTCAGGACAATGATGTAGCATTTAGGGGCAAAGATGCAGCCCAACAATCCAGCACTGGAGGACAAGATGGAGAAGATCTCCACCACCACCATGGATTTCCCTTTGGTGCTCAGGTAGGTTGGGACAAAAGACAGCCAAACACTGCAAAACAGCAACATGCTGAAGGTAATGAACTTGGCTTCATTAAAACTGTCAGGTAATTTGCGAGCTGCAAATGCCACAATGAAGCTGGCAATGGCCAGGAGGCCCATGTAGCCCAGGACACAGTAAAACAGGGTCACTGAGCCTTCATTACATTGAACAATGGTTTCTTCCATTACCGAGTGCATGTCTTGATCTGGAAATGGGGGAGAAGTAATCAGCCAGCCAGTACAAGTAATCACTTGAATGAGGGAACAGAAAAGGACAATCGAGTTGGTCAGTCTTTTTCCTACCCACTTCCTCATACTGGACCCAGGCTTAGTGGCCATGAAAGCTGCAACTACAGTGATGGTTTTGGCCAACACACAGGAAACAGCCACAGAGAAGACGATGCCAAAAGTGGGTTGGCGAAGAAGGCAGGTCACTTTGCCAGGGAGTCCAATGAACAGTAAAGATGAGAGGAAGCAGAGTAGAAGGGCGATGAGGAGAGCGTAGGTGAGATCTCTGTTGTTGGCTTTGACAATGGGCGTGTCTTTGTGTTGAATAAAAGTTCCTAGCACCAAAGCTGTGATCAGGGAAAAAGAAAGAGCAACTAAAGCTAAGCTGACACCTAAAGGTTCCTCATAAGAAAGAAAGCTTATAGTTTTGGGGATGCATCCATTTTTCTTCCTATTTGGATACCGATTTTCTGGGCATCTGAAGCAGTCATCCATGTCTGAAAAATAGAATAAAGTCAAACTCAAGTAGCAATTCATATTACTGTGTAATTTTTCTGAATCTGACATAGGTTTTTAAAAAGTATTTTAAGGAGCCATGCTGTGCACTCAGCAGTGTGGTGACATTTGTCTAATGTCACTCAGATGGCAGAGCGAGTGGAACCTTGGTTTTTGGGTTCAAAGTTAACTGAGACAAAAATGTATTCTACTGCCATATTTAATTGTCTGCAGGTTAGGATACAATCTGCTTTTCATTTGGTGTAAGCAGCCATTTTTAGGCATTCTAAAACCTTTGTCAAAATGATGGACACAAAAGCCATTAGGCAGAACCACATCAATGGGGTGGACCATAAAGGGCTTATAAAATGATACGAGCAAGGAATGTCCAGTCATGCCTATTTCTCTCTCCTCTCTCTCTCTCTCTCTCTCTCTCTCTCTCTCTCTCTCTCACACACACACACTCACACACACACACACACACACACATGTAGTTACCTACTGGGAATCTGGAAGCTTATCTTACCCAACACAAAGGTCCAACCTTGTTCAACTCTGAAGGGTGCAGAGTGCATCTGGAACATCAAGTAGAATGGCACTCAAACAGCAAGTGCTGATTGGAATAAGGTAAATGTAAAGGTGCCCTGACAGTCAAGTCCAGTCACGAATGACTCTGGGGTTGTGGGGCTCATCTTGCTTTACTGGCTGAGGGAGCTGACATTTGTCCTCAGACAGATTTTCCGGGTCATGTGGCCAGCATGAATAAGCCGCTTGACCAGAGCAGCACATGGAAACGCTGTTTACCTTCCCGCCGGAGTACTACCTATATATCTACTTGCACTTTTCTGGCATGCTTTCTATTACCTGAAGCATAATGACTAAATTTCTGGCCTACTTTGACCCACGATGGATGTCTAGGTTGTCCCAGCCACACCATAATTCTCAAATATGCAACTTTTTGTACAATTGTACTACTTCCCAGTTTGTCTTAAATTATGTCTAGAATGAAATCATTGTGGGGGGCTTAATTTCAGATCCGCATGCATGGGATTTCACCAGCCTTCTAAATTTATGAAGTTTTTGATGTGAAGTTACTGGAAAGTAGCAACGAAATATAAACAGTACTCTGGGCAGCATAGTGTGGTTACATGCACAACATATTATTGAAATTATTTTCAACAAATATTTGCTGATCTCGTACAATGAAACTTGTCTACCATTCTGGTTTGAAATCTTCCCTTCTGGACATGGAACACAATCATAGCAGCAAAATTTCTGCCCTTCCTTCCTTTTCTTCTGATTCCCAGGGCGGCAGTAGTCATTGCACACAGAAGTAGGCATCACCTATCAATAAACAGGAAATAATTTCAGAAGGGAGAAACATTTGAAAGTAACGTTCAGCCTCTGAACTTCAGATAAGAAAGAGGACTTCTCTTCACATAAATATCTGCATAGGATGGCTGCTTTGTACAAAGAACAGGTATTGACTTATTTTTGTTAGAAACCAGAAAAAGAGAGGCAATACACTAGAGCCCCAATGACTCTCCTAAACCTGTCAGGATTTTGTAAGCCCTTTTTGATTCACACTGCCTTTGAGGCATAAAACTCCATGAAAGTGAAACAAGTCAACCTGAAAAGACATCCTTCTCTGCCCCACAGGCTTAAGAGGCCATTGTAGAAGCCTCTTAAATCAGAATTCAGCTGAGGGGTGTATCAGGATGCTCATCAGTTTTGACATCCTCCTTCATTTAATGTACACACCTGCCAAGTGATGAGAAAGCCAATGTTCATAATTATGTGGCTCCCACCAGTAACGTGGGAAAGTGTGCCAACCCTGCCCCTGGCCCCTTTTCTATTGAAACAGAGACAACCCTTTCTTCACTCACGAATCAATTTTATCTGGATCATCCTGAGCACTGTCGTACGTAGGAAATATTGTTTTAAAATTCATTTCAACTGGGAACATAGATTTGTTTGGCATGTTCATAGATTCATCTACCGCTATCCAAAATATTTCAATGAAAATAGTAATGGTTATTTTGGATAATATGAATGACCCATATGAAGAATGTGGGGGCCACAAGAAAACCCTAGTCTCCAGACCTGATTAAAACCATTGTGCCACATGATCATGTCCTCATGAATGATGAATTCTTTTCCATCAACTGCACCAGAATCAACCCATCCAACCTTCACTCGAAGAAAGGACCTGTTTGGGAATGTGACAGTATTCATGATGTCAAATCCACCTCCCATTTCTCTTTGGTCAGTAAAGGATACAATTTCTCCAGCTGAGTTGTTAAATGAAATGTCATGAAGAACAGGGTGGAGCTAATAAAAAGAGAAAAGAGTTAAATATAATGAATGTTCCCCACATCAAAAGTGGTGTGCGCATTTTGCGTGGTCGCAAGTAGCCCCCTTGGATCACGGAGCAGCTCCTGGCAGTTGGGCCTGGCACCACCTTCCCAGGTTGGATACCTGTGGACTCTACCTACTCCAGCAGCTGCCCAATCCCAGCTGGGGAGGTGTTGCCAGGGGGATTGGCCAGGTAGAAGGAGGGGTTATACAGTGCACACAATAGAAGTTGAGTCATACCTGGGAAGTGGCCATTGGATTCGGAGCTTCCCCACCCTTCACTCCCTCAATTGACATTAACTTTGCAGGTTAACCACTTTGTTTTCCACAGCCACACTGGCACGCAGGCGCTGCTATGTCAAGGTTGCTGTTGAAGGGCCGGAAAGGACTTTCCCTGCATTGGCAGGTTTTGCCTTTCCCGTAGCAATTCGTCACAACTTTGGCAGTTGCAGGCCTTGGGCGGAATCCTTTAGTCATCTACAAAATTGGGGGGGGGCGTGGGGTGGTGACCCCCACCCCATTGTGGCGGCGAATAACAGGGTTCCTGTTAAAGGGGTCTCAGGGGAAGGCATTGACCATACGCCCAGAGGTCGTCATTGCCCTCCCCCTCCAGCGGTGGCGAAACCGGGGGGGGGGGCTATCTGCTTAAATATATGTTCTCCATAGCTAGCCCACTCCCCACACATGCTGGATAACCTTAAAAATACCCAGAACCCCAGATTTTCAAACATCAGATGGAGACTTTATTTTGCATTCACTGAACACCTAATATTATTTCTATCAACATGTACACAATTTAAAATGCACACATTAATCTTTTCAGTAAATAAGATTTGGAATAACATTTCAACAGCACTTTTGGATCAGAACACAATAGAGTTGTGTGTGTGTGTGTGTGTGTGTAAATATGATAAAGATCCTAAATAAATACTATTTCAACAGGCTGAAAGCAGCGTAGTGTTGAACATTATAATTGAACTTCTTATTCCAAAACATAACAAAAAATACCATTTTCCCATAAATGTGTTAGGCTGGTCTATATGTATTCTTTTATAAGTTACTGTAATTATAGATGTTGTTGTTGTTCAGTCGTTCAGTCGTGTCCGACCCTTCGTGACCCCATGGACCAGAGCACGCCAGGCACGCCTATCCTTCACTGCCTCTCGCAGTTTGGCCAAACTCATGTTAGTAGCTTCAAGAACACTGTCCAACCATCTCATCCTCTGTCGTCCCCTTCTCCTTGTGCCCTCCATCTTTCCCAACATCAGGGTCTTTTCTAGGGAGTCTTCTCTTCTCATGAGGTGGCCAAAGTACTGGAGCCTCAACTTCAGGATCTGTCCTTCTAGTGAGCACTCAGGGCTGATTTCTTTGAGAATGGATAGGTTTGATCTTCTTGCAGTCCATGGGACTCTCAAGAGTCTCCTCCAGCACCATAATTCAAAAGCATCAATTCTTCGGCGATCAGCCTTCTTTATGGTCCAGCTCTCACTTCCGTACATTACTACTGGGAAAACCATAGCTTTAACTATACGGACCTTTGTCGGCAAGGTGATGTCTTTGCTTTTTAAGATGCTGTCTAGGTTTGTCATTGCTTTTCTCCCAAGAAGTAATTATAGATACTATGCACCAAATTTTCTCAGTCCATTCAGATATAGATGGAGAAATGCTACTTTCCCCCATTTTTAGAAATTTTACTCTCCACAAATATAATAAAATTGCATACAATTACTTTATCATCTTCTAGAACAACATATTTTAGATAACCAAGCAGAAATATTTTAGGTTCCAAGGGTATGCAAAATCTTCTGTTGTACTAAAGCAGATATAATAACTTTTTTTCACTTCAGAAGTTAAAAACGCATTGACTAAGGTATGCAATGCCATTTAACAGCACTTGTGGATGAAAATTATGATTAAGTCTGCTTCAGTGCCCATTTTCTAGAAAAAGAGGTGCCGGAACTCACCATGAACGCTTCCCTCTTTCTCTTAGAATGGCAATGGCACCCATTTGAAAGGTGCCAAAACTCAACTGAGATGTTGCTGAACCCACCTGAGACATGCCGGAATTGAGTGTCCGCGAGTTCCCCTGAAAAAAAACCATGGTCTGCTGGCTTTAATGTGTCAGGGGGCATTGTTGCTTGGACACAGTCCCACATCAGCGATCCTGTACTAAACTACTCATGAAAACAATATATTTTGTTTCTCTTCATTCTGAAAGCATTACCTGCCAAGGCTCCAGATCTTGAAGTTTTAATCTTTTACTTCTCCCCATTGCTCTCTGCTTGGATCTCAGAGAGTAAATGTCCTGCAAGGCATGAGCCACCGTATAGACACCATTGTAAATGCTGTAGCTGTGACCAGTCATGGACATTTCAAATAGAGACCTTGGAAGACTCTGCAACCTCTCCTCCCCAGTACACATGTCATTGATCTCCATTGGCGCATTGAGATTCGGAAATAGACAATCAAATGCTTGTTCCCAGAATTTCTTGAAAAAACCATCTCTCTGGGTCCAAGGCGGCTTTATGCTGTGAAGAAATTCTTGGAATGCTAGAATGTTTTGTGAGTGAATTGTGAAGGAAATGGCACCTTGGAAGAGCAGAACATTCCAAAACTTAATAAGACCCATAGATATGAAATCAGTCTGGGCTGTAAAGATCCATACCTTTATAAATGGTGTGCTTTCCTTATTTGTGGGATCTGGCAGAAATATAATAGCTCTCAGTGCTATAATTGCTAGAGATTCTCCATAAACAATAAATGCAGAGACTTTATTATCTCTGATTTGTACATACATATTTAAAGCTATTTCATGCATTTCATCCACATTATCAACGTGGAGTTGTTTTGGGATTCTTTGTGTGAAGGCTGAGCAAATTCCATTTTCAGAAAGCAATGGCTCCAGAATCTGCAAGAAATGTTCTCCGCTGTTATCATTCAGAGCAAAGAGTCCGATCCACGTCCATCCAAAATGCTTAAGCAAATGGATAATCCCCACAAATTGCTGGGCTTCATTGGGCACCATGCGGTAAAAGGAAGGAACTTGACTTACATCACTCTCCGCTGGGGGAAATGAACCATATGCAAACTGAAAGAAAAAATTGAATATAATCTCAAATCATATGGAAAACATTCACCCTGTACCATTTGGCTTTTTATCCAACAAATTCTAAGCTTTCTTTTTTTAATTGCACAATTGATTTGAGCTGTGACCAGATCAGTCTCACATCTCTTGGATTAAAACAGAAAAAGCAATCTACAAGGAATATAGGATAAAGATGCAGGCTTGTATGTAACTAAATTTTAAATTATGGATTATGACTAAGAAAGAGCCATGAATTTTGAAGAGTCTGTTCTGAGTAAAAAGTATTGACTAGAATACTTCCCAATAGGTCTGCTCTGCATAGAACAAACATGGAAGCAAACCATAGAGGGAGGAAGAAGAAAAAATTCCCATTTGCCCTTTCATACCTCTTACCTGTGGGTTCTTATAGAGACCTAATGTGTCTGCCATATGGAAGGTGGTATCATGGCCAAGTCCCCCAATGGTGGATATGAGGGTTTTCTGAGTGTCACATTTGTAGTTGGGGACAAATGTCCTCATTTTGAAGAGGAGGTCTAGAGTCGTACGGTAGGTCATCCTTGCATCATAATAGCTGTCATAGATGTGGAAGCCAAGTGTGATATTGGGCAAGATGTTGGGATTCTCATTGACCTCTTTCACAGCAAATGCCAACGCAAGGACGTGCTGATAGAATTTTGGCACCATACTGCAAATAAAGTAAATTCTTTACAAATATGAATTTACTACAATATTGGACATCTTCTGTTTCAAACTCAAATGGAAATATCACATTTGTCATTAACACATCAAAGTGAATAAAAACGATGCTCTCCAAACAAAATCCATGATTGATCAGGGCATTACTACTTTTTCTGGCTCTTTCTCACACCTGCTGTTCTTCTATTGCTTGACATTTCCATCTCAGTCGATAAAAATATTAATAAAACTAATGTGTTTCTCCTTAAGTATGTTAGGACTTCATTTAACTGACAAAATATGTTCTGTACGGTGAAAGCTGCAATGTTAACCCTTATATGAAAGTATACTTGAATTCAATGAAGCTTGCTTCTCAGCATAGAGTTGGGGAAAGGTGAGGAAAATTGCTTGCACATCAGAACCACAGGTCTGATGTGTGCAGTCCACATTAGCTAAACACAGTCATTGAGCCTTTAGGCGTCAGACAGAAAGGGGAGGTGGCATTGGATTTATCTTCTTACTGGAAGCAACTCCTGATGGTAAATTTGGCCCACAGCCTCTCTTCCTGGCCTAATGCCCTGTCCTTACAACCTTGTGCCCTCTAATCTGACTCAATGCAATTCAACAAATCTCCAGTACCCTCCAAATACACCCACTTACTGAACTTGCATTAAAGCCCAGGGAGTTCCACTATGGAACATCTTCAGATAAGTAAATGTTTTTTTTCCCAACATTCTCCAAATATTTAAAGGAAATAAAATTTCCCTCAAGTACAGTAATTAAAACCCAGCACACACTGAAACTTTAAAACATCTGGAATATGAGGTAGTAAAATATAATATGCTTTTAAAAAACAAGGAAGCTTTGGGATATTGAAGGACAGTGTATGGTAGAGCTCTAGTTTTTTTTTAATTTCTCTGCAATGTAACCTTATCTATTTATTTACATTTTCACCCTTCTCTTCCCCACAAATACCCTTGGAGTAAATGTAATAAAAAAATATGAAGACTCTTTCCCCATCCCTTTTTAAAATAGAAAACATGTTTTACTATTGGAGAATACAAGCCATATTTGCTGTCTGCAAACATAGTAGACTGTGGAAGACTCAGGAGATGGCGGAATGACTCTGTCCGGAGTACATAAAGGTTTCTTGTCAAACATTCAAATCATTTTTTGAGCTGCTAGTAGTATATATATATTTTAATAACTTTTTTATTCCACCATTCAGTCAAAATGTGATTCCCACTGCAACTGGAAAACACCTTTGATAAGACAGGCCCTCCCTTTAGGATTCCTGCCTGAAAGACATGAGACTAAGGGAAAGGCAATCCAGAGGGGGAATGGGAAATTCTTACGATGAAACATCAAACAGGTTCTTTGCTGGGTGTTCCTTGAAGGAAACATCAAAGAAAATGTAGCAGTTCTGAGACACAATCCCACCAATGATGAGGTCACCTGGCTGGTACCACTCATGAGGAACAGGAAAAGGATTATTCCTGGGGCACCGGGTAGAATTATAGGTATTAGAAGCAGGAGTTATTAGAAACAGCATCACCAATAGTAGCATCATCCTAGCAGCCTAGCTTGTCTCTGAGTTTGATTCTGCTGTGTGCATCCATAGTAGCTACCTTTTAATAGGCTACATTCAATTATGCCTGACTCAGTCAGTTAGGGACATTATGAGCTAAAAAGGGTTACAAATACATTCCTTGAGTAATAACAGAGAATATATTTTTGTAAATTGAATTGATAAAGCCCTGCCTGACATAGGCCCTACACTATCTCTCCATAGGTCATGGGCTTATTTTTAATCATGTTCAGGCTTGCTTGTTGATTGTTTCCTTGTTCCTTCGGGAAACCATATGGAGGTTTAACCTGGTGGGAGAAAGATGCAGTGATTTAAGTAATTGCAGAATAGGAGTATTAATTACTTGTTCAGAGTTTGGAGTCTGAGGGACACTTTCGCTTTTTTTCTCTCCCAAAAATATATTTCTTTGATGAGCGAATAGCAAAAGGAAGCTCAGATTGAAAATACTGGTTCTGGGAAACAAAGCAGCAGTGCTATATTTTGAGATTAAAGCTAGTTCTCAACTTCTTCTCTTCCAGGAAATTGGACTAAATTCTCCATAAGATTAAGCTCTTCTCTCTCTCTCTCTCTCTCTCTCTCTCTCTCTCTATATATATATATATATATATATAAACATGTAGCTTGACTCATGTACACGACAGCTTAGTATTAATTTTCTTTGTTAATGGGCTGTAGCTTACTTTGTATCAGTCAGTGCAACACTCCAAAACATGCACACACCTCAACTTTTCAAATTAGATTGGGAAAGCATTTGAGGGGCATGCTGCCATATGAAAGCACAGCACCAAAACCACACGAGATCATGACATCCCAAAATGTGTGTTTTGGAGTGCCGTGCTCTTGAATAGGTCACATAAATCTCACGGAAGCATGGTCCCAGAAGATGTGCATTCTGGTTTTGGTTAGCCTTTTAAGGTGCCACAAGACTCCATGCTGATCTTATTGTACTTATTTGTTGTTGTTGTTGTTGTTGTTGTTGTTGTTGTTGTTGTTGTTGTTAATTATAGCATTTAATTTTAAGTTCCCTAAAGGCTAAGGAGTAAACCCTACACAAATCCAAACTGGAGTTCCCAAGATGGTTGGATAGTAACTTCTATGCCTCCTTCTGGCATCTTTTGCAGTCAAGCTGGTGCCAAACATATTGCTCTGCTTTCCTTTGGGCCACATAAGTGAGGCTGAGAGGGAGGGGTTCTTGTCATCTGGGAAGCCAGGACCTCCACATACACTGCCCAGGCTTGTGCCCCACCGAGGTAAATTTGGTTCTGCTAATACAGTGGTTTGACTTCACCTCTGGAAGTGCACTCCATTCTCTCTTGAGACAGATGGATGTCAACAATATCTTAGGCTGATTTATATGTATTCTTTTGTAAAATTAGTTTAACCATAGTCAAAGGTAAAGGGACCCCTGACCATTAGGTCCAGTCGCGGATGACTCTGGGGTTGCGGTGCTCATCTCGCTTTATTGGCCAAGGGAGCCGGCGTACAGCTTCCGGGTCATGTGGCCAGCATGACTAAGCCGCTTCTGGCGAACCAGAGCAGCACACGGAAACGCCGTTTACCTTCCCGCCAGAGTGGTACCTATTTATCTACTTGCACTTTGACATGCTTTCGAACTGCTAGGTTGGCAGGAGCAGGGACCGAACAACGAGAGCTTACCCCGTCACGGGGATTCGAACCGCCTACCTTCTGATCGGCAAGCCCTTGGCTCTGTGGTTTAACCCACAGCACCACCTGCTGTGTAACCATAGTTACTAAGATATAGTTGGGATATATGCCCAACTAGATTTTTAGCTATTATAATAATAGCAGCAGTTATAACTGGAACCTTTTGTAATATTTTTGTAAAATTCGCAGTTATTGTGAATGCCTAATGTTGACAGGCAGAGCCCAGGGGTGGGGGAATGAGATGGTTCATCACCCCCTTTAAGCAGGTGCTCCAGTAAAGGGGTCTGGATGGAAGATTCTGTCCTGAACTGCAACTGGTGAGCAGATGGGTCAAAAAACTTTAAATGATGGATGGGGCGCAGCTTGACTCTAACCCAGGCACAACCGTGTTCAACATCAACCTTCAATCGGAAGACGCATAGACAATGCCTAGGTTTACATATATTCGTAATCAATAAAGTTGTGGCCATTTTCAACTCCAGGACATTGTTTATTTTTTCCATATATCTCCAGGGCACTCTGTGCAATACCTAATGTCAATAGGTAGGGAGTGGTTTAAATACAGCAGGGAAATGCAGGCACCATCTCGCCCTCAGGATTGTGGGTGTCTGCAGCCACACATGGGCATGCGACATCACACAGCATATGAGTCACCGTTTTCTGTGTGGAGGTACTGGAACTCAAAGGCAGAGAGACTCTAACTTCATCACAGGAGAAGGATGCCTTGCTGGTTGGCTATGAAGTGTAGGGCTGAACTGCTTCTCTCCCTGCTAGCTTTCTTCACTGACTTTGTGGGTGCCTGCCCCCCACAGTTATATTATAGTGGGTGCCCAAACACCCACAGCTCCCTGTAGTTGGCTCCTATGGAGGATGGAAAACTTCAAGTCAAGAGGCTGTGTGCAGTGCTTAAAATTTCTGACTGGCCCTCAGAACTTTCCCCCTGATTCATATCCTGAGTTTTTGCCTGCCTGGAATATATCTGTCAGGGAAAGAGGGGCTACTCAGGAGGAACAGGGAGAGAGAGAGGAGCAGGATAGTGTTTCCTCCAGAGAAGGGGGGTCGCTGGGTTACAGAGAGCAGCAGCTGATAATTTCCACTGATTCATCTTCCAGCTCAAGCCCACGTCAGGAATTGTCACCGGAAGAGGGAGGTGCCAGGCTATAGGAGGGAAGGGCATAGACCAAGAGCAGTCAGTCTCAGACAGGAGGAGGAGACAATGGGGGGGGGAGGCGACGCAGACGCCGATTCAAAGTTCCCAGCCGTTTTCTGTGTTGGCGGGCAAGACAGAGCCCGCCACTCCGAGAAACTGAAAGTAACTGACCAGACGTATGTCAGAGACTCTGTAACTACATAATGAAAATAAATAGTTTTAGATTACCGGAGAGCCTGTCGTTTCTCATGAGCAACATCTAAAGGGGGTGCAGACCCATGACAATATCCTTGAACTGTGATGATGTCTCCTGACGGTCTGAATGGAAATAGAGAGGAGTGTATGAGTGAGAGGGTAGAAAGTAGACACTAGACATTGGTAAAAATTACTTTAAGTATTCTGTCCTGTTTCACCTCTAGTTCCACCCTCCCTAGCAATTGGCCTTCAGAAGCGAATTCAGTCCCCACGCTGAAAGGTTTGCCATCCCTCCAGTTCAACAAAACCTTCTGTTGGTCGATGCAAGTGAGTCAAACTAATAAACAAAAACAAAAACACCTGTATAGAGTAGTTTAATTCCCAGTCAGGTGGAGAGAAACAGTGTTGGGAAATGGCCTTTATCTAAAAATTCAGCAATGTCTTCACTCCGAGTTTCCTGTCCTCAGTTTAGCATGGAAATGTAATTTGCTCACTTTTTATGCCTCTAAGAAGTAGAACTATGAGTAAAAAAAAAAGCAAAAGAGCCCCTCAGAATGAAAACCCTGACAAAGTCATTCATAATCGTACCCAGCAATTACCCAAATCAGGGCAATTTCTTCACAAGGACAAACCTCCCGATGCTTCCCAGAAGCAGCTAGAAAACAACAAGCAATGCTGATAGTGTTTATAACTAGTCCTGTGTACTCTGACCAGGGGTAGGGGCCAGAGGCAGTCAGGGCTCTAGCAATTAAATTTCTGATGTTGAAATCTCTGATTGTATTCAAAGAATGCATTTGTTACGTCTTGATTACCGGTAGATGCAGCACACACTCTCTATTGTCAGGCTGGGTTAATAAGCTGCATGTGGTCCTGCGGCGCAATCCTCCCAGGGGGGGATCAATCGTGGTGCAGTAGCGCAATCCGACCCTCGCCGGATCACACCACCATGGCGCTATCACCCCTTTGTCACCCCCCTTGGATTACGCCTGGGGTGCACCGCTCCCACCGCACCCCCTTCCTACGCCCCTGTTAACAGGGCCATGTATCATCCAATGTAGACTTTTCTAAGGCAGCTAGGATGGATGAACACAAGAGAGTCTGCATTCAGAAGGAATCTTGGCAGCCAGGATGTTGCTTCTGTTGGTGTTGGTGTTTCTAATACTTCCCATTTGTGATAGCCTTATACTACAAAGTGCCCTGTGAATGATACTATACCTGTTCCACATGAGTGGTACCAGCCAAGTGACCTCATCATTGGTGGCATTGTTACTCATATTTATTACTTTTTCTATGAAGTTTTCTTCAAGGAACACCCAACATAGAACCTGTTCGATGTTCCACAGTAAGAATCTCCCATGCCCTTAACATTACTCCTTATCACATTTCCTTTTCCTTTTCTAATGGGGTACAGAAAGAGACTTCATATTTTTTTGCTTTGTTTTGTTTTGTTCACAGAAACTTTATTTGTCATTGTCCCATACACAAAAACGAAATTGAAAAAATCTACATCAGACATTCAAAAACCGACAAGCCTGCTATCCTAGAAAAGCCTATCGACTCATTCCCCATCCTATTTATGCATAATTAACCTCCTAAACTTTAATACCCTACCAGGTTAGCCCCTAAAAACTCTGATACCCTATAATTAAATACAGATACTCCCATAGTAACCACCTCTATCATAAAACCCTGAATAAAAAACCCACAATAAGATAAAAACAAATGTATTGTTCAGTTCTTTCTCATTATTTGCTCCCTATTGTTCAGGTGAGGCCTCAGGACAATGATGTAATATTTAGGGGCAAAGATGCAGCCCAGCAATCCAGCACTGGATGCTAAGATGGAGAAGATCTCCACCACCAACATAGATTTTCCTTTGGTGCTCAGGTATGTTGGGACAAAAGACAGCCAAACACTGCAAAACAGCAACATGCTGAAGGTTATGAACTTGGCTTCATTAAAACTGTCTGGTAATTTGCGAGCTGCAAATGCCACAATGAAGCTGGCAATGGCCAGGAGGCCCATGTAGCCCAGGACACAATAAAACATAATCACTGAGCCTTCATTGCACTGCACAATGGTTTCTTCTGCTACTGAGTCCATGTCTAGAGTGGGGAATGGGGGAGAAGTCATCAACCACACAGCACAAATACTTGCTTGAGTAAGGGAGCAGGAAAGGACAATGGCATAGGCCAGACGTTTCCCTACCCACTTCCTTATGCTAGACCCTGGCTTAGTGGCCATGAAAGCTACAACTACAGTGACAGTCTTTGCCAACACACATGAAACGGCCATTGAGAAGACGATGCCAAACGTTGGTTGACGAAGGAGGCAGGTCACTTTCCCAGGGTGTCCGATGAACAGAAATGATGAGAGGAAGCAGAGTAGGAGAGCAATAAGGAGAGCGTAGGTGAGATCCCTGTTGTTGGCTTTGACAATGGGAGTGTCTTTGTATTTAATAAAAGTTCCTATCACTATAGTTGTGAGTATTGAAAAAGAAAGAGCAAGGGAGGCCAAGCTAACTCCTAAAGGTTCCACATAAGAAAGAAAGCTTATTGTTTTTGGGATGCATCCATTTTTTTTCCTGTTTGGGTACTGATCTGCTGGGCATCTGACACAGTCATCCATATCTGAAAAAGAGGATAAGGTCAAATTTCAGCAACAATTCAGGTGTGCTCTTCGCTTTCATTGATTGGATCCTTCTAATTTTAAGGGAGCTGATGATCATATAACATTATTTGAATTATCCTTTGAGTATTCTGCTGAATCTATCATATTTGTGTTTAAGCCATTTAAACTGCCACTCCATGCACTCTGCCCAAGGAGGTCTTGTTCCAGTGGAACCAATACAGTGGGGAGGGGGCATCAATGGGCTCTTAGTGTTGCTGAGGAGACAAGAAGGGTCCTGGTAGAGCACAGAATGAAAGTATGCCCAGAACTCAGATGAGACTAGCCTTATCTAAACCACTATTATGGTTACTTAGTGGGATTCTTCATACTTGTCCTGAGACACATCAGTGTTCATCCCTGGTAAACTCCCAAGAGTATTGTGTGTTTCTAACCCATTGAGTGCAGTTTGAACAGCAGGTGCTCATTCGAATGATAACCTTCTATAGACCCTAATTCAGAGGTCGGCAACCTAAGGCCCGCAGACCGGTTCCGGCCCGAATGGGTTCTGGAAACTGCCCATGGACAGTCCAGAAGTCGCCGTATGGGCTGCGCCATTTTTTCTCCGGAAATCACGTCTGCTTGTGTCTGCAGTGCCGGAAATCGCTTCTGCGCATTGTGACGGTAACATATAAAAGTGCGGGAGATTAAATAGTTATGCAGGTTACCCAATCAGAACCCAAAGGGGGTGGAGTCAGAGGGACTATAAAAACCAGCTCTGGGAGGGGCGAAAGAGTTAGTTGAGAGGGAGTTGAGAGTTCGTTGTCAGTTGGGAGTTTGAGTTTGTTGGCGGTTCGGGTGGTTGGTTCGAGTGGGAGTGAGTTGGGAAAGAGTCGATAGACAGGACGAGTTAGTGTAGCAGAATAAGCTGAGTCAGGAACAGTTAGGAGCAAGGAATATAAGTAAAGCAGAAAGGTGGTTTAGGGAGTGAGAGCAGGAAGAGGAAGTTACAGGTCTGGATAGGCACCTCATGATTGTAATTAACTGAGAATGTTTATGAAACCACATGCTTGTTCAACTACAATAAATAAACAGAAGCTTTATGTTTCAATTTAACCCTGACTGGACACAGTATTGTACCAGGTAGGGCCAGGCTGGTGGCAGCGAGAGATAGAGTGGTGATACAGGGATCAATAGATGGTGAAACGTCCGGGGACCCTGTGTGATCGGCACAGGGCACCGAAAATCACTTGTGCACAGGTGTGATTTTCAGCATCTTGGCATGCTCAAAAGTTGTTTCCGGTGCCGTGGACATGCGCAGATGTGATTTCCGGAGTCGCACTTACCCGACCCAGCCCATGGACAATTGCCAACCCCTGTTTCCCCACCCCTGTTTATCAGTGCAATAATGAATTTCACCCAACCCAGTCTGGCCTAATTTCACCCAACATGGATGTCTGCTGTGTTTCATTGCAGTCATACACACAAGCCCCACTCATTTGAGATGTGTGGGCAGCACTTTCAAATCTATGTGCATTGTATTGCACCAGGCTTATTTACTTTTTAATATTTCCTTCAAAGCAGAAAAATATTAGCAAACTACTCCTAGCAGGATAGTGTGGTTGCAAGTAAAATGAAGCATTTAAAGAGATCCAACACAATAATCTTTACGAATAATGAACAATGAAAAAGGTCATGTACCATTTTGGTTGGAAATCTTCCCTTCTGGACACAGAGTACAATCGTAGCAGCAAAATTTCTGCCCTTCCTTCCTTTTCTTCTGATTACCTGGGCTGCAGTAGTCATTACACAGAGAAATGGGCACCCCCTATCCAGAAACAGGAAATAATCTCATAAGGGAGACATATTTATTTAAAAATGTGTTCACCCACTGCACTTGAAATAAGAAATGAACCTTTCATCCCCCCCCCTCAAATTGCCCTAGAAAGTTGCTTCTTATAAAGCATAGCAATTGCCTCACTTTTTTGGGTTAGGAAACATGAAAAATGAAGCAAGAGACAAGACGTGGATTACATTAAGGCCATTTTATTAACTGTAACTTTAGGAATTGATAAATTGCAAAGGGGAAAATGTCTAAATCTTCTGTCAGGCTCCTAAACATACCATGATTAGGTGATGTCTTCCTTATTCACAGCACCATTGATTCCCACAAGTCCAAGTTAATGACATACTGTAGGTTTATCGCACAAAGTCACCCATGCTTTGCCACACATTTCACAGAGCCCTGTGCTGAGTCACAAGAACCAGAATTCACATTTGTGCAACTTAGGCAAAGGAGGAGAAGGGAAGCATGTGTAAGTCACTTTAGATCCTTTGTTGGCTCCTAACCAGCAGCAAAACACATCCACAAATGAAGCCAGGAGAAGCTACTGTACTTTTCAGTGTATAGTGGTACTGTGGTTTACAACCATAATCTGTTCTGGAGGTCCGGTTGTAAACCAAAACAGGTTGTAACCCAATGTGCGCTTTCGCCAATGGGGCTTCCCCCCCAAAAATGGATTGTATTTTTTTAAAAAAATGGGTTGTATTATTTTTTTTAAAAAAAAATGGGTTGTAATAATAATAAAAAAGGACACACACTTTTTGACGTGGTTGTAATCCAAAATGGTTGTAAACCAAAGCGGTTGCAAACCAAGGTACCACTGTTTAAGACTATTTTAATTTTACTCTAAAATAAGGTTTAAACCTGGGGCTCATCATACACAGAAAATATCTTCTCCCCTTTTCTTAAATCAGAGTACCCCAAATTAGGGTTTGTCATATAAATGGGGGCACCTTATAGATGCAAAAAAATGTGGTAACTGAGAGCCTTTTGGCCTCTCCCAGATGTGGTTCAGATTGGAAAGTAATACTAGCACTTTAAGAACATCTCAAAGGTTCGGGTTTTGTCAGCCCTATTTACACATGAAAATAATTTGATATGGGATCTTCAATTGAGCCATGGTCCCTTTTCAGTTGAAACAGAAACCACCCATATTTGCACTATGAGTATATTTTATCTGAATCATCCTAAGCTCTGCCATACATACAGTAAACAAAGCATAATAAATGCTATTAAAACTTCAACTAAGAACAGAGAAAATAAAGCTGAGTGCCCAGTTGCATCCATCTAGGTTTCCAGACTTTTCCCATTAAGACATCAAAGAGAGGAGTAGTGCTTATCTCAAAAGTGCATCAGCTCAAAGGGATACCTGGATTCCAGACCTGGTTAAAACCTTTGTTCCATGTAATCATGTCCTCATGAATGATGAATTCCTTTCTACTGGGAGCCCTTGGATCCACCCATCCAACCTTCACTCGAAGGAAGGACTTGTTTGGGAAGGTGAGCATGTTTGTGATGTCAAATCCACCTCCCATTTCTCCTTCATTAGTAAAGGACACTGTTTCTTCAGCTGAGTTGTTAAAGGAAATGTTAGGAAGAAATTGGTGCAGCTAATTGAAAAAAGAAAGATGAAGGGGAAATAATATAATGGGAGGTATTGAACAAAATGCCATGATTTACAAAGATCTTTCTTTATAATCATTAGTTATGGAGCTTCACTTTACCTAGGCAAAGTATTAAAATCACCTGTTTTGACACAGCAGATGGGGACTTTGGGGGAAGGAAGATGGCGGACTGAATGCCTTTTGTTGGCAAGAGATTGATCATACCTTTGAGATAAAATTTGGCTATAAAATTCATTTTGAAACAGCCATTTTCTACATCAGGAGGCTGAGAAGCTGTCAGCTCCTGGGAACCCAGACAGGACTGAGAGAATTAAGAGCAGATGACCCAATATATTGCATAGGGCCTACAAAAGCCTACCTTTCTCTGAGATGGCTATAATTTATGACTGGGAGAAGCTTGCCTACTGATGCAAATTTCTATCTGGTGTATGAGCTACTTCCTGGTTTTAAGAAGTGAATTAATATGATACATTTGTTTTCAAAGACTGGTAAAATATTGCCTAACAGAAAGTAGGTAAGTTGGATATCTTTCTTGAGTGAATATTTTGAATTTTTTATTTTATGTTACTGACAAAGAGAAATTCAGAAGTCCTTTTATTTTAAATCTTTTCCCCTATTTTTCTCTTCTTCTCTCCTCTCCCTTTTTTGGGGATGGTGGTGGTGGTGTTCCTTTGGTGCTTTCTCTCTCTTATTGTTTTTATTTAGATTAGTTTCTTCCATCTTATTACATTATTTAAAAAAACTTGAATAGAATCATATTAAAAAGGGGAAAGGGGTGAGAAAGTAGATGGAAGATTTCATATGCATTCAGTAAAAAAAAATCAGCCAAATGTACAGAAGGAAATGTTAAAACTTATTATTATTATTATTATTATTATTATTATTATTATTATTATTACCCCAGCCACTCTGGGAGGCTTCCAACAAAATATAAAAACACAATAAAACACCAGACATTAAAAACTTCCCTAAACAGGGCTGCCTTCAGATGTCTTCTAAAAGTCAGATAGTTGTTTATTTCCTTGACATCTGATGGGAGGACGTTCCACAGAAGTATTACTTTTGCAAGAAAATTGTGATGAAATCTTTTTGTATTACCTGCCAAGGCTGTAGATCTCGAAGTTTCAATCTTTTGCTGCTTCTCATTACTCTCTGCTTGGATCCAGACAAAGAAAGGGCATGCAAAGTATGAGCCACAACATAAACAGCATTGTAGATACTGTAACTATGGCCAGATATCTCCATTTCAAATAGAGACCTTGGAAGACTGTCCAGGCTCTCCTGACCAGTACACACTTCATTGGTGTCCATTGGTGCACTGGGATTTGGAAATAGACAGTCAAATGCTTGCTCCCAGAAGACTTTGAAGAAACCTTCTGCCTGTGTCCAGGAAGGGTTTATGCTTTGAAGAAATACCCTGAATACTAGAAGATTTGGTGAATGAATTGTGAAGGATATGGCACCTTGGAAGAGCTGAAAATCCCAAAATTTAAAAAGTCCTGATAATATGAAATCAGTCTGGGCTGTCAAGATCCACACCTTTCTAAATGCTATGGTTTCCTTATTTGTTGGGTCTTGCAAAAATACAAGACCTCTCAGTGCTATAATTGTCAGCGATTCTCCATAGACGATAAAAGTAGTGACTTTATTATCTGTGAACACTGCATTCAAATTTAATGTTACATCATACATTTCATCCAGGTTATCAAGATGGGCTTGATGTGGGATTGTTTGTGTAAAGGCTGAACAGATTCCATTTTGAGAAAGCAATGGCTGGAATTTCTTGATGAAATATTCCCCACTGTTATCATTAGGAGCAAAGAGCCCAACCCATGTCCAACCAAAATGCTTAAGCAAACTGATAATCCCTGTGTACTGGTGGGCTTCATTGGGCACCATGCGATAAAAGGATGGGAACTGAGCTGTGTCACTCTCCTCTGGAGGAAAGGAACCATATGCCAGCTGAAAGAAATTGTACAGATGTTATGCAGTAATGTTAAAGTAATTCTCTAACCTTCTTTTAAGATAGCATTCCGATTTGCAATTTGACCAGATCAGTATCAATGCATAGGAAATAACAACGTAAAAGGGAAGGTGGAATAAAGATTTAGGGTTGGACCAAACTAAAACTTATTCAGAGAAGACCCATTGAACTTGATCATTAGTATTAATAGGTCTGCTCTGCGTAAAATTGCAGAGTAAATATTACCTGATGGATCAACACTGAGTAAAACAAACCTTGGATATAGACCATAGAGGATGGGAGAATAAAATCCCCATGCGAAAACATAGCTTACCTGTGGAATCTTGTAGAGACCTATTATGTCTACCATATGGAAGGACGTATCAGAGCCAAGTCCTCCAATGATGGATATGAGGGTTTTCAGTGTGGCACATTTGTAGTTGGGGATGAATCTACCCATTTTGAAGAGGAGGTCAAGTGTAGTACGGTAGGTCATCCTTGCATCAAAATAGCTGTCATAGATGTGGAAGCCAAGTGTGACATTTTGCAAAATGTTGGGATTCCCATTGATTTCATTCACAGCAAATGCCAAAGCAAGAACATGTTGGTAGAATTTTGTCACCGCACTGCAAATAAAGCAAATGATTTACAAAAATGTATATAGTGCAATATTGAACACATTCTGTTTGAAATTAATTCATACTGAAATGAAATTATTTTATTTGCAATTAATGCACCTAAGCTTATAAACACCATACATTCCAGTGAATAGTGAACACTGATGACTGATCAGTACATTATTGATAATAATCGCAATGAACAACTCAACACTCTGCCCACAGTGAAAAATTAAAGTACCATGAAAATATATAATACTGTAATATATAAACTAGATTCAGAGCTGATGAAGTGACTGGGTCAAAGCCGAAAGGTCGCTCAGTTGCGGATATGCCTGGAAGCAAAAGGAAAGTCCAATGCTGTAAAGAAAAATATTGCATAGGAACCTGGAATGTAAGAACCATGAACCTTGGTAAGCTGGATGTGGTCAAAAATGAGATGGCAAGAATAAATATTGACATCCTGGGCATCAGTGAACTAAAATGGACGGGAATGGGCGAATTCAGTTCGGATGACCATCATATCTACTACTGTGGGCAAGAATCCCGTAAAAGAAATGGAGTGGCCCTCATAGTCAACAAAAGAGTGGCGAAAGCTGTACAGTGGTACCTCGGGTTACATACGCTTCAGGTTACATACGCTTCAGGTTACATACTCCGCTAACCCAGAAATAATGCTTCAGGTTAAGAACTTTGCTTCAGGATAAGAACAGAAATTGTGCTCTGGCGGCGCAGCGGCAGCGGGAGGCCCCATTAGCTAAAGTGGTGCTTCAGGTTAAGAACAGTTTCAGGTTAAGAACGGACCTCCAGAAATAATTAAGTACTTAACCCGAGGTACCACTGTACTGGGATGCAATCTCAAAAATGATAGAATGATCTCAATACGAATCCAAGGCAGACCTTTTAACATCACAGTAATCCAAGTTTATGCACCAACTACCAGTGCTGAAGAAACTGAAATGTCACGAAATTAGAAGACGCCTGCTTCTTGGGAGAAAAGCAATGACAAACCTAGACAGCATCTTAAAAAGCAAAGACATCACCTTGCCGACAAAGGTCCGTATAGTTAAAGCTATGGTTTTCCCAGTAGTAATGTATGGAAGTGAGAGCTGGACCATAAAGAAGGCTGATCGCCGAAGAATTGATGCTTTTGAATTATGGTGCTGGAGAGAGACTCTTGAGAGTGCTGGACCATGGACTGCAAGAAGATCAAACCTATCCATTCTCAAGGAAATCAGCCCTGAGTGCTCACTAGAAGGACAGATCCTGAAGTTGAGGCTCCAGTACTTTGGCCACCTCATGAGAAGAGAAGACTCCCTGGAAAAGACCCTGATGTTGGGAAAGATGGAGGGCACAAGGAGAAGGGGACAACAGAGGATGAGATGGTTGGACAGTGTTCTCGAAGCTACAAACATGAGTTTGATGAAGCTGTATGCCCGGCGTGCTCTGGTCCATGGAGTCACGAAGAGTGGGACATGACTAAATGACTAAACAACAACATATAATACTGTATTACAGGGAAAGAGAGCTTTGGTGAAATTGGAAGAACGACATAGACAGACCTCTAGTTGTATGTTTTGCATTTCTTCTTAAATACTTATATATAACTTACCTTATATACTTAACAATTAATATATCTATATATGTTAACTTATATAATTATTCATTTTCATTCTCACCATTCTCCTCCTCAATATCTGTACTGCAGAGGAATTGGTTAGACAGTTTGTGTGAATAAAATTAAAAATATGAAGTCACTTTCTGTACCCCTTTAGAAAACAAAAAAGGAAATGTGATACGAAGGAATATTAAGGGCATGTAAGATTCTTACTATGGAACATCGAACAGGTTCTGTGTTGGGTGTTCCTTGAAGAAAACTTCATAGAAAATATAATAGATATGAGAAACTATTCCACCAATGATGAGGTCACCTGGCTGGTACCACTCATGTGGAACAGGAATGGGATCATTCACAGGGCACCTCATGGTGTTAGAGGTATTAGAAACGGGAAATATGAGAAACACCAACACAAACAGCAGGAACATCCTTGCAGTCAGGCTTCCTGAATGCAGACTCTCTTGTGTTCAGCCATACTAGCTGTCTATGAAAAGGCTAGATTGGATGAGGCATGGCTCAGTTAACCCAGCCCTACAACAGAGAGTGTGCTACATTTAATAAACGTGTAACAAATGCATTCTTTGAATACAATCAGACATTTCAACATCAGAAATTTAATCACTAGGGCCCTGACTGCTTCTTGCCCAAACCCCGGTCTCAGTACACAGGGTTATTTATAACCACATTCAAGCTTACATGTTGTTTTCTAGCTGTTTCTGGGAAGCATCTGGAGGTTTGATCTGGTGAAGAAATTGCCCTGATTTGGGTAATTGCTGGGTACGATTATGAATGACTTCATCAGGTGTTTTCATTCTGAGTAGCTCTTTTGCTTTTTTTTTTACTCACAGTTCTGCTCCTTAGATTCAGAAAAATGATCAAATGAGTTTTCCATGGTAAGCTGACAACAGGAAACTCAGAGTGAAGTTATTGGGTGAATAGCAGTGCAAAATTTTGAGATACAGAACGCATCCCAACTACATTTCTTTCCAAGGGAATGGGAACAAACTCATCTCTATACTCTTCACAGTATAGGTATAGTTTAATAGCAGCTGTCTTGAATCACTTGCAGGAACGAACCAATTTATTACTATGGTGGAATTTTTTTTACATTTTCGTAGCACTTACAGTGGAATTTAAGGAAGGAGGATTCCCCATCATCATCACCATCATATAATTGCCATCCCCCCAGCACACACACACATTACCCAGCTGCAGAAGGTGGGACCCATGTCAATGGATTTGAGTTATAAGAAAGGGGATTCTAACTCTAGGGTTGCCATATTTCAAGAGGTAAAAATCCAGACAAAAAATAATAATATTATTGAGATTTTTTAGGGAAATCACCAGTTGGCCCCTCTGCTGCCTCTAAGGAACCCATGCACATTTTTTTTTGTTTTTTAAACCCCAAATCCAGGACATTTGCTTTAAAATGTAAATTCTACCCGAATGGGCATGTACGAAGTATGACAACCCTAAAACAAAGATCAGGCTGAATTTTCTGACAGGAAGAGCTGTTTGAAGGTGGGACAGATTGCTGGATTGTGAAATGGAGTGTTCCACAATCTATAGCGTATACCAGGGTCCGGCACGCTATCACTGCGTTGCTTTGCTTTTAATGCCTGGCAACTCCTGGCTATTAGCAGAGTTCAAAGCCACAGCAGAAGCTTGTGTGTAACTGCCAAGGCAGCCCAGTAATAACTCACTGAAGCGTTGTCTTCTTAACGAGCTAACTTTATTTACAAAAACAATAAATCTTCTCCCGGAGTGCTCAGTTCCATGACTGCTCCGGTCGGTGAAAACGAAACCAAAAAGTACAGCACACACAGACAAAGACAAAAGCCCGTATGTGAACTGCCCACACAGTGACCAGTGCGTCACAGCAGAGCACTTAACTCTTCAGGCTCTGATAATAATAATATAATAATATAATAATAATAATAATAATAATAATATTATAATTATAATAATAATTTATTATTTATACCCCGCCCATCTGGCCGGGTCTCCCCAGCCACTCTGGGCGGCCTCCAACAAATACCAAAATACAATACAAAGTCTACTCTCCACACAGATTCCCCCGAGAGGCAAAGGATTTCACTGAAGCATTTTAATGAAAAGTTGGGCGGTCAACTTTCTGGGATACTTTAGTTGAGCTTCCTGCATTTCAGGAGATTAGGCTAGATGACCCACATGCCAAAAGCAACATCTGAGTAGCCTACTATAAATACAAGTGTGCATATTCAGCATTACAGCAAATTTAACGGGCAAACTTAGCAGTTTCGCATGCTCCTGGAAAGTCCTGTCACATGATGTTCCTCACAGTCTTTCTCCTGCAGCAACTTCTAATAAGGGGTTGGATAGCTAGAAACATCCCTCCAGAGGGTACCTCATCCAGGAAGATAAAAACTGGAAACTCTCCTTAGGCTCCTGATTGCTTCTTGGAATCCACATAAAATGTCAGCTGTGAGGAAGGTAGGTGTGGTTATTCAGGAATGGCCTAACAATTGGGGCCTCAGCTGTACAAAATTGGGCCCACTGGCCAGATGTTCCTGATCCCTGATCTAAGGTTACAGAGCATTTTAATCTCCCAGAAAGTAGTATCACCTTGGAGGAGATACCCAAAACAAACACTTTTACTAAAATATTTAATATACAGAAATACAATATATTAAAGAAATAAAGGTTCAGTTTACATATTTCTCCTTATCTGTTGCTGCCTGTTGTTCAGCTCAGGCTTCAGCACAAAGATGTAGCATTTATGGGCAAAGATGCAGCCCAACTATCCAGCACTGGAGGACAAGATGGAGAAGATCTCCACCACCAACCAGCGGTGTGGCTAGGTGACCGGGCTCCCTTGACGGCGCAACCTGCACACGGGGACAGGGCAACCACCAATGGGGCAGGGCAAGCCGGGGCAGAGCATGTTGCATGGAACCTCCACGGAGTCTGCAAGCCCCAGACATGTGGCTCAGGTGCGCTGCAGGACAGGCCCCACAGTCACCCCCCTCAGTGATGACACCTGGGGCACATCGCATCCACCACACGCAAAGGTATTGTTCACTTCATTCTCCTTATTAGTTGCTCCCTGTTGTTCAGCTCAGGCCTCAGCACAATGATGTAGCATTTAGGGGCAAAGATGCAGCCCAACAATCCAGCACTTGGAGGACAAGTCGGTTATTTGATTCAAACGTTTCTTGGCCCCTCTCTTCACCTAAACAAATCTGCCACACTAGTGGATAAATATTAACAATGTGATGCTACCTTGTCTGAGACTTGCAGTCTAAAAGGCATGACACAAAAGGAAAGGAAATTCAGAGTGATGTAGAGAGGGAAACAGTCTTACTGTGGAAACAAACAGATTCTGTGAAGGGTGCTCTTTGTAGAAAACTTCATAAAATACATAGTAGAGCTGAGAAGCTATCCCACTGATGATGAGGCCACCTGGCTGGTACCACTCGTGTGGAACAGGAAGTGGGTCATTCACATTCAAATGTAAATTTATGTATTGTTTGATGTTACCAGCTGACGAAGGTGTCCACATCGAAACAGGGCCCTGTCCGGGTTTTTTACATAGAATCAACTCATAACTTTGGCTCAATACAAGAAACGGCTATTCTGAATATGGACTAATATGAATTTGTTGTTACTCAAAAACTATTGTATTCTTATACTGTAACGAATTATTGTGCCACATATATTATTGTGAGTTTGAAGCTGTAATGTTTGTTAAAGTTTGCATTCTTTGTTTAAGTTTGTAATTCTTTTCTTCATACACACTTTTGTTTGATTTTTGACTTGTGAGTAGGATCTATTCCCACCATTGAAATTTACTGGCCACAGTTCTTGGTGCACTTTTTTCTTGGTACATCTCTTGCCTGTGGCACATGGTAATAATTTTCAAACTTGCTTTTGGACTTTTCTAGTGCCTTCTTTAAATCTTCTTTAAATTTGGATTATTGCTGGTAGAGATAATACGTTGCTCATGCCCCCCCTCCCCGAATGGCACTTTTGGCAACAAGAGGCTGTTATTCAAGTGCTCCCCCAAAGTCTCATCATAAGTTGCCTCTGCGCTTTTGTGGCACACAAATAGATGGCAATTGCCTTTCTGCTTTTCCATGTGATTCAATGCCAATCAGAGTAAAGCCATTTTCTTTGGGGTTGCAAAGCAGAAATACCCAAACTATGATCACAGCCCAACTCCGGTTTCATCCACACAGTGAATATTTCTCTATGCAATTTTTTAAAAAGTATAACCTAGAAAATGACATTTGCAGGCCAATCCTACAAACATAAGGCTGGTATAAAGGTAAATTAATCTGGGAGAAGTACACCAGATTGAAATACCATTCTGGAATAAGGCTACTGCTGGCTGAGACACCCAAATCTTGTATAAGGAAAAGATGCCTTTAAAATAGAGTTTGAATCCCCCCTATAAAAAGGGACACTATGGAGACATTCTTATTAACCAACTATATACTAAAACACTTAATATATAACAAATCAATAAGATAAAAACAAAGGCATTGCTCAGTTCCTTCTCATTATTTGCTCCCTATTGTTCAGCTCAGGCTTCAGCAAAATGATATAGCATTTAGGGGCAAAGATGCAGCCCAACAATCCAGCACTGGAGGACAAGATGGAGAAGATCTCCACCACCACCATGGATTTCCCTTTGGTGCTCAGGTAGGTTGGGACAAAAGACAGCCAAACACTGCAAAACAGCAACATGCTGAAGGTAATAAACTTGGCTTCATTAAAACTGTCTGGTAATTTGCGAGCTGCAAATGCCACAATGAAGCTGGCAATGGCCAGGAGGCCCATGTAGCCCAAGGACACAATAAAACATAAGTCACTGAGCCTTCATTGCACTGCACAATGGTTTCTTCTGCTACTGAGTCCATGTCTAGTTGGGGGAATGGGGGAGAAGTCATCAACCACACAGTACAAATACTTGCTTGAGTAAGAGAGCAGGAAAGGACAATGGCATTAGGCCAGACGTTTCCCTACCCACTTCCTCATGCTAGACCCTGGCTTAGTGGCCATGAAAGCTACAACTACAGTCACAGTCTTTGCCAACACACATGAAACGGCCAGTGAGAAGACGATGCCAAACGTTGGTTGGCGAAGAAGGCAGGTCACTTTCCCAGGGTGTCCGATGAACAGAAATGACGAGAGGAAGCAGAGTAGAAGTTCAATTAGAAGAGCGTAGGTGAGATCCCGATTGTTGGCTTTGACAATGGGAGTATCTTTGTATTTAATAAAAGTTCCTATCACCAAAGTTGTGAGTATTGAAAAAGAAAGAGCAAGGGAGGCCAGGCAGATTCCCAAAGGTTCCTCATAAGAAAGAAATCTGATTTGTTTTTTGATGCATCTATTTTTCTTCTTGTTTGGATACTGATCTGCTGGGCATCTGACACAGTCATCCATATCTGAAAAAGAGGATAGGGTCAAATTTCAGCAGCAATTCATGTGTGCTCTTCGCTTTCATTGATTGGAACCTTCTAATTTTAAGGGAGCTGATGGTCATATAACATTATGTGAACCACCCTTTGAGTATTCTGTGAAATTTATTATATTTGTGTTTAAACCATTTAAAATGCTACTGCATGGACCCTGCACATGGGAGTCTTGTTCCAGTGGAACCAATACAGTGGTAAGGGCAGAGCGCTGGGCATCTTTGTGCTGCTGGGAAGACCAGAAGGGGCCTGGTCTAGCACAGAATGAGGCTGGCCTTACCTAAACCAATATCATGGTTGCTTAGTGAGATTCGTCACACTTTTCCTGAGACACACCAGTGTCCATTCCTGGTTAATGCCTAAGTGTATTGTGTGCATCTCACTCTTTCAGTGCAATTTGAACAGTAGGTGCTCATTCGAATGCTAACCCTATGTAGATTCTAATTCTTTTTCCACCCCTGCTTACCTATGCAATAATGAATAAAGTCTGGCCTAGTTTCACCCAACATGGATGTCTGCTTTGTTTCATTGCAGTCATACACAGAAGCCCCACTCATTTGAGATGTGTGGGGAGCACTTTCAAATCTATGTTTTTGCTTATTTCCTTCAGAAGTTACAGGGAAACAGCAGAAACATATTAACACACCACTCCAAGCATAATAGTGTGGATCTATGTAAAATGTAGTAATTAAATTATTTCAAATAGATCCAACACAATAATCTTTACAAATATTGAACAATGACAAATGTCAGGTACCATTCTGGTCTGAAATCTTCCCTTCTGGACATAGAGTACAATCGTAGCAACAAAATTTTTGCCCTTCTTTCCTCTTCTTCTGACTACCAGGGCGGCAGTAGTCATTGCACGCAGAAATGGGCAACACCTGTCCGGAGATAGGAAATAATTTCATAAAGGAGAGATATTGCTTTAAAAAAAAAATCAGCCGCTGCACTTCAAATAAGAAAGTGAACTGCTCATCCCATCCAAATAAATAAATAAAAATTAGAAAGCTGTTTCAAATAAAGCAAAGCCATTGGCCCATTTTTGTCAGGAAACCAGAAAAAGGCGGAACACAAGACATGGGTTGAGATATGGCCACTTTATTAGCTTTAACCTGAGGAACCAGCCTTTGCACCTCCTGGATGTGTTCAAATTTTGAAACAATATTAGCTCTCTAGGAATGCAGGAAAGTTTGGGGTTTTGATAGCCCTATTTAGACACAAATGTGAATAGATCTTGGATCTTCAACTGAGACAGGGAGACTTTGCATTTGAAGCAGAGACAAACCATATTTTCCACGTACATAAATTTTATCTGAACCATTCTAAGTTCTGCCTTACATACATGAACTGTAATAAATATTATTAAAACTTCATTTCAGCTGAGAACATTGGGGAGGGGGGCAGTAGCATCCAGCTAGATTTCCAGATTTTACCCATGAAGCTATCAAAGATAAAACTGGAGCGTGCATCAACTCAAAGCAATCCTAGATTTCATACCTCGTTAAAACCTTTGTTCCATCTAATCATGTCCTCATGAATGATGAATTCTTTTCTACTGGGAGCCCTGGGATCCACCCATCCAACCTTCACTCGAAGGAAAGACTTGTTTGGGAAGGTAAGCATGTTCATGATGTCAAATCCACCTCCCATTTCTCTCTTATTAGTAAAGGACAGAGTTTCTCCAGCTGAGTTGTTAAATGAAATGCCAGGAATAAAATGTTGCAGCTAAGTGAAAAAGAAAGATGAAGGGGGAAAGAACATAACAAAGGTATTGAGCAAAATGCCATGATTTATGAAGACCTTTCTTTATGAGCATTCATTCTGGAGCTTCACTTTACCAAGACCAAGTATAAAAATCACCTGTTTTGACACAGCAGGTGGGGACATCTGGGGAATGAAGATGGCGGACTGAATGTCTGCTGTTGACATGTTGCTGACAGAGATATTTACCTAGTGATTGATGCTACCTAAGAGATAAAACTCAGCTATCAAATTCACAGGGAGTTAAACTTTTAATCTCTGAAAAAGCCATTTTCTACATCAGGAGCGAGTCTTTAATTACTGGCTGACTCTTTGGCATAGACTACCCAACTATTATCTTATTCAATGTCTATGGTGAGACGAATTTACCAGCCCATGGTCGAATAGAATCCATGCTAAATTTCTGCTGTACGGAATCTCTCCGTCTGAAGTACTGAATCTAGATCTCGCCTCAGCCAAAAGAGTCATTAAACAAAGACTGGATGATGTTGAATTACAACATAATCTTGTGACGGGTGGAGGAGTTTGTTCTCCGTTAAACTTTGGTATTACTCCTATGCCTCAGATTCCATCATATTTGCCCTCTCTCTCCGTTGCGTCACATAGATTCACATTTATTAAAGCGAGGTTCAATGTGTTTCCATCCAATGTACTAAGTCACAGGTTTTCTAAAGGCCAAGTTTCTGTTTTATGTGCTTGCGATAATAAATCAATCGAATCCCTGTACCATATAATGTTTAATTGCCCCCTGTACACTGCAGCTCGGACTAGCATTCTGAATCCAATGATCTTGGAGATAGCTAATAATCCACCTGAATCTCATTTAGCATGTGTGCTGCAAGACAATGACCCGCATAGAACGCTGCAGGTAGCAAGATTTCTGATTTCAGTTTTCTCGTATAAGAGACGTGCTGGAATGTTACACAACTATTGATTTTTATTCCTTCAAAGCATATACTGACATATATAAAGATTGTGATTTATAGCTATATTTTATTTATGCTCCAGAAATGTGTATCTGTGCTTTTATGTTTTTATGATATGAGCTATTTCTATCTGTGTGGGCTTATAGCCGAAATAAAGATTTATCTATCTTATCTACATCAGGAGGCTGAGAAGTTTTCAGCTGCTGGAAACCCAGACAAGGCTGACAGACTTAAGAGCAGATGACAAAATATATTGCCAAAAAGTCAAGTAAGATTCCCTAATGGACATAGGGCCTGCAAAAGCCTTCCTTTCTCTGAGGTGATTATAATTTGTGACCGAGAGAAGGTTGTCTACTGATGGAGGTTTACATCTGTTGTATGTGCTACTTCCTGGCTTTAAGAAGTGAATTAATCTGAAACATTTTTGTTCGAAGATGGGCAAAATATTGCCTAACAGAAAGCAGATAAGCTGGATATCATTCTTGAGTGAATATTATGAATTTTTTTATTTTACATTACCGACAATCAGAAAATCAGAAGTCTTTTCATTTTTATTCTTTTTTCCTATTTTCCCCCCTCATCTCTCCTATTTTTTTTTCTGTTTGGTGTTTTCTCTTTCTCTGTTATTGTTTTTATTTAGATTAATTCATCTCATTTTATTGCAGTATTAAAAGCAATAATAAAATCATTAAAAAGGTAAGAAAGAAAAAAGACACAATAAAAATAAAATCAGGAAAAATAAAATCAGTGAAGTGTATGGAAATCAGTGAAGTGTATGGCACTGTTATACAGTGGTTCCGTTCCTTCCTCCTGGGCCGTGTTCAGAAAGTGGTGGTGGGGGATGAGTGTTCAGACCCCTGGGCTCTCACTTGTGGGGTGCCTCAGGGTTCTGTCCTCTCCCCCATGCTTTTTTATCTATATGAAGCCGCTGGGAGAGATTCAGGGGTTTGGGCTGGGTGTTCATCAGTATGCGGATGATACCCAGCTCTACCTCTCTTTCAAATCAGAACCAGTGAAGGCGTGAAGGTCTGTGTGAGTGCCTGGAGGCGGTTGGAGGATGGATGGCGGCTAACAGATTGAGGTTGAATCCTGACAAGACAGAAGTCTGTTTTTGGGGGACAGGAGGAGGGCAGGTGTGGAGGACTCCCTGGTCCTGAATGGGGTAACTGTGCCCCTGAAGGACCAGGTGCGCAGCCTGGGAGTCATTTTGGACTCACAGCTGTCCATGGAGGCAGGTTAATTCTGTATCCAGGGCAGCTGTCTACCAGCTCCATCTGGTACGCAGGCTGAGACCCTACCTGCCCGCGGACTTCTCACCAGAGTGGTGCATGCTCTTTATCTCCCGCTTGGATTGCAATGCGCTCATGGGGCTACCTTTGAATGACCCGGAAACTGCAATTATCCAGAATGCGGCAGCTAGACTGGTATGGGAGTGGCCGCCGGGACCACAAAACCGGCTGAGAGATCTGCATTGGCTAACGTTTCCGAGCACAATTCAAAGTGTTGGTCTGACCTTTAAGCCCTAAACGGCCTCGGTCCTGTATACCTGAAAGTCTCCACCCCCAATTCAGCCCGGAACTGAAAGCGCCGAGGGCCTTCTGTCGGTTCCCTCACTGCGAGAACAAAATACAGGGAAAGGCAAGGGCCTTCTCGGTAGTGGCGCCCGCCCTGTGGAACGCCCTCCCAAATCAGGAAATAAACAACTACCTGAATAAAATGAAGGCAGCCCTTTTTAGGGAAGTTTTTAATGTTTGATATTTTTGTATTTGAGTGGAAGCCGAAGTGTATGGTAAATAATAAATATTATTATTATTATTAAATAAATGTTAAAACATAAAGCTTTGTCACTCTGTGACATGACAAATATCATTGCAGTATTCCTTTTGCATGAAAATTGTGACAAAATATTTTTGTTTGCATTAATTGATCACATTTTTCTTGGTCTTAGTTTCTAGAATATTACCTGCCAAGGCTGTAGATCTTGAAGTTTTAATTTTTCACTGCTCCTCATTACTCTGTGCTTGGATCCAGACAAGAAAATGGCATGCAAAGTATGAGCTACAACATAAACAGCATTGTAGATACTGTAACTATGGCCAGATAGCTCCATTTCAAACAGAGAGTTTGGAAGACTGTCCAGGCTCTCCTCCCCAGTACACACTTCATCGGTGTCCATTGGCTCACTAGGATTTGGAAATATACAGTCAAATGCTTGCTCCCAGAAGACTTTGAAAAAACCGTCTGCCTGTGTCCAGGAACGGTTTATTCTCTGAAGAAATTTCCTGAACACTAGTAGATTTTGTGAATGAATTGTGAAGGATATGGCACCTTGGAAAAGCTGAAAATCCAGAAACCTACAAATTCCTGTTACTATGAAATCAGTCTGGGCCGTCAAGATCCACACCTTTTTTGATCCTGTGTTTTCCTTATTGTTTGGGTCTTGCAGAAATATAATAAGTCTCAGTGCTAAAATTGTCAGAGATTCTCCATACACAATATATGTAGTTACTTTGTCATCTGTGAATGGCATATATATACTGACGGATACATCACCCATCTCATCCAGGTTATCAAGATGGATTTGTTGTGTGACTCTTTGTGTAAAAGCTGAACAAATTCCATTTTGAGAAAGCAGTGGCTCCAGGGTCTTGATGAAATATTCTCCACTGTTATCATTAGGAGCAAAAAGCCCAACCCACATCCATCCAAAATGCTTTAGCAAGCGGATAATCCCCAAAAACTGATGGCTTTCATTGGGCACCATGCGATAAAAGGACAGGAATTGAGTTGTGTCACTCTCCTCTGGAGGAAATGAACCATATGCCAGCTAAAAAATAATAATGTACAGGTGTTATGAACCTATTTGAAAACAATTCATTCTGTTCCATATTCAACAAATGATTTTTCAACCAAGTTAAAACGAATATTTTTTCCTGGCTTCTTCTTCTCTTCTTCTATTTATCATGTTTTTATTGGTTTTTAAATTTAAAAAAGACACTAACAAGTAAACACATTTTCAGCAGTAAATCTAATGTATTGCATTTTAATCTGTGATTTGACCTGGTCAGTCTAAAATCCCTGGAAGAAAAAACAGAGAAAAATATATGTATATGTATATGGACACTGGGATAAAGATGAAAAGATTAATCAAACTAAATCTTATTCCAATATGAGCTATTAAAAATGATCATTATTATCAATGAGTCTTCTCTGAGTAGACCAAACATTGAATACAACCCATAGAGGATGGAAGAATAAAATCCCCATGCAACCCTGCACATAGCTTACTTGTGGAATCTTGTAGAGATCTAATATGTCTACCATATGGAAGGAAGTATCAGAGCCAAGTCCCCCAATGATGGATATGAGGGTTTTCTTTGTGTCACATTTGTAGTTGGGGATGAATCTACCCATTTTGAAGAGGAGGTCGAGTGTAGTGCGGTAGGTCATCCTTGCATCAAAACAGCTGTCATAGATGTGGAAGCCAAGTGTGACATTGTGCAAAATGTTGGGATTCTCATTGATTTCTTTCACAGCAAATGCCAAGGCAAGGACATGTTGGTAGAATTTTGTCACCGCACTGCAAATAAAGTTAGAAGTATTACAAAAATGAATATAGCATTGAACATTGAACACATTCCGTTTCAAATTAACTTCAAGGATAAATCAGTGTTGAACAATGATTATAACATGTGATGAAGCAGAGAGAACAACAGTTGTTCGTCAGAAAAAGACAGAGGTGAGCAACAGCGGACATGGCAATTAGGCAGAACGTGAATGTGAACAGAATAGAAACTGGTGGTCTCCTTCATGCAAGCGGAGGTAACAATCTCCTGCCTTCCCAAAACTGAACATCATTTGTTTTCCGTTAAGAAGGGTTGGTGGGCTATGGCATAGGGAGCAGAGAAAAGTTACTAAGCAAAGGTTCTTGCCCCACTCACACTGAACTGAGCTCTCCACTACTTGGTTCTCTTCCTACCCACTGATAATAGAGGGTAATGGGTGAATCTGGAAATGTATCTGCATTGTTCAGTCTTTCCAGATTTTTCAGTGCCAAGAATTGGCCATGATATTCTCCACTGAGTTTTCTGGAGGATGGGGATCTGTGGAAACTGCAAACTCTACTGCCAACAAATATTCATTTTTTGATTTTTAGGAAAACAGAAGGTTTTTTGTGTTGAAGTAAACTAATGCAGAATATATATTTTTTTCTATTTATCTGTTAAAGTTATCTGTTAAAGTTTTCCTTGGAAAAAATATATTTAGCAAGTAGGCTACAGTGATTCCAGGTAGTTAAGAGCTAGCCTCTCAAACTTCCAGAACTTACATTAAAGTTCAGAGAGTTTCATCAAAGTGCCACATCTCCCATGTAGCCTTTCCAGATAAGGAGGCATGGAAGAAATGTTCAATGGAAAAGAAAAACACCATCTTCAATGTCACCATGCTCATACTCAAGAGTTAAACTCAAAACCCCACCCACAGTGAAACATCAAAGCACCATGAACAGGAGATATAATAATCAATCACAGGGGAAGAAAGCTTTGGAGAAATTGGTGGAACAGGTTGGGGAGAAATTTAGTTGCATGTTTGAATTTGCCCTCCATATTAACTTATTTAATTATCTAATGACTTTCATTTCCACCATTCTCTTCCCCAATATCTATACTGCTGAAGAGTACAGTTTTCAGAGTGAAACATTAAAGCACCATGAAAATATCTGTACTACAGAGGGATTGAAAATAAAATTTGCATGAAGAAAATCAAAAATACGAAGTCTCCTTATGTACCCATTTAGAAAACAGAAATAATTTTTCTTTTATGAGACAAGAAAATCAGTATTTCCTGTCCGCCAGCTTAGTAGACTGTAAAAGACTCAGGAGGTGACTGAAACTGAGGAGTCCCTCAGGGGTAGATAAACAGGATTTTTTGTTAATTATTTCAGTCATTCCTTGTGGGCTGGTAAGATTAAAATTGAAATATCTTTTTAATATTCCACCATTCAGACAAAACATGTCTCCCACTGCAGCTTCCAAATAAGACAGGCCCTATCCCTAGGATTCTTATTTAAAAGAGAAGAGGCAAAAGGAAATGCGATATGGAAGGAAGTTTGGGGCATGGGAGATTCTTACTATGAAATATCGAACAGATTCTGTTTGGGGTGTTCTTTGAAGAAAGCTTCATAGAAAATATAGTAGATATGAGAAGTAATTCCACCAATGATGAGGTCCCCTGGCTGGTACCACTCATGTGGAACAGGAATAGGGTCATTCGCAGGACACCTGAAAGTATTAGAGGTATTAGAAACAGGAGGTATTAGAAACAGCAGCAACAATAGCAGCAACATCCTGGCAGCCAAGTTTCCTTCTAAACTCAGACTATCTTGTGTTCATCCATACTAGCTTCCTAAGAAAAGGCTACATTGGATGATGCATGGCTCTGTTCACCCAGCCCTATAATAGAGAGTGTGCTGCATTTAATCAACAGGTAACAAATACATTCCTTAAATACTATCAGATATTTCAAAATCAGAAATAGAATTTGTAGAGCCCTGCCTGCCTCCAGCCCCTACCCCATCTCTCAGTACGTGGATCTAGTTATATCCACTTTCAGGCTTGCTGCTTGTTTTCTAGTTGTTTGCAGGAAGCATCTGGAGGTTTGACCCGGTGAAGAAATTGCTGTGATTTGGGATGATTGCAGGGTAGGTTTATGAATCACTTCTTCAGAGTTTTGAGTCTGAGTGGCACTTTTCCTCCCCCGTTTCTGATCCTTAGTGGCAGAAAAAGTGAGCCAAAGCTTTTCCTTGGAGAGCTAATGACAAGAGGAAACTCAGAGTGAAGTCAAAACAAAATCGAAAATTCTTTCCAGTAGCACCTTAGAGACCAACTGAGTTTGTTCCTGGTATGAGCTTTCGTGTGCATGCACACTTCTTCAGATACACTGCAGTGCTAAGCTTTGAGGTAAAGAACACATCCCAACTCCATTTCTTTCCTAGCCAAATGGAACCAACACATCTTTATGCAGTAAAGCTGTAGTTTCAAAACAGATGTCTTGACTCACTTGCATGAACCAACAGAAGGTATTGCTGTGTTGGAGGAATGGGCAAACATTCAGCCTGAGGACTGAATTCCCTTCGCAGTAACTTAGTCCAGAAATCATAGCAGTGCAAAATTCTACAGCACAATTTCAGGCAGGAGTGAAATTCTGCCAGAACATTAAGCCTGAGCACAAAGCTATGCCCTGGCTGCCAGGTTGATTCAAGGCTATGGTCAAAGTGTTATTAATCACAAAGGAAGCCCTTAACATATTGGCACTAGTTTACTTAAGGAATTGCCTTCCTTCACATGTGCGAGTTCAATAACTTCCATGAGCAGAAGTGCTTCAGTGTCTGTTTTCAAGTGCTGTGCAGTTTCTGTTATGCATTTTTAGGGAGTTGTTCCTTTAGTGCTACACAGTCTGCACTTTGGAACTCCCTACCTATTGACATTCAGTATTGCAGGTGTATGTGCAGTATACCCTGGGGCAAGTGTGTGTGTGTGTGTGTGTGTGTGTGTGTGTGTGTGTGTGTGTGGAAGACACAATAGTATTCTGGAGCTGAAAATGGCCACAGCTTTATTGTTAACACATGTAGGTCTTATTTAGCCTAGGCATTAGGCTTGTATCCTGACTCAGCCTTGTGGCTGAAGGCTGATGTTGAACAGGGTCATGCCTTGTCTAGCGTCATCTCAAGACCCATGTGTACTAAGCTGCTGCCATTGGAATTTCTATGGCCCATCCACTTCCCTGTGGGACTTCAGAACAGAATCTTCCACACAGATACCTTTACTTTGGTTCCTGCGCACAGGGGTGATGCGCCATCTCACCCCCCACCCGAAATCCTGTCTCAAGCATATTGACATTACACATTCATAGTAAGTGTACTCTTTCATGTGCCTGATGAAATCTTATCTGTCTTGTGGTACTATCCAGATATATGATTTGCTTAGTTTTGTATTTGAATTTGTGTGACATACATTGCCCTGCTGGGGTAAAATATTAAGAGTGCCTTTTGATGAGTGCCTTTGTTCAGTGATTAAAGTACCATATTGGATTATCCCATGTCAGATTGTTCTTGTCATGTCTAAGTTTCTTTACATGCCCACATTTAATGGTGGATGTTTAATAATAATAATAATAATAATAATAATAATAAATAATATTTATTATTACCCTCCCCATCTGGCTGGGTTTCCCCAGCTCCTTTGGGGGTTGTGAAGAAGTTCAGACAAAGGGGATGGAGAGAATGAAACATGGCCTCTCCCAGACCTCCTCAGGAGGAATCAAGGAGACTAAAGCACCATCTGACTTCTTGACTGCCTTCCCGCAAGATATGCAGAAATAGGGTAACGCTGGGTGCAAGTCCTCTGCCAAGAACGAGCCTCCGAAAAGAAATTGCCACCACATTGAGAAGAGCATATACTCCCTTTCCATATTATCATACAAAGGATTTTGGGGCAGGGAAGAGTCTCAACACCTGAATTTAGTTACCGGTAACCAGTTTGAACCCCACCCCCAGCCCTCATACTGCCTTCTCAATGACCTCAATGACACATGCCTCCATTGCCCCCCTAGACAAACAGATGGCAACTGATTGGTTTGGGTCCTACCTTCCAGAGCGGAGTAGTGTGTGTGGCGAGAGCGGGGAAGTGTCAATAAAATGATGGTAATGATGATGATGATGATGATGATGATGATGATAGGTAATGGGACTCCACCTTGCTCCAAGAGGGTGAGGCAACTTCCATTGTAAATGCTACTGAAATGGATGTGGGGGGCTCCATTTAGCAGGAGAAAATGCTTAAACATACTACAGCAGGACAGCTGTCAGCATGCCCCCATGCAGCTTTTTTGCCGCCTTCTCGAAGCCAGGTAAGCAAGGTAGGTTTTGGGAAGGAGGCATGAGGCTCTGGCAGAGTCCTAGAGCCCTTCAGCACCTAGTTCTAACTAGGTGACAGGTAGAATTAGTTTCTCCTGCTAAGGTGGAGTCTCCATCATCCATTTTCATAGCAGTTGCAATGGAAACTGCCTCGCCAACTTGGAGCAAGGTGGGTCCCTAATACTCATCACCATCATCATTTGATTACACTTTCTCCAAACATACTACTCTGTTTCAGAGGGTAGGGCCTGAGCCAATGGATTTCAAGAAAGAAGACTCCAACTAAATATCATGGAGAACTTTCTGACAGTAAGAGCTGTTTGACAGTGGAACAGACTCCCATGAGAGGTGGTGGACTCTACTTCATTGGAGAATTTCAATGAAAGGTTGGGTGGTCATCTGCCGTGGATGCTTTAGATAAAATACCTGCATTGCAGAGGGTTATACTAGATGAGCCACAGGATTCTAGGATTATTTTATTCTACCTGAATAAAAAGTGGGCAAAATGACTTAACTGAAAAATAAAGGAACATATTTGAAAATCAATTGCCCAAAAATAATTTGAGAATAAAAAAGCAAAACACTATAATAGCAAATATAAAAACATGCCAAAACCAACCTCTGATTATTATAAATATAAAAGGAATTGCACAATCCACATTACTTCTCCTTGGTAACAACAAATAATGTATAACAAGGGAACTTAGCAGTTTCACATGGTCCTAGAAAGACCTATATCATGATGTTCCTCATGTTAGATTTCTTTTTCTCCCACTGTGCAGTTGTGGGAGTCATGAGACTCTGTTTACACATTCCAGCGCAGATTGTTAGAAATCATGGGAGATGGGAGATGGGAGACAGATGTTGCTGTAAATCTGTCTCCTGTTCCTCCTTCTTCAAACTGTTCTCACAGACAGCAAACATGTATTTTACTTTGTCTTTCTTAGTAAGAAACTTAGCCAGTAGTACATATCTCAACCTCATTCCACTTATATGCTATGCATAATATGAGAAAGCCTCTCCTCCTCAGCGAGGGGAGGGGTTGTGAACGGGAGCCGGCTCCAGCACCTGGGCGGGGGCGTTTCGCCCCCAGCCTTACCTGCCCCTAGCAGTCAGCCAAAGGGCTGGCTTGGGGGCGGGGTTTAGGCTGTACCTAGCAGCCGCGGCGGCCCCCTCCGCCATTCCGCTTCGTTCCTGCGCCGGATCACCCGCCCACCCTCCCTTAGGTTGTTTTTGGTTAGGACATTGCTATGGACTCGGTGGTCGCCTTGTTTGTGCAAGGGGCCTGGTAGGAGTTTTTGTCCAGATTGGCAGCATTGGTTTTTCGCCTACATAACTGTCACAACTTTGTTAGATTGGCGGTTAGGCATTGGGTTTAGTGTGGTGTTGGAGGGCAAGGTTCGGGCCATCGCCTAACCCTCCTAAAATTTGGGTATTCCGTAAAGGAATCCGGAGGTCGTGGATCCTGTCCAATGCCCTGTTGGTGGCTAGGGGCCATGGCCACCTTCGGTGACTTAGGGGGTGGAGCTTCCAGTTGTATCTTCTCAACAGGCTCCACATGGGCGGTTAACCCTTGAGTGACTCCACGCTCTGCGGGGGGAGTCAACTATGTCTGTTCAACCCAATGCCTAAGCCAATACCACTCACATGCTGTAACCAATAAAGTTGTGGCCTTTTAACCTCCATTTAACCTAAAATCTATGTGTCGTTGTGTTTTATTCCTGACATGCGGGAGTAGGGTCCTCGAATCACAAGAGAGTGCTAGGTGCTTCACCAAAGGCACAGGTCACTAATGTCAGAGACTCTGCTTCGGAACTTCCTGCACGGAAACAGGCTGGAAGTGTTCCTGATTTATGGCTGGGGATCGTCCTCTCCCCCTGGCTTTTCGACACCTCACAGTCCTTCTCCTGCAGCAGCTTCTAATAAGACCTTCGTGCAGGGGCCGGGATGGTTCGAAAGACCTCCCCAGAGGAACCCTAGGAAGAGAAAAACTGGAAAGGCTTCTTTGGCTCCTCATTGTTTCTTTGAAGTCATAGGCAATGTCAGTTGTGAGGCATGTGGGTGCGGTATGTCAGGAATGGAGTTATGTACTGAGTTGAATAGGATCCAAAATGCAGCAGTCTGATTGGTCCGCAGGAGCCACCCAATCCAGCTCCAGGTGGAAGTGAATCTGCAACCTGATTGGCATACAGGAGTATCCCGGAATTAGCCAATCACGTGGGGCCCATTGTGTAAATAATGTATATGAAGCAGACATTTTGGGGAAACTTCCTTTCCTCGCTACTATGAGCTGAATAAAGAACATGAAATCCATACTTGACTCCGAGTATATTTCAAATGGCCTGACAATGGCCTGTTGCACTAAATTGGACCTACCGGCCAGAAGTTCCTGAACCATGAGCTAAGAAGACAGAGCTTTTTTATCTGCTTTATTTTCACATTCATAAACATTCCAAAATCCCTCCCACAGAAAAGTATCACTCTGGAGGAGGTTTCCTTAATATATAGCAATACAATACATTATAGGAAATAGATACAGTTTACATCTTTCTCCTAATAAGTTGCTCCCTGTGGTTCAGCTCTGGCCTCAGGACAATGATGTAGCATTTAGGGGCAAAGATGCAGCCCAACAATCCAGCACTGGAGGACAAGATGGAGAAGATCTCCACCACCACCATGGATTTCCCTTTGGTGCTCAGGTAGGTTGGGACAAAAGACAGCCAAACACTGCAAAACAGCAACATGCTGAAGGTAATAAACTTGGCTTCATTAAAACTGTCTGGCAATTTGCGAGCTGCAAATGCCACAAAGAAGCTGGCAATGGCCAGGAGGCCCATGTAGCCCAAGACACAATAAAACAAGGTCACAGACCCTTCATTACACTGCACAATGGTTTCTTCTGCTACTGAGTCCATGTCTAGAGTGGGGAATGGGGGAGAAGTCATCAACCACACAGTACAAATACTTGCTTGAGTAAGAGAGCAGGAAAGGACAATGGCATAGGCCAGACGTTTCCCTACCCACTTCCTCATGCTAGACCCTGGCTTAGTGGCCATGAAAGCTACAACTACAGTCACAGTCTTTGCCAACACACATGAAACAGCCAGGGAGAAGACGATGCCAAACGTTGGTTGGCGAAGAAGGCAGGTCACTTTCCCAGGGTTGTCCGATGAACAGAAATGATGAGAGGAAGCAGAGTAGGAGAGCAATAAGGAGAGCATAGGTGAGATCCCGATTGTTGGCTTTGACAATGGGAGTGTCTTTGTATTTAATAAATGTTCCTATCACCAGACTTGTGAGCAGTGAAAAAGAAAGAGCAAGAGAGGAGAAGCCTATTCCAAAAGATTCATCATAAGAAAGAAAGCTTATTGTTTTGGGGATGCATCCATTTTTTTTCTTGTTTGGGTACTTATCTGCTGGGCATCTGACACAGTCATCCATATCTGAAATAGAGAATATGGTCAAATTTCAGTGGCAATTCATGTGTGCTCTTTGCTTCCTGTTGATCTTAACTTTCTGGTTTTTATTCAGCTGTTGGTCATGTAACATTATGTGAATTACCCTTTGAGTATTTTTGCTGAATTTGTCATATTTTTTCTTTAAACAATTCAAACTGTCACTCTAAGCACATGGAGGGTTTATTTCAGCCAAACCGATACAGTTGTGGGGTAGAGCATTGGGCATCAGTAGTCTTTTTGTGTTTGCCTACCTCATAGCCACCCTCACAACTTTGGTGGATAAGGCATTGGGCTTGATCCTTAATCACAGGCTTACCCCATAAAAGGGATCCAGGAGGGGTGACTCTGTCCATGAGTCCAGAAGGGGACTGATGTGCCAATACTATTCTCCCAATGACAGCCTGCACATCCCATCCATGTTGGAGGCATCTCCATGTTACAGGTGGGCTGCCTGATGCTGGATACCTGCCCAATGCCTTAGCCAAATATTTCCTGTAGTCAATAAAGTTGTGGCCTGGCTCAACCCAATACCAGTCTCCTGTGTCATTCATTATGTGCCTGTGCTGGCAAATGCAAAATCGCAGTCACTAATTCTTTTACAAGGATCTGACGCAATAATCCTTAGTAGTATTGAACAACTAAAATGCCATATACCATTTTGTTCTGAAATCTTCCCTTCTGGACACAGAGTACAATCGTAGCAGCAAAATTTCTTCCCTTCCTTCCTTTTCTTCTGATTACCAGGATGACAGTAGTCATTACATACAGAAATGGGCACCACCTGTCCAGAAATTGGAAATAATTTCACAAATGAGTGATACTACTTTAAAAATCCAGACACTTCAAATAGGAAGGTGAACTGCTCATTCCCCTCCAAAACAAAACAAAAGAGAAAAGAAAGCTTTTCCAAATAAAGCACAGCCAATGGCCCATTTTTTTTTTGGTCAGGAAACCTGAAAAAAGGACAAGGCACAAGACATGGATTAAGCTAGGGCCACTTTATTAGCTGTAACTTTAGGAGCCAGCACATATCCTAAAGTGCATATCTGCGAATGAAGCCAGAAGAAACAAATTGACAGCATTTGCACCTCCCAGATGGGTTCAGATTTTGAAGCAATATTAGCTCTCTAGTAATACAGTGAAGTTTGGGTTTTTTTTAGCCCTATTTAGACATAAAAAAGAAGCTATCAAAGATAAAAGTGGTTATCTGGAGCGTGCATCAATTCAAAGCAATTCTAGATTTGAAACCTCATTAAAACCTTTGTTCCATATAATCAGGTCTTCATGAATGATGAATTCGTTTCTATCGGGAGCATAGGGATCCACCCATCCAACCTTCACTCGAAGGAAAGACTTGTTTGGGAAGGTGACCATGTTTGTGATGTCAAATCCACCTCCCATTTCTCTTTTATTAGTAAAGGACACTGTTTCTCCAGCGGAGTTGTTAAAGGAAATGTCAGGAAGAAAATGGTGCAGCTAATTCAAAAAGAAAGATGAAGGGGAAAGAACATAATGTAGGTAATTGAACAAAATGCAATGATTTACAAAGACCTTTCTTTCTGAGCATTGATTACAGAGCTTCACTTTATATAGACAAAGGATAAAAATCACCTCTTTTGGCACAGCAGATGGGGACTTCTGGGGAAGGAAGATGGCAGACTAAGTGTCTCCTTATATACTTATATAAAAGTAAAGGTATAGGTACCCCTGGCCGGTATAGGTCCAGTCGCAGACGACTCTGGGGTTGCGGCGCTCATCTCGCTCTATAGGCCGAGGGAGGCGTATAGCTTCCGGGTCATGTGGCCAGCATGACTAAGCCGCTTTTGGCGAACCAGAGCAGCGCACAGAAACGTCATTTACCTTTCCCGCTGGAGCGGTACCCATTTATCTACTTGCACTTGACATGCTTTTGAACTGCTAGGTGGCAGGAGCTGGGACCGCAAATGGGAGCTCACCCCATCACGGGGATTCAAACCACCTACCTTCTGATCGGCAAGCCCTAGGCTCTGTGGTTTAACCCACAGTGCCACCTGCATCCCTTTATACTTATATATGTTACCTTAAATACTTATCTATTTATAAACTTATACATATGTGTTACCTTATACACTTAACTATTATTTACTTTTTCACCATTCTCCTCTGCAATATCTGTACTGCAGAGGAATTGAAAATTCAATTTGTGTGAAGAAAACAAAAAATATGAAGTCAAAAAATATGAAACAAAAAGGAAATGTATACAGAGGAATGTTAAGGGCATGGACGATTCTTACTATGGAACCTTGAACAGGTTCTGTGTTGGGTGTTCCTTGAAGAATACTTTGTAGGAAATATATTAAATATGAGTAACAATGCCACCAATGATGAGGTCACCTGGCTGGTACCACTCATGTGGAACAGGAATAGGATCATTCACACGACATGTCATAGTAGTAGGTTTCTTTGTCAGCCAGTGAAATTTCCAACAGATGTGTGAACTACTTTCTAGCTTTAAGAAGTAAATTAATCTTAGACATTTATGTTAGAGAATGGTAAAATATTGCCTAACATAAAGTAGAGCAGATAGATGGCATCCTAGAGTGAATATATTTGAATTATTTTTGAATACTTTTGAATTATGGTGCTGGAGGAGACTCTTGAGAGTCCCATGGACTGCAAGAAGATCAAACCTATCCATTCTCAAAGAAATCAGCCCTGAGTGCTCACTAGAAGGACAGATCCTGAAGTTGAGGCTCCAGTACTTTGGCCACCTCATGAGAAGAGAAGACTCCCTAGAAAAGACCCTGATGTTGGGAAAGATGGAGGGCACAAGGAGAAGGGGACGACAGAGGATGAGATGGTTGGACAGTGTTCTCGAAGCTACTAACATGAGTTTGGCCAAACTGCGAGAGGCAGTGAAGGATAGGCGTGCCTGGCGTGCTCTTGTCCATGGGGTCACAAAGAGTCATACAGGACTGAACAACAACAGGAGTGAATATTTTGAATAATTTCTATTATGTAAGAGATAGAAAATCTTTTATACTTTTGTTCTATTTTTAGTGTTCCTTTGGTGTTTTCTTCTCTCTCTCTCTCTCTCTCTCTCTCCCCCTCTCTCTCACGATTAGCTTATTTTCCACCTATTTAATTATTATTTTTTTAAAAAACATTATTTTTAAAATCGTATTAAAGATTAAATAAAAATATTAAAGATTAAATAAAATCCCATAAAAATGACCAATACTGCTGTAGCATAAATTCTGCATTTGAATTGTTATGAAATGTTAAGTTGTACCTATTGTTTCAATGAAATAATCATATTTTTCTTGGTCTTCGTTTCTAGAATATTACCTGCCAAGGCTGCAGATTTGGAAGTTTTAATCTTCCAGGGCTCCCCTTTGTTCTCTGCTTTGGATCCAGACAAATGAAATGGCATGCAAAGTATGAGCCACTATATAAACAGCATTGTAGATACTGTAACTATGGCCAGATATCTCCATTTCAAACAGAGAGCTTGGAAGACTGTCCAGGCTCTCCTCCCCAGTACACACTTCATCGGTGTTCCATTGGCACACTGGGATTTGGAAATATACAATCAAATGCTTGCTCCCAGAAGACTTTGAAGAAACCTTTGCCTGGGTCCAGGAAGGGTTTATGCTCTGAATAAATTCCATGAATACTAGTAGATTTTGTGAATGAATTGTGAAAGCTATGGCACCTTGGAAGAGCTGAAAATCAAGAAACCTACAAATTCCTGCTAATATGAAATCAGTCTGGGCTGTCAAGATCCACACCTTTTTTAATCTTTTATTTTCCTTATTGTTTGGGTCTCGCAAAAATATAATAAGTCTCAGTGCTAAAATTGTCAGAGATTCTCCATAGACAATATATGTAGTTACTTTGTTATCTGTGAATGGCATATATATATTGACGGCTACATCATCCATCTCATCCAGGTTATCAAGATGGGCTTTATGTTGGATTCTTTGTGTAAAGGCTGAACAAATTCCATTTTGAGAAAGCAATGGCTGGAATTTATTGATGAAATATTCTCCACTGTTATCATTAGGAACAAAGAGCCCAACCCATGTCCAACCAAAATGCTTAAGCAAACTGATAATCCCTGTGTACTGGTGGGCTTCGTTGGGCACCATGCGATAAAAGGACGGGAATTGAGTTGTGTCACTCTCCTCTGGAGGAAAGGAACCAAATGCTAGCTGAAAGAAATTATACAGATGTTATGCAGTAATGTTAAAATAATTCTCTAACCTTCTTTTAAAATAGCATTCTGATTTGCAATTTGACCAGATCTGTTTCACATGCCTAATTAAAGTTAAAGGGACCCCTGACTGTTTAGTCTAGTTGTGGACAACTCTGGGATTGCTGCGCTCATCTCGCTTTACTGGCCGAGGGAGCCGGTGTTTGTCCATAGACAGCCTTCCAGGTCATGTAGCCAGCATCACTAAACCGCTTCTGGTGAACCAGAGCAGTGCATAGAAACACCATTTACCTTCCCACCGGAGTGATACATATTTATCTACTTGCACTTTGATGTTCTTTCGAACTGCTAGGATGGCAGGAGCAGGGACAGAGCAATGGGAGCTCACCCCATTGCAGGGATTCGAACCGCCGACCTTCTGATTGGCAAGCCCTAGGCTCTGTGTTTTAGACCACAGTGCCACCTGCATCCCAGAAGGGGGACACAGATGCCTAGGAATTAATAAAGAAAAAGGGAAGGTAGAATAAAGATTTAGGGTTGGATCAAACTAAAACTTATTCAGAGAAGACCTGTTGAAATTGATCGTTAGTATTAATAGGTCTGCTTTGAGTAAAATTGCAGAGTAAATATTACCTGATGGATCTACTCTGAGTAGATATAACCCATAGAGGATGGAAGAATAAAAAATCCCATGCAACCCTACACATAGCTTACCTGTGGAATCTTGTAGAGACCTATTATGTCTACCATATGGAAGGAAGTATCAGAGCCAAGTCCCCCAATGATGGATATGAGGGTTTTCTTTGTGTCACATTTGTAGTTGGGGATGAATCTACCCATTTTGAAGAGGAGGTCGAGTGTAGTGCGGTAGGTCATCCTTGCATCAAAACAGCTGTCATGGATGTGGAAGCCAAGTGTGACATTGTGCAAAATGTTGGGGTTTTCATTAATTTCTTTCACAGCAAATGCCAAGGCAAGGACATGTTGGTAGAATTTTGTCACCATGCTGCAAATAAAGCAAATGATTTATGAAAATGAATATAGTGCAATACTGAACACATTCTGTTTCAAATTGATTCATACTGAAATGAAATTATTTTATTTGCAATTAATGCATCTAAGCTTATAAATACCACACAGTCCAGTGAATATTGATCACTGGAAGCCCAGCCAGATGGGCAGGGTATAAATAATTTATTATTATTATTATTATTATTATTATTATTATTATTATTATTATTAATGATTGATCAGGGCATTATTTATAATAATGGTGATACTTAAACAACTGAACACCCTGCCCACAGTGAAACATTAAACTACCATGAAAATTAGTTAGTAATATACTGTATAATACTCAATCATAGGGGAAGAGAACTTTGTTGAAATTGGAGAACATCACTGGCAAACTTCTAGTTGTATGTTTTGCACATTTCCTAATATATATCTAACCATATACAATTAACTATTTACATATGTATATATGTTACCTTAAATACTTATCTATTTATATACTTATATATATATATGTAACCTTATACACTTAACTATTATTTTCATTTTCGCCATTCTCCTCTGCAATATCTCTACTGCAGAGGATTGTAAATTCAGTTTGTGTAAACAAAACAAAAAATATGAAGTCTCTTTCTGTACCCCACTGGAAAACAAGAAGGAAATGTGATAGAGAGGACCGTTAGGGCCATTGAAGATTCTTACTGTGGAACATCGAACAGGTCCTGTGTTTGGTGTTCCTTGAAGAAAACTTCATAGAAAACGTAATAAATATGAGTAACAATTCCACCAATGATGAGGTCACCTGGCTGGTACCACTCATGCGGAACAGGAATGGGATCATTCACAGGACACCTGAAAGTATTAGAGGTACTAAAAACAGGAGGTATTAGAAACAGCAACAGCAACAGCAGCAACATCCTGGCTGCCAAGCTTCCATCTGAGCGCAGACTCTCTTGTGTTCACCCATCCTAGTTGCCTTAGAAAAGGCTACATTGGATGATACATGGCTCAGTTAACCCAGCCCTATAATAGAGAGTATACTGGACTTAATCAAAGTGTAACAAATGCATTCTTTGAATACAATCAGTTATTTCAAAATCAGAAATTTCTACAGCCCTGGCTGCCTCTAGCCCCTACCCCAGGTCTCAGTACACAGGATTAGTTATAACCATTTTCAGGCTTTCTTGTTGTTTTCTAGCTGCCTCTGGGATGCATCTGGAAGTTTGACCTGCTGAAGAAATTGCTGTCATTTGGGTAATTGCTGGGTATGATTATGAATAAATTTCTCAGGGTTTGGAGTCTGAGCAGCTCTTTGGGTTGGTTTTTGTTTTGTTTTGTTTTGTTTTTACTCACAGTTCTGCTCCTTAGAGGCACAAAAAGTGATCAAATGATTTTCCATGGTACTCTGACAACAGGAAATTCAGAGTGAAGCTATTGGGTAAATAGCAGTGCTAAATTTTTGAGATAAAGGACACATCCCAACTCCATTTCTTTCCAAGGGAATGGAAACCAACTCCTCTCAATACAGCAAAGCTATAGTTTAATAACAGCTGTCTTGACTCACTTGCATGAACCCAACCAATCTATTACCATGCTGGAGAAATGGGGAAATTTTACATTTTTTAAATTTTAAATTTTCATAGCAGTTACAGTGGAATTTAAGCAAGGATGGTTCCTCGTCATAATGATCATGATCATTGTATGATTGACACTTCCCCCTCCACCCATTCCACACACAAAAAGTTGTTCAGCTTTCTTACAGCAATCACCAGATAGTCCTTCCACTGCTAATGAGTCCAAGCCACCCACGTCAGAGCCAGAGCCAGAGCCAGAGCCAAAGCCAAAGCCAGAGCCAGAGCCAGAGCCAGAGCCAGAGCCAAAGCCAAAGCCAAAGCCAGAGCCAGAGCCAGAGCCACCCAAGCAATTTTTTAATTATTATTTTAAACCCAAAATCCAAGACATTTGCTTTAAAATATAAAATCCTCCCCGGATGGACCCCCAAAAGATAGGCATGACAACCCTAAACTAAATATCAGGTACAGCTTTCTGAAAGTTAGAGCTGTTTCAAAGTGGAACAGATTCCCACAAGAAGCAAAGTATTTCACTGAAGAATTTTAATGAAAGTTTGGATGGTCATCAGTCATGGATACTTTAGTTGAGCTTCCTGCATCGCAGGGGGTTGGACTAGATGATGCACAGAATTCTTCCCAGTTCCAGGATTCTTAGATTTTAGTGGGGAAAGTTGCTTAAATGAAGAATAAAAGAATACATTAGATAATATACAGGGCAAACTGCTCTTGATGGGGATGCACTTCTTCTGAAGGATCAGGTTCGTAGCTTGGGGGTATTCCTGGATCCTTTTTTGTTTCTTGAGGCTCAGGTGGCCTCAGTTGCCCGGAGTGCCTTCCATCAACATCTGCTGGTGGGCCAGCTATGCCCCAATCTGGTCAGGGATAGCCTAACTACTGTTGTCTATTCACTGGTAACTTCATGGTTAGTTAACTGCAATGTGTTATACGTAGGGCTGCCACTGAAGATGGTTCATAAATGTTAGCTGGTGCAGAATTCAGCAGCCAGATTTATCACCGGAGCAAGACGGTTTGAGCATATTACACTGATCCATCTGTAGCCTATTGGCTACCAATTTGTTTACGGGCCCAAATAAAAGTGCTGGTTTTGACCAATAAAGGCTTAAATGGCTCAGGACTGAATCACCTCTAGGACTGCCCCTTCCCATATGAACCTACCCAGACCCTGAGATCATCTTCTGAGGCCCTTCTTCATGTGCACCTCCTCAAGTCCAGAGGGTAGCAAGACAAAAAATGTTTATTCTCTACAGTGGCTCCCCGTTTGTGGAATGCTCTCCTCAGGGAAATTCACATGGCACATTCATTATACATCTTTGGGCTCCAGGGAAAAATGTTCCTTTTTAACCAGAAGTTTGGTTGATTTGATTGACATCCTATGCCCTTTTAAAAGATTGCATTTGAAAATCAATCATTGCCAAACAATTTCAGAATAAAAAAGCAAAACAACATAACAGGAAAAATAAAAACATGCCAAAAGCAACATCTGAGTACCATAAATACAAGAGTGCATATTCAGCATTACAGCATATTTGACAAACAGACTCAGCAGTTTCATATGCTCCTAGAAAGACCAATTTCATGATGTTCCTCACACTCTTTCACCTGCAGCAACTTCTAATAAGACTTTCAAAAGCAGGGTTTTTTTTGTTTTTGTTTTTAAAGACGCCTCCAGAGGGACCCGAGGAAGAGAAAACTGGAAACTCTCCTTGGGCTCCCGATTGTTTATTGGAAGCCACATAAAATGTCATCTGTGAGGATGGTAGGTATGGTTGGTCAGGAATGGCCTAAGAAATGGAGCCTCAGCTGTATAAATTAGGCCCACTGGCCAGATGTTCCTGATTCCTGATCTAAGGTGACAGAGCATTTTTACACTAAAACATTTAATAGACATAAACACAATATTTTCTTTTAAAAAAGATACAGTTTATATCTTTTTCCTTATAAGTTGCTCCCTGTTGTTCAGCTCAGGCTTCAGCACAATGATGTAGCATTTAGGGGCAAAGATGCAGCCCAACAGTCCAGCACTGGAGGACAAGATGGAGAAGATCTCCACCACCACCATGGATTTCCCTTTGGTGCTCAGGTAGGTTGGGACAAAAGACAGCCAAACACTGCAAAACAGCAACATGCTGAAGGTAATAAACTTGGCTTCATTAAAACTGTCAGGTAATTTGCGAGCTGCAAATGCCACAATGAAGCTGGCAATGGCCAGGAGGCCCATGTAGCCCAGGACACAATAAAACATAATCACTGAGCCTTCATTGCACTGCACAATGGTTTCTGCTGCTACAGAGTCCAGGTCTAGAGTGGGGAATGGGGGTGAAGTCATCAACCACACAGTACAAATACTTGCTTGAGTAAGAGAGCAGGAAAGGACAATGGTGTAAGCCAGACGTTTCCCTACCCACTTCCTCATGCTAGACCCTGGCTTAGTGGCCATGAACGCTACAACTACAGTCACAGTCTTGGCCAACACACATGAAACAGCCAGTGAGAAGACTATGCCAAACATTGGTTGGCGAAGAACACAGGTCACTTCCCCAGGTCGCCCAATGAATAGCAAAGATGAGAGAAAGCAGAGCAGTAGTGAGATGAGGAGAATGTAAGTGAGACCCCGATTGTTGGCTTTGACAATGGGAGTGTCTTTGTATTTAATAAATATTCCTATCACCAAACTTGTGACCAGTGAAAAAGAAAGAGCAAGGGAGGCCAAGCCGATCCCAAAAGATTCATCATAAGAAAGAAAGCTTATTGTTTTGGAGATGCATCCATTTTTTTTCTTGTTTGGGTACTGATCTGCTGGGCATCTGACACAGTCATCCATATCTGAAATAGAGAATACGGTCAAATTTCAGTGGCAATTCATGTGTGCTCTTTGCTTCCTGTTAATCTTAACTTTCTGATTTTTATTCAGCTGTTGGTCATGTAACATTATGTGAATTACCCTTCGATTATTTTGCTGAATTTGCCATATTTTTCATTAAACAATTCAAACTGGCACTCTAAGCACATGGAGGGTTTATTTCAGCCTAACCGATACAGTTGTGGGGGTAGAGTATAGGGCATCAGTAGTCTTTTTGTGTTTGCCTACCTCATAGCCAACCCTCACAACTTTGGTGGATAAGGCATTGGGCTTGATCCTTAATCACAGGCTTACCCCATAAAAGGGATCCAGGAGGGGTGACTCTGTCCATGAGTCCAGAAGGGGACCCATGTGCCAATACAGCTCTCCCAATGACGGCCTGCACATCCAATCCATGTTGGAGGCATCTCCAAGTTACAGGTGGGCTGCCTGATGCTGGATACATGCCCAATGCCTTAGCCAAACCTACTCTTCCCTGTAGTCAATAAAGTTGTGGCCTGGTTCAATCTAATACCAGTCTCCTGTGTCATTCATTATGCGCATGTACTGGCAAATGCAAAATGCAGTCATTAATTCTTTTACAAGGATCTGACGCAATAATCCTTAGTAGTATTGAACAACTAAAATGCCATATACCATTCTGTTCTGAAATCTTCCCTTCTGGACACAGAGTACAATCGTAGCAGCAAAATTTCTTCCCTTCCTTCCTTTTCTTCTGATTACCAGGATGACAGTAGTCATTACATACAGAAATGGGCACCACCTGTCCGGAGATTGGAAATAATTTAATAAGGGAAAGATATTGCTTTAAAAATTCATTCAGTGCATTTCAAACAAGAATGTGAACCGCTCACCCCCCTCCCCCCAAAAAATGCATTAGAAAGCCAATTCAATAAAACATAGCCATTGGCCTATTTCTTGTCAGGAAACCAAATATGGATTAAGGCATTCATTAAGCTACAACCACTTTATTACCCCTGTGGCAAGTGACGAGAACCAGAATTCACCTGAGGTGTACAGTACATCAGAGTGTTAAAAATCTTTGCCAACCTCTTTCCTTTCCTGCATACACCTGCCAAGTGCCCAGAAAGCTAATTCAAGTAATTATCTGTATGCCACCTGTAACTATACCTACTGTACAGTGCTGTGGTCTAAACCACTGAGCCTCTTGGGCTTGCTGATTAGAAGATCAGAGGTTCGAAACCCTGCAACGGTGTGAGCTCCCGTTGCTCTTTCCCAGCTCCTGACAACCTAGCAGTTCAAAAGCATGCCAGTGCAAATAGACACAATAGGTACCGCTGCAGCGGGAAGGTAAACAGCGCTTTCGTGTGCTCTGTTTTCCATTATGGTGTCCCGTTGTGCCAGAAGCTGTTGAGTCATGCTGGCCACATGACCCAGAAAGCTATCTTTGGACAAATGTCAGCTCCCTCGGCCTGAAAGTGAGATGAGCACCACAACCCCATAGTCGCTTTTGACTGGACTTAATCTTCCAGGGGTCCTTTACCTAGTTGGTAGGTGAAATGCTTTTTTTTTCTTTAAAAAATGTTTAGAGGTACTCTCATATTGGCTGCATCCTCCCTCTCTCTCATCCCCTTCCTCCCCCCAACCTCCTCACAACCGCTGGATGAGAGACTTGATGCAGCGGTGGCGGCAGCACTGAGACGACGGGAAGGGCAACGGCGGGGTTGGCTTGAGCAAGGAGGAGCCCCCCCCCGACACCCCTCTTGCGTCATCATTGGAGGAAATGTCACAGCTCCAGTCCACACTGCTACTGCAGAGACAGCTGGCATGTTGGTCCGTCGATCGGTCAGGGCAATATAAAATGTTTTGGGGTATGGGTTCCCCCAGAAAAAAAAGCACTGGGTAGGTGGATAAATAGGGAAGCGGGTGGTGCTGTGGGTTAAACCCCACGACAGGGTGAGCTCCCATTGCTTGGTCCCTGCTCCTGCCAACCTAGCAGTTCGAAAGCATGTCAAAGTGCAAGTAGATAAATAGGTGCTGCTCCGGCGGGAAGGTAAACGGTGTTCCCGTGTGCTGCTCTGGATTGCCAGATGTGGCTTTGTCATGCTGGCTACATGACCCATAAGTTGTACGCTGGCTCCCTCAGCCAATAAAGCGAGATGTGCACCGCAACCCCAGAGTTGTCCATGACTGGACCTAATGGTCAGGGTTCCCTTTACCTAGGTGGATAGATTAAGTGGAATAAGTCACCTAGCTCACTTTGACCAGTCAATCATAGGAGAGATCATAAATTCCTAATTGGCCCAAACTACGCTGTTAAGATCATCTTATGCTACATACTAGAAGGGAAGACTTAGTTCAATCGAGACAAAGGTGGAGGGGGGAAGCAGGCAGAAGTCATTTTAGATCCTTTGTGGTCTCCTAACCCCCAGCAGAAAATATCTACAAATGAAGCCAGAAGAAGCTAATTGAAAGCCTTTTGGCCCCTTGCAGATGGGCTTCAGATTGGGAAGCAATAATAGCTCTCTAGAAATAATGCAAAGATTGGGGATTGTAAGCCCTATTTTGACATGTAATTGGTTTGATATGGCATGGAGACTTTACTATTGAAGCAGAGACCTGCCATTCATAAATGAAATGTAATAAATATTATTAAAACTTTGTTTTCCCATGAATCTATCAAAGATAAAAGTGGTGGTTATCTCAAAAGTCCATTGCATCAAAGGAATACCCAGATTTTAATACCTTGTTAAAAGCTTTGTTCCACATAATCATGTCTTCATGTATAGTGAATTCTTTTCTATCGGGAGCATAGGGATCCACCCATCCAACCTTCACTCGAAGGAAAGACTTGTTTGGGAAGGTGAGCATGTTCGTGATGTCAAATATACCTCCCATTTCTCTTTTATTAGTAAAGGACACTGTTTCTCCAGCTGAATTGTTAAATGAAATGGCAGAAAGAAAATGGTGCAGCTAATTGAAAGGGAAAAGAGAGATAAGGAAAAACAACATAAGGGAGGTGCTGAACAAAATGCCATGATTTACAATCACATTCTTTACAAACATGATTTATATATAGTTCTGTAGCTTCACTTTCCATAGAGCTTTCACACAGCAGGGGGTGGACTGAATAAATGAAAATCTAACATGTGATTAACATCCGATGCTCTGAAAATGTCATTTTCAATGCTGGGAAGCTGAGAACCTTTCTGCTCCTGTGAACCCAGATGAGGGTGAGATGAATCAATATATTGCTCAAAAGCCACATAAGAGCACTAATGGGGAATCGGCCTGCAAAAACTCCCTTTTCTCTATGTCAGAGGTGCTTATAATTTATGATTGAAGGAAGTTTCTCTGACTGCTAGTGCAAATTTACAAGTGAGCTACTTTCTGGGAGAATTAATGTGAGACATTTCTGTTAGAAGACTGGGGAAATATTGCCTAAGAATAAGTAGATAATTTTTCAGTGAATATTTTCAATAATGTTTTTGATGTTACTGACAAACAAGAAATCAGAAGTCTTTTTAATTTTATAGTAAGAATGAGGTAAATAAAGAAATGTATAGTAGAAGAATCGTTGACCATAAGGCAGCAGGTAATTGCTTGTGGAAAACATCATGAATGTAAGGATTGGGTTAAAGGCCCAAATAAATGGAAAATTTGTTATGCATTCAGTGGGATAATAATTTTTTAAGCCAAATAGCCGGGAGCAATGTCAAAACATAAACCTTTGTCACTATAGTGATTAGGTGGTGCTATTACACATCAGTTTTAATATGCGACCGTATGAAGTTAATATGTGACCATATGAAGAATTTAAAGATAGACTACAAGGATGGTTGGAATATCGCCAAATGTATAGTACAGTGGTACCTCCAGTTATGTACTTGATTTGTTCCGGAGGTCTGTTCTTAACCTGAAACTGTTCTTAACCTGAAGCACCACTTTAGCTAATGGGACCTCCCGCTGCCGCTGCACCGCCAGAGCACGATTTCTGTTCTTATCCTGAAGCAAAGTTCTTAACCTGAAGCGTTATTTCTGGGTTAGCGGAGTATGTAACCTGAAGCATATGTAACCTGAAGCATATGTAACCCGAGGTACCACTGTATATTTATGAAAGACAGGAAAGCAAGAGTATTTGAACAAACAAAGACAATGTTGGAAAAAACAGTGATATGTAATAACGAAAAAAACCTAAGATCTATGAATTACTACTAGAGTGGAACACCGAAGACGAAGAAATTAAGAGCGCTATGATTAAATGGGCAATTGACCTAGGTCACAACATAGATTATGCAATATGGTATAAATTATGGAATTTGGGGGTTAAATTTATGGCTTGTACACTGTTAAAAGAAAACATATATAAGATGATGTATAGGTGGTACCTCACACCAACCAAATTATCAAAAATGTATAAATCAGGTGACAAAAATGCTGGAAATGCAGAAATAAAGAGGGAGATTTTATTCACATGTGGTGGCACCGTGACAAAATAAAGGAATATTGGGAAAACTTATATAACAAAATAAAAAAAGATCCTTAGGTATATGTTTAAGAAAATGCACAAGGCTTTCCTGTTAGGAATGGTAGGAGAGGATATTGAGGAAAAAAAATGTAAAACTGTTCCTCTATGCTACTACAGGAGCAAGAATAATACTAGCTCAGGTCAGGAAAGAACAACAAATCCCAAAATTGGAAGTATGGCGTCAGGAAATGGTGGAGTATATGTTGTTGTTGTTGTTGTTGTTCAGTAGTTCAGTCATGTCCGACTCTTCGTGACCCCATGGACCAGAGCACGCCAGGCACTCCTGTCTTCCACTGCCTCCCGCAGTTTGGTCAGACTCATGTTGGTAGCTTCGAGAACACTGTCCAACCATCTCATCCTCTGTCGTCCCCTTCTCCTTGTGCCCTCCATCTTTCCCAACATCAGGGTCTTTTCTAGGGAGTCTTCTCTTCTCATGAGGTGGCCAAAGTACTGGAGCCTCAACTTCAGGATCTGTCCTTCTAGTGAGCACTCAGGGCTGATTTCTTTAAGAATGGATAGGTTTGATCTTCTTGCAGTCCATGGGACTCTCAAGAGTCTCCTCCAGCACCATAATTCAAAAGCATCAATTCTTCGGTGATCAGCCTTCTTTATGGTCCAGCTCTCACTTCCATACATTACTACTGGGAAAACCATAGCTTTAACTATACGGACCTTTGTCAGCAAGGTGATGTCTCTGCTTTTTAAGATGCTGTCTAGGTTTGTCATTGCTTTTCTCCCAAGAAGCAGGCATCTTTTAATTTCGTGACTGCTGTCACCATCTGCAGTGATCATGGAGCCCAAGAAAGTAAAATCTCTCACTGCCTCCATTTCTTCCCCTTCTATTTGCCAGGAGGTGATGGGACCTAAATTAACATCAAAAATCAGACAGCAAGGTAACGAAACATATGAAAAGGAATCGGGAAAATTTCTGGTATATATGGATAAGATGTTTGGAATATGAGAACACCAGCAGTATGAACTGAAACTCATAACTGAATTTTAAAATTCTTTATTGGGAATTTACAATGAAAGAACAATACAATGTATAGTCAATAGATACCAATAGAACATATGGATACGGTATGTAAGATATAATGGGAAAAATATGATAAAAATTACTATATGACAATACTTCTTACTGGAAATTCACAAATGAGATAACAATGCAATATAATTTGTAGTTATAGATACAAATGGAATACATGGACATTATGTGTAAGACATAAGGGAAAAATATGGAAACGGTTATTTAGAAAATTGTAACTATTGGAATAATACCTGGCAGATGATTAATTGAATAAGGAAGATTGAACTGCGCAAATTAAGAATGATTACAAAAATAACAGAAAAAGGAAGTGTAGAAGTTCCCCCCTTTTTAGTTTAGTTTTTCTTTCTAGAAACTATCTGTGTGTGTGTGTGTGTGAAACAGAAAATAAAATGTAATAATATTATGTGTAAATAATATGTTTATCTGGAAAATCAATAAAAATCATTAAAAAAAACACGTAAGTAATGCATGAAAATGTTGATGAAATCTTAGATTGTACTTATTAATTCTATGAAAGAATCATATTTCTTGTTGTTCTTAATTTGTAAAGCATTACCTGCCAAGCCTGAATATATTGTAATTTTAATCTTTCACTACTCTTCATTGGTCTCTGCTTGGATCTAGACACGTAAATGCCATTCAAAGCATGAGCCACCACATAAACAGCATTGTAGATGCTATAACTATGGCCAGATAGCTCCATTTCAAACAGAGACCTTGGAAGACTGTCCAGGCTCTCCTCCCCAGTACACACTTCACTGGTGTCCATTGGCTCACTGGGATTTGGAAATAGACAGTCAAATGCTTGCTCCCAGAAGACTTTGAAGAAACCTCTCTGGGTCCAGGAAGGGTTTATGCTTTGAAGAAATTCCCTGAATACTAGAAGATTTTGTGAGTGAATTGTGAAGGCTATGGCACCTTGGAAGAGCTGAAAATCCAAAAATCTACAGAGTTCTGTTAATATGAAATCAGTCTGGGCTGTGAAGATCCACAGCTTTATGAATCCTGTGTTTTCCCTATTTGAAGGGTCTCGCAAAAATAAAATACCTCTCAGCACTATAATTGTTAGAGGGTCTCCATAGACAATAAATGTAGTGACTTCCTTTTCTGTGAATGGTACTTTCATATTTATGGCTACATCACGCATTTCATCCAGGTGATCAAGACGGACTTGTTGTGGGATTCTTTGTGTAAAGGCAGAACAAATTCCATTTTGAGAAAGCAACGGCTCCAGAGTCTTGATGAAATTTTCTCCACTGTAATCGTTAGGGGCAAACAGTCCAATCCACGTCCATCCAAAATGCTTAAGCAAGTGCATTATCCCCAAAAACTGATGGGCTTCATTGGGCACCATGTGATAAAAGGATGGGAATGGAGTTGTGTCACTCTGCTCTGGAGGAAAGGAACCATATGAAAGCTAAAAGAAAACGTAAATATGTTTTGTACTTACGTGAAATTAATTCATACTGTTTCATGAAACTCTTTAATCATCAAAAAATAGTTCAAACTCTTTATAGGTTCACTTCCGGTTGAGGTGCCGATCAATGGCGGACGGGAGCTTTTACCGCTCCGTCCTCCGCTAGGTTATAGGGACTACCGTGCCTGCGCCGCGGGTCCCTTAGAGCCACGGGAAGAGCGTCCCGTGGACTTTGGCTTCGTGGGTCCCAGACGTGTCGTCTCCGCTCCTGATTGACCCTCGTAAGGGGGGAAATCAGGCGAGCGGAGCTCCGGCACGGGACTGAAGGAGCGACTGCCTGCGGAGGATCAAAGCAGCGATCCCGCCAGATGTGAGCACCCGGCACTTCCGAAACAGAAAAATTCAAAAGAAACTCTGTAAGTAAAAGTTTTGGACTTTGTGACAAGTTTGGAGAATACTGCTTGCAGAGGAACTTTAAAAGGAAGCCTGTTCCCTTTGAACTGTTCGTATGAGCTTGGTAGCGCTAAAAGATTAAAGCCGCGTCTAACGGAAAAGTTTTGCGAACTCTGCCAAACTTTTTAAAAGTTGCTTAAAAGTAATTTAAAGGATGTTTAGAGACTTAAAAACTGTTGATATGGCAAAAGAAGACACCGCTCCCCCTCAGGACTAGGATTCCGGGCCGGTAGCGGGCTGCAATACATTGTTGCCATTTTTTTTTCGCTGTTGGTGCTTCATTGTTTCAGTGACTGTTTACCAGTGGAGACATTTGGACTTTTTTGTAGCCAGTTACATGCTACTTTGTGGACTTGGTGGTAACACTGCAAGTGAAAAACAGATATTGACTTGGGCTATTTAAAATAGACTCTTCTTGACATTAAGGAATTATATAACTTTGGAGAATTTTAAACTCTTCAGCCTAAAAAGGCTGGACTTTCGGACTGGTGGGGACTTCTGGCTCAGCAGTCTCTTTGTTCTCAGAAGAGAGCTGCTGGCCACCTGGTGTTTACTTTTGGGACTGTTGGTCTTCTGCTGTGAATGTCTGAGATTGTTACCATAGCAACTGGAGTGACCTTGAGAGTACAATTGCAGAGCCCACAGGAAATGGACACTAGATCTAAAACAACTGGTGCTAGCTCTGCACAAAAAAGAGGCTCTGTTTCCCTAACTCTGCAGGAGCAAATGGAGAAATTGGTTGCAAGCGTGGCAGAAGTTACAGCAGGATTGAAAAATGTCACAGAGGGGCTGAAGCAAACACAAGATTCAGTTGCCTCTGCAATAGAAAAACTCCAAGTGGATATAAAATCTGATATAAAAAATTCTACCCAGACTCTCGAAAAATCAATTGGCCAGATTGAGGAGAACGTAAGGAAAAACAGAGACGAAATTAATAAAATTGGGCAGGAGGTGACCACATTGAAAAAGGACTCTGAGGAAATTAAAGTGGTCAGAGAAAAAATAAAAAAAGTGGAAGAAAAATTGGATAATTTGGATTTGGAGCAGTTGGAGAATATTCGGAACACGACAGAGGTCTGTCGAGGAATCTCTCGCCTTTCTGCAATTACATCAGAGAGAGGGAAACATCCGTCTAAGGGGTCTTCCAGAATTGGAAGGAGAAGACCTAAAAGCTTATATTGCGGAGGTATTTTCAACATATTGGGAATTAGAAGAGGTAGACGTCTCAGCACGCATAGTGAAGGCCTTCAGATTTGGACCCTAGAGGTTCCAGAGGAAAGAAAAGCACCAAGGCAGTCAGTGACTGTTTGTTGGTGCTTCACGATAGACACGACAGAGACTACTTTCTGGACTTGCATTACAGAAACAACCTGGTGGTACAGCAGAACAAAGTAATTCTTTATAAGGACATCCCCAGATACTTTTTAGACAAAAGAGCTCCTTACAACGACTTGGCTACAGAGTTAAGAAGAAGAAAGATCTCCTTTAGTTGGGAGTTTCCTGAAGGCCTCGCATTTACGTTTGAAGGGAAAAAGATAAGAATAAGATCTTTGACAGATAAACAAAAGTTTTTGGACAAGCATCTGGAGCAGTTTGAAGGAACTGCACTTGACCCAGCACAACTCTACAAGCTTCCAGGGCTATTTCCACCGCCGTCGAGACCCGAAGGGCCGAGTCAAGATCCAGAGGAGGACAAGAAAGGAGAAGCATCTGGAGGAGCAGAATAAATAAAGGAAAATGACGCTTAAACTAACAACATGGAATGTTCGGGGATTAAATCAGAGACCAAAGAGACGCAGAGTGTTTTATAGCTTAGAAAAGAAGAATTTAGACATAATATGTCTACAGGAGACCCACATAGTTCGACGTCACAGAAGATTATTACAGAACAAGAAATTAGGCCAAGAGTTTATATCATCGGATAAAGTCAAGAAGAGAGGAGTTGTAATATATGCAAAGGAGAAATATAGCCCAAGACAGCTATTTAAAGATGAGGAAGGAAGATACATCGCAATTGAAATCAACGTACAAGGCGAAAAATTTCTGATTCTGGGACTTTATGCACCAAACGATGGAAAGTCGATTTTCTACAAAAAAATACATGACTTGCTGTTGGAGTATTTGGATTATAAGGTAGTGTGCCTTGGAGATTTTAATGGGGCAGTTTCCACATTAATGGACAGATCACAAAGAACTAAATTAACGAATGATGGGAAGCTCCCAAGGACTTTTTTTGAAATGGTGGATAATTTGAATTTGGTGGATTCTTGGAGATTAAAAAACCCTACAGAAACAGAGGCAACGTATTACAGCGAATCTCAGCAGTCATGGTCGAGGATAGATTATATTTGGATTTCGAATGAATTGGCTCCAAAAATACAAAAGGCAGAAATCGGTCCCAAAATACTTTCAGACCACAATCCGGTACAGTTAAATTTAAAAATGATTTCCAAGGACTCTTTCAGATGGAGAATGGATGACGCATTGATGAGAGATACCAAGCTAGTAGAAAAAGCGGCAAAAAAGATGAAAGAATATTTTCAAATGAATTGGAGTTCCGAAGTGGAGAAAAGAATTGCTTGGGATGCAAGTAAAGCGGTTATGAGAGGATTCCTCATAAGTGAAAAAGCGAAAAAGAGGAAACAACAAAATTTAGAAATGGAGAGATTGTTGAAATTAATTAAAGAAAAGGAAAAACAACTAAGAGGGCATCCCAGATGTGTTAAAATTCAAAAAGAAATTAAATACTTGCAATCCCAATATGCAAATATTATGAATCAGGACATTGAATGGAAAGTAAAAATGATGAAACAAAGGACATTTGAATCTGCTAATAAATGTGGAAAACTACTAGCCTGGCAATTAAAGAAAAGACAAAAAGCCAACGTCATCACAAACTTTGGTAGTAAATGGAAAAAACGTAGAGAAACCAGAGGAAATCAGATGGCATTTTCAGAGATTCTACAAGCAACTGTACAAGGCGGAGAAGATAGATGAAGTAGAGATAGACCGATTTCTGGAAAAGAATGGATTGCAAAAAGTCCCAGAGGAAAAGTTAACAACCCTCAACCACCCAATATCGACACAAGAGATGGAAGATGCAATAAACAACATGCAATTGGGGAAGGCCTCCAGGACCGGATGGACTATCAGCAAAATATTATAAGACATTAAAAGACTGGCTAGTGCAGCCATTAAGAGAAATTTGCAACAAGATACTAGAAGGAGATAGGGCACCAGAGACGTGGAAAGAAGCCTTTATCACACTGATTCCAAAACCAGATACAGATAAAGACTCAAATGAAAAATTATCGTCCAATATCCCTGTTGAATGTGGATTATAAAATTTTTGCAAATGTTTTGGCTACAAGGCTGAAAAGAGTGCTGAAAGAATATATACATAGAGACCAAGCAGGTTTCTTACCAGGAAGACAAATAAGCAATAATACGAGAATCATTGTGGACATTATTAGAAAAACTGGAGAGAGACATAAACATAGATGCGGCACTTCTGTTTCGTTGATGCAGAGAAAGCATTTGATAAAGTATCTTGGATATTTATGAAAAAGAATTTGCAAAAGATGGGAGTTGGAGAAAAATTTTTAAATGGCATTAAGGCCATCTATACAGAACAAAGAGCAAAAGTAATAGTAAACAGTGTGATATCGGAGGAGATTGAAGTTGAGAAAGGAACAAGACAAGGGTGCCCTATCTCCCCTTTACTCTTTATTACGGTCCTGGAAGTCCTCCTGAATATGATTCGAAAAGATAAACAGACAAAAGGAATTAGAGTGGGAGAGAAAGAATATAAATTACGCGCCTTTGCAGATGATTTGATGTTATCCCTTCAAGAACCGAAAGCAGTGTCCCCAGAGCTTTGGAATTAATTGAACAATTTGGACGTGTAGCTGGCTTCAAACTGAATAAACAGAAAACCAAAGTTTTAGGCAAAAATTTGAGTGCAGAACAGATTCAAAGAATACAAGAATCCACTGGACTTAATTTTGTTAAAACTGTAAAATATTTAGGTGTCAATCTCACAGCTAAGAACTTGAACCTGTACAAGGATAATTATGAAAAACTGTGGATGGAGATAAAAAAAGATATGGAAATTTGGACAAGACTCAAACTGTCATTAATGGGAAGAATTGCAGTGGTTAAAATGAATGTCCTACCAAGGATGCTGTTTTTATTCCAAGCCATACCGATTCTTGGACAAATTGGACTGCTTCAAGAAATGGCAAAAGGACTTATCGAAGTTTATATGGCAGGGCAAAAAGCCCAGAATCAAGTTTAAGATTTTAACAGACTCTAAAGAGAGAGGAGGCTTTGCCCTGCCGGATTTAAGACTTTATTTTGAAGCTGCAGCCTTTTGCTGGTTAAAAGATTGGTTTAAATTAGAAAATGTTGATGTGTTGGACTTGGAAGGACATGATAATATGTTTGGTTGGCATGCATACCTTTGGTACGACAAGGTTAAAATCCACAGAACTTTTAAGACTCATATAGTTAGAAAATCCCTGTATCAGGTTTGGATTAGATACAAAGACTTGTTGGAGAGAAAGACACCCTAGATGGATCTCCCCAGTGGAGGCCAAGGCCTTATAAGAGACCGAACATGTCTGCGAATTGGTTAAGATATATGGACATATTGCAGCAGGATGGGGACGTATTTAAGTTGAAAAGCTACGATCAAGTTAAAAGTCAGGTCCCCGACTGGCTGCAGTATCATCAGGTGTATGAAGACATTTAAAATGGACAAAAAAGTTGGTTTTCAGGTAGAAAAATCAAAACTGGAGACAGAACTGATAGAATCGAACTTTAAGAACCTTTCCAAAATGTATAATCTTTTGCTAGAGTGGCATACTAAAGATGAATTGGTTAAATCGTCAATGATAGATTGGGCGAAAGATGTAGGACATAATATTATGATGGATGACTGGGAGAGACTGTGGCAGAAAGGTATCAAATTTCACTGCTTGTAATAGTTTAAGAGAAAACATAATGAAAATGATGTACAGATGGTATTTGACGCCAGTTAAGATAGCTAAAATGAACACCAAAATGTCAGATGTATGCTGGAAATGTAAACATGCGAAAGGTACCTTTTTTCATATGTGGTGGTTGTGCCCAGTGGTGAATGCCTTCTGGGATAAGATTTATAATGAACTTAAGAAGGTAATGAAAGTTACCTTTTGTAAGAAACCAGAGGCATTCCTTCTGAGCATAACCAATGAAGAGATACCCAGTCAGGATAGAGTGTTTTTTATGTATGCCACGACAGCAGCTAGAATTTTATTGGCAAGAACATGGAAAGGAGAAGAAATACCAACGGTGGAAGAATGGCAGATGAAGATGATGGAATATATGGAACTTGCAGACCTGACCGCCAGAATCCGGGACCAGAGGGAGGAGAGGGTGTCACAGGATTGGAAAAAATTTAAAGATTATTCTAGTTAAATCAGTTAAATTGAATATTTGAGCAGAATCAAATAGAATAGCGGCTTTAGTAGTTTTATGTTAGATAAGTGGTAAAAAGATATTTCTTTTTCTGGTATTAATGATTTATTGGTTAGAGAATAGGTTAAGATTTTGGATTTAAACTTTGATTCATATCCGATAAAGTACTAAATAAGTTAAGTTAAGATCATGAAGAAATAAGGTATATGATAATGGAATAAGAGATAAAGCTACCCACAACATATGTAAGATTGTGTAGACAGCGGAGGGAGCAGGGGAAGTCTTTTAAATAAGAAGACAAGATCAAGATAAGTACAAAGTTAGGTGTGTTTAAGGTTTGTATGTGTTTTTTCTTTATGTCTCTATATTGTTGTTGTTTATATTGTGTTTTGTATTGTGTTTTCTATAATGTGTATTTGTATGTTTTCTTTTTTGTATTATTGGAAAATAATAAATTCTTATAAAAAAAAAAAAACAAACTCTTTATAGGTTTAATTGAGTGATTCTTACTTTTTCTTCTTTTTTCTAAGCTTCTTTGAAAATGGCATTTTGATCTGTGATCTTTGATCAGGGAAAAGAAATGCACAGGAAAAAATGGAATAAAGGTGTAAGGTTGTAGCAAACTAAATCGTATTCCAAGAAGATTCATCATTCTACTCAGTGTGAACACATTAGGTAATATTTACTCTTTAGTTTCACTAAAAGCACACTCTTTTTTTCTAAGTAGAAAAACAATTGCATACAACTTAGAAAAGAAAAACAACAACAACCACATCCCTATATTCCAGGTATCTTACCTGTGGAATCTTGTAGAGACCTAATGTATCTGCCATATGGAAGGATGTATCAGAGCAAAGTCCCCCAATGATGGATATGAGGGTTTTCTGGGTGTCACATTTGTAGTTGGGGACAAATTTGCATGTTTTGAAGAGCAGATCTAGGGTAGTACGGTAAGTCATCCTTGCATCATAATAGCTGTCATAGATGTGGAAGCCAAGTGTAACATTGGGCAAGATGTTGGGATTCTCATTTATTTCTTTCACAGCAAATGCCAAAGCAAGGACATGTTGGTAGAATTTGGTAACCACACTGCAAATATAGTATAGGAATTACAAAAATTAATATACCACAATAAGGTACACCATTCTTTTTTCAAATTAATTGATACTGAAATGAGTTAGTTTTGTTTCTTATCAATGCATCTAAGCTAATGAAGACCATGCAATGCAATGAACTTTGTTGATTGATCAGGGCATTGCTGTTACAAATGTCAGTTATAAGATACTTGTCTCCTTCGGATTCTTAACTAGAAGACATGAAACAAAGGAAATGTGTTTTGAAGGAATGTTAAGGGGCATGGAAGATTCTTACGCTGAAATATCGAACTGGTTCTGTGTTGGGTGTTCGTTGAACAAAATTTCATGTGAAACGTAATAGATATGAGAAACAATTCCACCAATGACGAGGTCACCTGGCTGGTACCACTCATGCGGAACAGGAATGGGATCATTCACAGGACACCTGAAAGTATTAGAGGTACTAAAAACAGGAGGTATTAGAAACAGAAACAGCAACAGCAGCAACATCCTGGCTGCCAAGCTTCCTTCTGACCACAGACTCTTTTGTGTTCACCCATCCTAGTTGCCTTAGAAAAGGCTACATTGGATGATGCATGGCTCAGTTAACCCAGCCCTATAATAGAGAGTGTACTGGACTTAATCAAAGTGTAACAAATGAATTCTTTGAATACAATCAGTGATTTCAAAATCAGAAATTTCTACAGTCCTGGCTGCCTCTAGCCCCTTTGCCAGGTCTCACTATGCAGGACTAGTTATAACCACCTTCAGGCTTGCTTGTTGTTTTCTAGCTGCTTCTGGGGAGCATCTGGAGGTTTTACCTGGTTTAAGAAATTACAGTGATTTGTATAACTGCTGGGTACGATTATGAATGACTTCATCAGAGTTTGGGGTCTGAGTGGCTCTTTGGCTTTTTTTATTCACAGTTCTGCTCCTTAGAGTCAGAAAGGTTGATCAAATTACTTTTCTATGGTAAGCTGATAGTGAAGTTATTGAGTAAATGTGTCAAAACTTTATTGTGGTCCAAAGACTCGCAAAACAATTTCAAAACTCGATACAGTTAAAACGACCAGACAGGCAGATGGAAGAAACCAAGGCAGTCGTTTTGTTTTATCTAGGGCATAATGATCTTTGTTTCTTATAACCTCTGAAAGAAACTTTGCTACAGCCAGTGTTATATCATTTGACCTGTCTTCCAAAAGATATTTAATATGGGAGGCTTCAGATTTTCCCGGCAAATTTGCCAGTTAGAAGAAGAGAGGAGGAGGAGGAGGAGGAGGAGGAGGAGGAGGAGGAGGAGGAGTTTGGATTTGATATCCCACTTTATCAGCTTCAGATATTATATTATTGTCATTCAGAAAAGTTGTCAGTTTGGTACAGAGAAAACGGGCATACAGCTTTCCTATTATAGAAAGCAAGCTGATTGGCCTATAATTAGAAGGCACGTTTGGCTGACCTTTCTCAAATATTGGGAAAACTATGGCATGTTTCCACCTGATTGGTACTTTGCCCGAATTGTTAACTGCTGCAAAAAGTGCTGCTAAAAGAGGGGCCCATCAATGCTGACTCCATCGCTACCTTCAGGAAACACCCCATTTACAATCGTGAGGTCAAGACTTATCTGTAAAAAAAAAAAAGCTAGGCAGAAGCTTGCATAATTGATTTTGCAGTCTTTGCAGGACCTACGGGGGGGGGGAGCATAAGGAACTAGTTTCCTTAAGTTCCGTTAGCATATTGAATTTAGCTTCCAGGCAGTCGTCGTTGGGGCCTATTCTGGCATTCATTATATAGAGTGGTGCCCCAGGACACTTAATTTGGAGGGAATATAGAAAAATTTGGAATTTGTGCCATGTACTCTCAATCTGTACTTGCACTTTGTATAGGGGGATATAAACTGAAACCAGAATGGTTTGGTTTTTTTTTTTTTACCCAGAATGCAAGGTCATCCCCAGGGCCAAGTGCTCAGGATCTTTGTACTCAGTTAGCTGTGTCATCAAGGGGGTAGAGACCAATGTTACTAGGCCCCCTCTTGGGTGTGCTTTATCATACAATTTAGTGGTCTTATTTAGATTGCCAGAAGAAATATCAACAACCTCAGATATGCTGATGATACAACCTTGATGGCAGAAAGTGAGGAGGAATTAAAGAACCTTTTAATGAGGGTGAAAGAGGAGAGCGCAAAATATGGTCTGAAGCTCAACATCAAAAAAACTAAGATCATGGCCACTGGTCCCATCACCTCCTGGCAAATAGAAGGGGAAGAAATGGAGGCAGTGAGAGATTTTACTTTCTTGGGTTCCATGATCACTGCAGATGGTGACAGCAGTCACGAAATTAAAGACGCCTGCTTCTTGGGAGAAAAGCAATGACAAACCTAGACAGCATCTTAAAAAGCAGAGACATCACCTTGCCGACAAAGGTCCGTATAGTTAAAGCTATGGTTTTCCCAGTAGTGATGTATGGAAGTGAGAGCTGGACCATAAAGAAGGCTGATCGCTGAAGAATTGATGCTTTTGAATTATGGTGCTGGAGGAGACTCTTGAGAGTCCCATGGACTGCAAGAAGATCAAACCTATCCATTCTGAAGGAAATCAGCCCTGAGTGCTCACTGGAAGGACAGATCCTGAAGCTGAGGCTCCAATACTTTGGCCACCTCATGAGAAGAGAAGACTCCCTGGAAAAGACCCTGATGTTGGGAAAGATTGAGGGCACAAGGAGAAGGGGACGACAGAGGACGAGATGGTTGGACAGTGTTCTCGAAGCTACCAACATGAGTCTGACCAAACTGCGGGAGGCAGTGGAAGACAGGAGTGCCTGGCGTGCTCTGGTCCATGGGGTCATGAAGATTCAGACACGACTAAACAACTAAACAACAACAAAGTAACTGTCAAGGACTATATTGTCAGTTCCCCAGGTTTCATGCCACATTATCACATTGAAACTCGTTAGCAGTGCTAAACTTTGAGGTAAAGGACACATCCCAACTCCATTTCTTTCCAAGGGAATGGGAACCAACTTCCCTCTATACAGTAAAGCTATAGCTTAAAAACAGCTGTCTTGACTCACTTGTAGGAACCCACCAATTTATTACCATGCTGGAGAAATGGGGAACATTTACATTTTCGTAGCAGTTACAGTGGAATTTAAGCAAGAAGGATTCCCATTCATCATCATCATCATCATCATCATCATCATCATATAATTGGCATTCCACACACCCCCTCCCACACACACATTACCCTGCTGAGGGTGGGACCCATGTCAATTGATTGAAGTTATAAGAATGGAGATTCCAACTCTAGTGTTGCCATATTTCAAGACGTAAAAATCCGGATACAAAAAGTTTTTGAGCTTTTTTAGGCAAATCATCAGATGGCCCCTCTGCTGCCGCCACCCATGCCCAAACCAGAGCCAGAGCATCCCACGCACATTTTTTGGGGATGTAATCCACTGGAGCAGTCAAATACAACATTCCTCATTTCCCTACAGTGGGCACAGGCAGGGGGGTGTTACTCCAGTCAGAATAACTTGCTTTTCCAATGGCATGGGGTGTACTCTCCCTGCATGTGACCAGGGACATGGGTGTGACCCTGGGTGACCCCGTAAAAGAGCCAAGTCACACAGCCATATTCCTCTTGATGCCATGCTGCTCTCCTCCAGCCATTTTGTTCTCTTGATGCTGTTCTCTTAATGTATTTTGCTGTTTGCTGGCTCTCAGCCAGCTGCACATGGGCTCAATCCTCCTATGGGATAAACTCACACTATGTTCTGTAACTACTAGCTAAAGCCTGCCTTCAGGAATCATACTGTGAACTGCGTGTGAGTTTACTTCTTGATCCTTTTAAGGAAAGACTCCTGTGTCTTTATTCTTTTAAGAGGGATCATATGGGATACCAGGAATAATCCAGTCAGATCAAGCCAGACTGGATTGCTTAACTAAAGACATTCAAATGAATCTGCAAAGTAGCTTCCTGGTGTATTGAGGGGAATCTGCTCTGCTACACGACTCACCAGTGAGAGTGAAGGAGGGATAATATTTAATTAATATATCTTCTCTTACTATCCTTAACATTCCCACAATTTTTTTTTATTTTAAACCCAAAATCCAGGACATTTGTTTTAAAATGTAAAATTCTCACTGGATGGGCATGTAGGATCCCCAAAAGAGGACGTATGGCAACCCTAAACTAAATATCAGGAAGAACCTTCTGAAGTGAAGGATTTCACTAAGGCATTTTAATGAAAGGTTGGATGGTAATTGGTCATGGATACATTACCTGAGCTTTCTGCATTGCATTGGGTTGGATTAAATGACCCACAGGATTCTTCCCAATTCTAAGTGCTGGTTTTGAACTATAAAGCCTTAAATAGCTCAGGGATGCAATACCTCAAGGACTGCCTCTTCCCATATGAATCTACCCGGACCCTGAGATGATCTTCTGAGGCCCTTCTTCGTGTGCCTCCTCCTTGAAAGGTCCAGAGGGTGGCAAAATGAAAATGGGCCTTCTCTACAGTGGCTCCCCCTCTGTGGAATTCTCTCCTCAGCGAAATTCAACTGGCGCATTCATTATACACCTTTGAGTGCCAGGCAAAAATGTTCCTTTTTAACCAGGCCTTTGGTTGATTTGATTGACATCCTATGCCCTTTTAAAAGATTGCATTTGAAAATCAATCATTGCCAAACAATTCAGAATAATAATAATAATAATAATAATAATAATAATAATAATAATAATAATAATTATTTATACCCCACCCATCTGGCTGGGTTTCCCCAGCCACTCTGGGCAGCTTCCAACAGAATATTAAAATACAATAATATATTAAACATTAAAAGCTTCCCTAAACAGGGCTGCCTTCAGATGTCTTCTAAAAGTCTGGTAGTTGTTTTTCTCTTTGACATCTGGTGGGAGGGCATTCCACAGAGTGGGTACCACTACCAAGAAGGCCCTCTGCCTGGTTCCATGAATAAAAAAGCAAAAAAATCATAATAGCAAAAATAAAAACATGTCAAAAGCAACATCTGAGTACCATAAATACAAGTTTGCAAATTCAGAATTACAGCAAATTTAACAGGCAGACTTAGCAGTTTTGCATACTACTAGAAAGACAAATCTCATTATGTTCCTCACTGTCTTTCTCCTGCAGCAGCTTCTAATAAGACTTTCAAAAGCAGGGCCTAGGATATCTAGAAACAGCCCTGCAGAGGACCCTCATCTTGGAAGAGAAAAACTAGAAACTCTCCTTAGGCTCCTGATTGTTTCTTGGAAGCCACATAAAATATCAGCCGTGAGGAAAGTAGGTGTGGTCGGTCAGGAATGGCCTAACAATTGGGGCCTCAGCTTTGCAAAATTGGGCCCACTGGCCAGATGTTCCTGATGTAAGGTGACAGAGCATTTTTTTTATCTGCTTTCATTTTAGAAACCTAAAATTTCCAAAATCCTTCTTGCAAAAAAGTCTCACCTTGGAGGAGATACCCAAAATAAACACCTTTATACTAAAACATTTAATATACAGCAACACAATACATTGAAGAAAAAAGATACAGTTTACATCTTTCTACTCATCAGTTGCTCCCTGTTGTAACAAATCAGTAAGATAAAACCAAAGCTATTTCTCAGTTCTTTCTCATTATTTGCTCCCTATGGTTCAGTTCAGGCTTCAGCAAAATGATGTAGCATTTAGGGGCAAAGATGCAACCCAACAATCCAGCACTGGAGGACAAGATGGAGAAGATCTCCACCACCACCATGGATTTCCCTTTGGTGCTCAGGTAGGTTGGGACAAAAGACAGCCAAACACTGCAAAACAGCAACATGCTGAAGGTAATAAACTTGGCTTCATTAAAACTGTCAGGTAATTTGCGAGCTGCAAATGCCACAATGAAGCTGGCAATGGCCAGGAGGCCCATGTAGCCCAGGACACAATAAAACATAATCACTGAGCCTTCATTGCACTGCACAATGGTTTCTTCTGCTACTGAGTCCATGTCTAGAGTGGGGAATGGGGGAGAAGTCATCAACCACACAGCACAAATACTTGCTTGAGTAAGAGAGCAGGAAAGGACAATGGCATAGGCCAGACGTTTCCCTACCCACTTCCTCATGCTAGACCCTGGCTTAGTGGCCATGAAAGCTACAACTACAGTCACAGTCTTGGCCAACACACATGAAACAGCCAATGAGAAGACGATGCCAAACGTTGGTTGGCGAAGAACGCAGGTCACTTCCCCAGGTCGCCCAATGAATACCAAAGATGAGAGAAAGCAGAGCAGTAGCGAGATGAGGAGAATGTAAGTGAGACCACGGTTGTTGGCTTTGACAATGGGAGTGTCTTTGTATTTAATAAATATTCCTATCACCAAACTTGTGACCAGTGAGAAAAAAAGAACAAGTGAGGCCAAGCTGATCCCAAAGGATTCATCGTAAGAAAGAAAGTTTATTATTTTGGGGATGCAGGCAGTTTTGTTCTTGTTTGGATACTGATCTGGTGAGCATCTGACACAGTCATCCATATCTGAAATAGAGGATAGGGTCAAATTCCAGTGGCAATTCATGTGTGCAATTCCTTGCTGTTGATCTTAACCTTCTGGGTTTTTTTTTTTTTTTTTTTTTTTTTATTGAGCTGATGGTCATAGAACATTATGTGAATTACCCTTTGAGTATTCTGCTGAATCGATCAGAAATCTGCAAACAATTGTACTCCTTGATTAGTACACCACTGTAAGCAGGATAGTGTGGGTCTAGGGAGTCCACCATCTTCTGGCTGTGGGAGGTGACGGTCCCCTGGAGCTGTCAACCTCCAGTCAGGTAAGGGCACGCAATGCCCACTTAGCCGATCAGAGGCAGGAGTTTGGCGGCTTCTTCCAGCCCTCCCCTAGCCTATTTCAGGGGTGGCCATGTGCAAGCTGCCCTCTTGGCCAATCGTTTTGTGGTTTTCCACCCACCTATCTTTAGGGCCTGCCCAGGAGGGGGTGTTGGAGCTTGCTATGGTTTATGTGGTCTCCGTATTCGCAGCCAGGGAGGAATTTTCTCCTGCAAGAATATTGGCCTGCTTGCAATGTTGGGTGACTCTGTCCTGGAGTTCACCAGGTGACCCATGCGCCAATACACCTCTCCAAATGGCAGCATATGTGGGGTCGTTGCATCCAATTCTTTTTTTTTAAATATAATTATTATTATTATTTTTATATTAAACTACAATTAATACCACATTCAAACAAAAATTTCTTACATTCATCTTTGGCTAACAAGCCATGACTTCCCTCAACCCCTTCACATGGCTTTCTAATTTATATCTTAACATTATACTTCTTAAATCAACCATTGCTTACCACTATCAAACAAAAAAAGATTTTTTACTTCTATCCTACTTACAATGATAACTCTACAAATTAGCTACAAAGCTTCTTGAAATCCTATTAACGTATTCAATTGTAAATTGTCTTTTAAATAGTTCGTAAACTTTAACCAGTCTTTGATGAACTTCTGGTCCCGCTGCTCCCGGATTCTTCCTGTCAATTTGTCCATTTCTGCGTATTCAGTCAGTTTCACTGTCCATTCTTCTACCGTCGGTAATTCCTCTTGTTTCCATTTTTGTGCTAGAAGGATTCTAGCTGCAGCCACAGCGTATTGGAAAAGTCTAGTATCCTTCTTTTCAATGTCTGTACCTACCATACCTAGTAAAAATGCTTCAGGTTTCTTAACAAAACTATATTTCAACATTTTTCTTAATTCAAGATATATCTTATCCCAATACATTCTCACCTTTTTACATTCCCACCAAGCATGATAAAAGGTACCAACATTTTCTTTGCATTTCCAACACTTATTATCTGTCTTATACATCTTTGCTAGTTTAACTGGGGTAATATGCCATCTATACATCATTTTTAACAAATTCTCTTTTATTGATGTGCTTGCTGTAAACTTCATTCCTTCCCTCCACAGTTTTTCCCAGTCTTCTAGCATAATGTTATGTCCAATGTCCTTTGCCCAATGAATCATCACCGACTTTACTTCTTCATCTTTCAAGTTCCATTCCAACAGCATTTTATACATCTTAGCGAGTACTTTAAAGTCACTATTAAGTATTTCTACTTCAAACTTTGATTTTGTCTCGCTAAATCCTGCCTTTTTCATGTCGCTTTTAAACATCTCATTAATTTGATGGTACTGCAACCAATTGCTTACATATTCTTTCACTTCCTCATATGGCTTCAATTTCCATTTATTGCCTTCTTTCTTAAGCAATGTCTCATATGTTATCCACTTTTGGCTTATATTAGTCTTTTTCAAGCTAATCATTTCAGTTGGAGATAACCACCATGGTGTTTTCCTTTCTAATAGGTTTTTATATCTGTCCCAAACTTCGTAGAGAGACCTCCGGAAGATGTGGTTTCCGAAACTTCTATGGACCTTTATCTTTTCTTGCCAAAGATATGCGTGCCAACCAAATCTATTATCATGTCCTTCCAGATCTAATAGGTCTGGATTCTTTAACGTCATCCACTCCTTTATCCAACAGAGACAAGCTGCTTCATAGTATAACTTTAAGTCCGGTAAGGAAAAACCTCCTCTTTCCTTACTGTCTGTCAATAACTTAAATCTTATCCGGGGTTTTTTCCCCTGCCAGATAAATCTTGAAATTTTCTTTTGCCATTCTCTGAAGACAGCTGTCCCTTTTATTATTGGTATTGTTTGAAACAAAAATAGCATTCTTGGTAGCACGTTCATTTTTATTGCTGAAATTCTTCCCAACAAAGAAAATTTCATCCTTTCCCACACTTCCAGGTCTCTCTTAATTTTATTCCATGTTACTTCATAATTATCTTGGTACAGATTAATATTCTTTGGAGTTATCCACACTCCCAGATATTTAACTTTCTTTGTCGCCTCAATTTGAGTTTGTTGTTGCAGTTCCTGTATTTCTCCATTTTTCATATTCTTAACCAGAATCTTAGTCTTTTTCCTATTAAGTTTGAATCCTGCGACTTGTCCAAATTCTTCCATCTCTTCCAATACTGCGTTCGCACTTTCTATAGGCTCTTCTATTGTCAGTACTAAGTCGTCGGCATAGGCTTTCACTTTATGCTGTTTCTTACCGATTGTAATTCCTTTTATTCTTTCCGATTGCCTTATTGTCTTCACGTTGCATCCAATTCATGTCCGGGGCAACTCCCCAGCACAAGTTTGTAGCAGGTGGGCCGCCAAACTTACTATTTCTTGTAATCAATAAAGTTGTGCCCTAGTTCAACCCAATACCAGTCTCCTGTGTCATTCATTATTTGCCTGTATTGTAGTCTGTCAGGCGAGGGCTTGATAGTTGCTCATGAGAAAACAGTCCGGAGCCAAACAGCTTCTAAAACCAAGCTATTTATTGTGCGAGCTATTTACAGCAGAGCAAAAGCTAGAAACGTCCTTCCATTACAAGTCAGATCCACGCAATGAACTCCTCCTATTCAAGGGCTTGATAGTTGCTCATGAGAAAACAGTCCGGAGCCAAACAGCTCCCTCTAAAACCAAGCTATTTATTGTGAACCTCCCAGCCGGGATTGGGCGGCTGCTATAGGTGGAGTCCACAGTATCCCAACCTGGGAAGGTGAGCCAATCCAACTGCCAGGAGCTGCCCCCGTGATTCAAAGGGACCCCCCGCAACCTCGCAACATGTGCACCCTGTTTGATGTGGGGAACGCTCATTACAAGTCAGATCCACGCAATGAACTCCTCCTATTCCCTTTCCAGCAAAGCATCCTGGGAAATCTCCAGCCCCTCCTTCTCCCTCTCTGAGTTCTGTCACCCAGCGTGAGACCCTGACCTGTGCCCCAATTCTCAGTGCTGTACTGCGGCTGTGAGACTGTGCCGCTCTCTGTTTCCCCTCCCCCTGCTTCCCCCTCACTGGAATATGAGGAGGAATGCGAAAGGCTTTCCGAGGAAGATACGATCAGGCGAACGTCCCTATACTTCTCAAACCTTTCCTGCCGTGTCGGGGGGGGGGGAACCTCTCTGACATAGTCATTAATTCTTTTAGAAAGATCTGACCCAATAATCATTAGTAGTATTGAACAACTAAAATGCCATATACCATTCTGTTCTGCAATCTTCCCTTCTGGACACAGAGTACAATCGTAGCAGCAAAATTTCTTCCCTTCTTTCCTCTTCTTCTGATTGCCAGGGCGACAGTAGTCATTACACACAGAAATGGGCACCACCTATCCAGAAACAACAAATAATTTCATATGGGGGAGATAGTTATTTTAAAAAAATATTCAGTCACTGCACTGCAAATAAAAATGTGAACCTCAAACAAAAAGCATTAGAAAGGTGCTTCATATACTGCAAAGCACAGCCATCGGCCCATTATTTTGGGTTAGGAAACCAAGAAAAAAGGCAAGACACAAGATCCATTTTATTAGCAGTAACTTTAGGAATTTATGAAAAGTTCTTTCCAGTAGCACCTTAGAGATCTACTAAGTTTGTTCTTGGTATGAGCTTTCGTGTGCATGCACACTTCTTCAGATACACTGAAACAGAAGTCACCAGATACTTAAATATAGTGAGGGAGTGGGGAGGGGTATTACTCAGAAGGGTGGTGGGAATGGGTGATCAGCTGATAGGTGTGGAAAACCTGTTGACGACTCTTAACGGCTGCAATTAGTCTTGCAGGGAAAGGCAAGGGGTGAGATGGCTAAAGATAGCTTTGTCATGTATAATGAGATAAGAATCCAATGTCTTTGTTCAGACCAGGTTTAGGGATTTATAAATAGCATAGAACATTTACGGGAAATGTTTAAATCTTCTATCAGGCTCCAAAACCTGCTATGACACAGGTTTATCTCAAAAAATCACCCACATGCTTCACAGAACCCTATGACAAGTGGCGAGAACCAGAATTCACCTGAGATGTACATCAGAGTGTTAAACATCTTTGTCAAACTCTTTCCTTTCCTGTATCCAACTGCCAAGTGCCAAGGAAGCCAATTCTAACAGTTATCTGTATGCCACCTGTAACTGTACCTGCTTGGCACTAGTGAGTAGGTGGATACTAGTAGGGAAGGCTTTGTTCAACCTAACTAGCAGCAGAATATAGCAACAAATGAAGTCAGAAGAAGCTAACTGACAGCCTTTTGGCCCCTCCCACATGGGGTTCAGATTGGGAAGCAATATTAGCTCTATGGGAATACTGTGAAAGTTGGGGGTTGTTAGCCGTATTTTGACATGATCTTCAGCTGAGTCATGGAAAGTTTCCTATTGAAGCAGAGACAAACCATATTTTGCACATGAATAAATTTGTTTTACCTGAATCATTCTAAGCTCTGCCATTCATAAATAAAATGTACTAAATATTATTAAAACTTTGTTTCCCCGTGAATCTATCAAAGATAAAAGTGGTGGTTATCTCAAAAGTACATTGCATCCAAGGAATACTCAGATTCTATACCTGGTTAAAACCATTGTTCCACATAATCATGTCTTCATGTATAGTGAATTCTTCTCTATCAGGAGCATTGGGATCCACCCATCCAACCTTCACTCGAAGGAAAGACTTGTTTGGGAAGGTGACCATGTTCGTGATGTCAAATCCACCTCCCATTTCTCTTTTATTAGTAAAGGACACCTTTTCTCCAGCTGAGTTGTTAAATGAAATGGCAGGAAGAAAATGGTGCAGCTAATCGAAAGGGAAAAGAGAGGTAAGGGGGGAACCATAATGGAGGTTTTGAACTAAATACCATGATTTACAATCACCTTTATTTATGAGCATTATTTAGATACAGTTATGTAGCTTCACTTTCCATAGAGCAAGTGTAAAAATAAGCTGCTTTGACACAGTAGATGGTGGACTAAATATCTAACAGGGGATGAACATCCGATGCTCTGAAAAAGTCATTTTCTATGCTGGGAGACTGATAACCTATCTGCTCCTGTACTGGCGGAGGAAGAGGAGTATGGGGGGAGCACACCACCCCCGGCAGTGTGATCCCGGTAGGGTGCCATCACAGCTGCCCCCCGCCCGCGCTGGGCAGCACGCCCCTGCAGGCAGCACGCCACACCCCCAGGACGCATGCCCCGCCCCCATCATGCATGCCAGCTCCTGCTCCACCTGCTCTTTGCCCCCTGGTGCCGGAGCATGAACCTCTGCCACTGTGCTTCTGTGAACCAAGATGGAGTGACATAAGAGCAGATGAACCAATATATTGCTCAAAAGCCATGTAAGAGCCTGAATGGGGAATCGGCCTGTAGAAGGCTATGTTTCTCTGTGTCTGAAGTGGTTATAATTTATGACTGAGGGAAGTTTCTCTGACTGCTGGCGCAAATTTACAACTGGTGTGTGAGCTACTTTCTGGGAGAATTGATATAAGACATTTCTGTTGGAAGATTGGGAAAATATTGCCTAAGAGAAAGTAGATCATTCCTCACTGAATATTTTCAATACTTTTTTGATGTTACCGACAAACGGAAATCAGAGGTCCTTTTTATTTAATAGTAAGAATGAGAAAAATAAAGAAATCTATAGTAGAAGTATTGACCATAAGGCAGCAGGTAATTGTTTGTGGAAAACATCATAAATGTAAGGATGCGGGGTAAAGACACAATAGATGGAAAATTTGTTATGCATTCAGTGGGAAAATAATATTTTAAGCTAAATGTACAGAACCAAATGTTTAAACGTAAAGATTTGTCACTATGTTTCAGGGACTTGCCTGAGGAGGAGGGAGAAGAGGGAGACAGTATAGATTTTAATCAGTGGTTTGCAGAAGGTCATAGTTCAGAGGCTGCAGTGGGGAGAAGCTGGGAAATATAGGGAGATGAAGCCGAAGAAGCACTAGGGGAGAGACAGCTGACAGACTCAGTGTCTTTTGAAAGCATTCCAGACCCCCCTTCCCCCCGGAACCTGATGGCCATTGAGGGCAGGAGAACAGAAAGCGCAGACTGAAAGTACAGATCAGCCAATGAAGAGATGATGTATAATGGGGGGAGGTGTACGAGGAGGGACTTTACTCTCAGCAATGCCATTACTGCAAGAGAGGCACTTTTCAAGGCCTTCCTTTGTGAATATTGAATAAATAGACTCGGTAAGAAAGCTTCTTGTTTAGCCATTCTTGGCCGGTTACCATGGGAGCGGTCGGATTCGCTGAAGCACGGACAATATGTGATAATGGCAAAAATTGGAAAGAGTTTGGAAGTAAGTTCTGGCTTAGGTTTATAATGAAAATAGCAAAAATGAAAAACTATGGTAGTAAAAATAGAGGATGATAAAAAGGAAGGTAATTATTTTTAGGATTTTTAAAGTTTAACAATGAATTTGGAAAACTTCTAAAGATGTATTATAATGAAATTCAGCAAAGAGGGATTTGAGGAAGTCATGTAAACAAGTGAGGAAAGATAGGAGTATTAAAAATTCCTTATTTGTGTTGTGACATGTAATATATCAATATTGTTAATGTAAGTATGTTGTAACTTTTTTTTTGATTTGTGGAAAATGAATAAAAAATATTTTTTAAAAAATGTGTGGAATGGGCGATGCCATTACAACATTACTTTTGCATGATTTTTAAAATGAAATCTTAGGTTATGCTTATTAATTCAATGAAAGAATCATATTTCTTGTTGCTCTTCATTTGTAAAGCATTACCTGCCAAGCCTGAAGATTTTGAAGTTTTAATCTTCTACTGCTCTTCATTGGTCTCTGCTTGGATCTAGACAAGTAAATGGCATTCAAAGCATGAGCCACCACAAAAACAGCATTGTAGATACTATAACTATGGCCAGATAGCTCCATTTCAAACAGAGACCTTGGAAGACTGTCCAGGCTCTCCTCCCCAGTACACACTTCACTGGTGTCCATTGGCTCACTGGGATTTGGAAATAGACAGTCAAATGCTTGCTCCCAGAAGACTTTGAAGAAACCTCTCTGGGTCCAGGAAGGGTTTATGCTTTGAAGAAATTCCCTGAATACTAGTAGATTTTGTGAATGAATTGTGAAGGCCATGGCACCTTGGAACAGCTGAAAGTCCAAAAATTTAGAAAGCTCTGTTACTATGAAATCAGTCTGGGCTGTCAAGATCCATAGCTTTCTGAATGCCGTGTTTTCCCTATTTGAAGCGTCTCGCAAAAATATAATAAATCTTAGCGATATAATTGTCAGAGGGTCTCCATAGATAATAAAAGTAGTGACTTCCTTTTCTGTGAATGGTACATTCATATTTAGGGCTACATTATGCATTTCATGGAAGTTATCGAGACGGGCTTGTTGTGGGATTCTTTGTGTAAATGCAGAACAAATTCCATTTTGAGAAAGCAACGGCTCCAGATTCTTGATGAAATTTTCTCCACTGTAATCATTAGGGGCAAACAGTCCAATCCACGTCCATCCAAAATGCTTAAGCAAGTGCATTATCCCCAAAAACTGATGGGCTTCATTGGGCACCATGTGATAAAAGGATGGGGATTGAGTTGTGTCACTCTCCACTGGAGGAAAGGAACCGTATGCAAGCTAAAATAAATAAATGTACAGATGTTATGAACCTATTTGAAAACAATTCATTCTGTTCCATTTGACTTTTTATTCAACATATATTAGTTCAAGCCTTTTATAGGTTTAATCCAATAATTCTTCCTGTCATGGCATTTTGATTTTTGATTTGAGCAGATCAGGGGGGAGAAATAGAGAAAAGTAATGTACAGGGAAAATAGGATAAAGATGTAAGGTTGTACCAAACTGCCGGCTCATTTTTTTCTAGTCAGAGTAGAACCATGAGGTAATATTTATTCTGTAGTTTCACTGAAAGCACACCCAAACTCTGAGTTATACTATAGAATAAATATTACCTGATGGGTCTACTCTAAGTATATATAAAAAAATGCACACAGCTGAGAAAGGGGGAAAAAAACATATCTATATCCTATATATCTTACCTGGGGAATCTTGTAGAGACCTAATGTATCTGCCATATGGAAGGAAGTATCAGGGCCAAGTCCCCCAATGATGGATATGAGGGTTTTCTGTGTGTCACATTTGTAGCCGGGGATAAATCTACCCATTTTGAAGAGCAGGTGTAGTGTAGCACAGTAAGTCATCCTTGCATCATAATAGCTATCGTAGATGTGGAATCCAAGTGTGACATTGTGCAAGATGTTTGGATTTTCATTAATTTCTTTCACAGCAAATGCCAAGGCAAGGACATGTTGGTAGAATTTGGTCACCACACTGCAAATATAGTTTAGGAATTACAAAAATTAATATACCGCAATACTGTACACCATTCTTTTTTCAAATTAATTGATACTGAAATGAGTTAGTTTTGTTTCTTATCAATGCATCTAAGGTAATAAACAATATGCGGACCAATGAATATTGATGATTGATCAGAACATTGCTGTATCAAACGCCAGTTATAAGATACTTGTCTCCTGAGGATTCTTGACTATAAAACATGAGACAAAAGGAAATGTGTTTTGAAGGAATGTTAAGGGGGACGGAAGAGTCTTACGCTGAAATATCGAACTGGTTCTGTGTTGGGTGTTCGTTGAACAAAATTTCATGGGAAATGTAATAGATATGAGAAACAATTCCACCAATGACTAGGTCACCTGGCTCATACCACTCATGTGGAACAGGAATGGGATCATTCACGGGACACCTGAAAGTATTAGAGGTACTAAAACCAGGAGTTATTAGAAACAGAAACAGAAACATCCTGGCTACCAAGCTTCCTTCTGAGTGCACTCTCTTGTGTTCATCCACCCTAGCTACCTAAGAAAAAGCTACAATGGATGATGCATGGCTCAGTTAACCCAGCCCTACAATAGAGAGTGTGTTCTGCATTTAATCAAAGTGTAACAGATGCATTCTTTGAATACAATCAGTGATTTCAAAATCAGAGATAGAATTGCTAGAGCCCTGACTGCCTCTGGCCCCTAGCCCAGGTCACAGTACACAGGGTTAGTTATAACCACATTAAGCCTTGCTTGTTGTTTTCTACCTGCTTCTTGCTTTGACCTGGTGAAATAATTGCTGTGATTTGGGTAATTGCTGGGTACGATTATGAATGACTTTGTCAGAGTTTGGATCCTGAGTGGCTCTTTGCCTTTTTTACTCCCAGTTCTGTTCCTTAGAGGCAGAAAAGTTGAGCGAATGTCTTTTCTGTGGTAAATGCATGACTGAAAACTCAGAGTGAAGTCATCGCTAAATTTTGAGATAAAGGTCATTTCCCAACACTGTTTCTCTCCAAGTGAATGAGTATCAAGACTATACAGTTAAGGTTTTATTTGTTTAAGTAGCTTGACCCACTTGCTGAACTGCAGGGATGGCAAACCTTTCAGTGTTAGGACTGAAATCCCTTCTGAGTGACCATCTGAAGGCCAATTGCCAGGGGTGGGTGGAACCAGCGGAGAAAACAGACAGAATACCTAAAGCAATTTTTACTTGTGTCTAATCTACTTTCTACCCTCTCACTCACCCCCTCTCTATTCCCATGGGGGATGGAGCTCCTGGACGCTGGCCCTGTTTGTGCATGACTCCCAGAACTGGAAATATAAATTTGGTTAAAGGTTTTGGGCATGTCTTGGACAAAGGAGTAGGAAGAATGTTGCTAACAGATTCAGCCCTGAGCTGTTAAGAAGGAAAATCGGAAGAAGATATGCACTTTACACTGGTATGTGAAAGAGGGAGAGGAAGGGGGGAGCCCTGGACTCTATGTTTGTTTTGCCTCAATATTTTACTTAACACGGGCGAAACCTCCCCCAGAAAATCCACTTTCACGGGGAAATAGCAAGCAGACTTTAAAGACTGAGAGTGAATTAGGCAGAATTGGACGTCATATAAACAAACTGTATGGACTTGAAACAAGATTTGGAATGATTTAATAGTAATGGAGGACTTCCGGCTCATAATGGCACAGCAAAGATTGATTGTTGTGGAGAGCCCAAGAAGCTGAACACCACTTCAAAGGGAGAAGCCAGTTCTGGTGGATGACTGATATCGGATTTTATGGAGGTGTCTGGCTCTTCTGGAAAGGAGTGGATGTAATGCGAGCGGGGGAGAGAGTGGCTGTGCGAAGAAGTTCGGCTTGTAACAGAAGGAGAAGATGGCGGCGGCCGGAATGTGGCATTTGGAATAAGAGTGACCTTATCCAGACAGAGACATTATTCATTATAATCTTGTCTGCTTGCTGGCATATATCAGAGGCTGTGAAAGTATTAGGACTATGAATGCAACTGAAAGAGAGGTGAAGATCACTGCAGAGTCCGAGACATGGGGAGTCCAAAAAAGTTTATTAAAATTTGGCATAATTGGAATTGTTTTAATTGGGAATTGTATAATTAATTTGGATTGTAATTTTATTGGTAATAGGAGATTTGTATTGGAAAAAAATAAAGTTCTATGGCCCATTGGCCCATCCTCTCCCCAGTTAGGGTTCAGGACAGAATCTTCCATCCAGACCCCTTTACTGGAGCACCTGCTTAAAGGGGGTGATGAACCATCTCATTCCCCCACCCCTGGGCTCTGCCTATCAACATTACTCATTCACAATAACTGTGAATCTTACAAAAATATTACAAAAGGTTGCAGTTATAACTGCTGCTATTGTTATAATAGCTAAAAATCTAGTTAGGCATATCTCCCAACTATATCTTAATAACTATGGTTACACAGTGGGTGGCGCTGTGGGTTAAACCACAGAGCCAAGGGCTTGCTGATCAGAAGGTCAGCAGTTCAAATCCTTGTGACAGGGTGAGTTCCCGTTGCTCGGTCCCTGCTCCTGCCAACCTAGCAGTTTCGAAAGCATGTCAAAGTGCAAGTAGATAAATAGGTACCACTCTGGCGGGAAGGTAAACGGCGTTTCCGTGCGCTGCTCTGGTTCGCCAGAAGCGGCTTAGTCATGCTGGCCACATGACCCAGAAGCTGTATGCCGGCTCCCTCGGCCAATAAAGCAAGATGAGCACCCCAGAGTCGTCCACGACTGGACCTAATGGTCAGGGGTCCCTTTACCTTTAACTATGGTTAAACTAATTTTACAAAATAATACATATAAATCAGCCTAAGATATTGTTGACATCCATCTGTCTCAAGAGAGAATGGAGTGCACTTCCAGAGGTGAAGTCAAACCACTGTGTTAGCAGAACCAAATTTACCTCGGTGTGGCACAAGCCTGGGCAGTGTATGTGGAGGTCCTGGCTTCCCAGATGACAAGAACCCCTCCCTCTCAGCCTCACTTATGTGGCCCAAAGGAAAGCAGAGCAATATGTTTGGCACCAGCTTGACTGTAGAAGATGCCAGAAAGAGGCATAGAAGTCACCATCCAACCATCTTGGGAACTCCAGTTTGGATTTGTGTAGGGTTTACTCCTTAGCCTTTAGCGAACTTAAAATTAAATGCTATAATTAACAACAACAACAACAACAACAACAACAACAACAACAACAACAAACCATAGTACAATAAGATCAGCATGGAGTCTTGTGGCACCTTAAAAGGCTAACCAAAACCAGAATGCACATCTTCTGGGACCATGCTTCCGTGAGATTTATGTGACCTATTCAAGAGCACGGCACTCCAAAACACACATTTTGGGATGTCATGATCTCGTGTGGTTTTGGTGCTGTGCTTTCATATGATAGCATGCCCCCCAAATGCTTTACTAATCTAATTGGGAAAGTTGAAGTGTGCGCATGTTTCATGGGATCAATTTCAATCTGTTACCTCCGAGGAAGTGGACAGGCTGCTTGGATGAGTGAAACCGACCACCTGTCTCCTTGATCCTTGCCCATCCTGACTAATAAAAGCGAGCTGGGAAGGACTGGGCGATGGGCTCCATGGGGTGGTGAACGCATACCTCTGTGAGGGAGTCTTCCCATACCCGCTGAAAGAGGCGGTCATTAAACCGCTTCTTAAAAAAACATCTTTAGACCCGGCCAATATGGCCAACTATCGCCCAGTCTCAAATCTACCATTCTTGGGCAAGGTGATTGAGCGGGTGGTTGCTGAACAACTCCAGGCACGCCTGGAGGATGCGGACCATTTGGATCCCTTCCAATCGGGATTCAGGCCTCATCATGGGACTGAAACTGCCTTGGTCGCGCTGGTCGATGATCTCCGGCGGGCTAGGGACAAAGGTGAGAGCTGTTTCCTAGTTCTGCTGGATCTCTCAGCGGCCTTTGACACCATCGACCATAACATCCTTCTGGACCGGCTAGAGGGGTTGGGAGCTGGGGGCACTGTTATACAGTGGTTCCGCTCCTTCCTCCTGGGCCATGTTCAGAAAGTGGTGGTGGGGGATGAGTGTTCAGACCCCTGGGCTCTCACTTGTGGGGTGCCTCAGGGTTCTGTCCTCTCCCCCATGCTTTTTAATATCTATATGAAGCCGCTGGGAGAGATCATCAGGGGGTTTGGGCTGGGTGTTCATCAGTATGCAGATGATACCCAGCTCTACCTCTCTTTCAAATCAGAACCAGTGAAGGCGGTGAAGGTCCTGTGTGAGTGCCTGGAGGCGGTTGGAGGATGGATGGTGGCTAACAGATTGAGGTTGAATCCTGACAAGACAGAAGTACTGTTTTGGGGGGACAGGGGGCGGGTGGGTGTGGGGGACTCCCTGGTCCTGAATGGGGTAACTGTGCCCCTGAAGGACCAGGTGCGCAGCCTGGGAGTCATTTTGGACTCACAGCTGTCCATGGAGGCACAGGTTAATTCTGTGTCCAGGGCAGCTGTCTACCAGCTCCATCTGGTACGCAGGCTGAGACCCTACCTGCCCGCAGACTGTCTCGCCAGAGTGGTGCATGCTCTGGTTATCTCCCGCTTGGACTACTGCAATGCGCTCTATGTGGGGCTACCTTTGAAGGTGACCCGGAAACTACAACTAATCCAGAATGCGGCAGCTAGACTGGTGACTGGGAGTGGCCGCCAGAGACCACATAACACCAGTCCTTGAAAGACCTACATTGGCTCCCAGTACGTTTCCGAGCACAATTCAAAGTGTTGGTGCTGACCTTTAAAGCCCTAAATGGCCTCGGTCCAGTATACCTGAAGGAGCGTCTCCACCTCCATCATTCAGCCCGGACACTGAGATCCATCGCCGAGGGCCTCTGTCGGTTCCCTCACTGCGAGAAGCAAAACTACAGGGAACCAGGCAGAGGGCCTTCTCGGTAGTGGCGCCCGCCCTGTGGAACGCCCTCCCATCAGAGTCAAGGAATAAACAACTACCTGACATTCAGAAAATACCTGAAGGCAGCCCTGTTTAGGGAAGTTTTTAAACTGTGATATTTTAAATGTATTTTAATATTTGATGGAAGCCGCCCAGAGTGGCTGGGGAGACCCAGCCAGATGGGCGGGGTACAAATAATTATTATTATTATTATTATTATTATTATTATTATTATTACTATTGTTACTATTATTGGAGTGTTTACAGACTGATACAAAGTAAGCTACAGCCCATTAACAAAGAACATTAGAACTAAGCTGTCATGTACATGAGTCAAGGTACATGGTTTTTTTTGTTTTGTTTTTTAAATAGCTTAATCTTATGGAGAATTTAGTCCAATTTCCTGGAAGAGAAGTGGAGTTGAGAATGAGCTTTAATCTCAAAATATAGCACTGCTGCTTTGTTTCTCAGAACAAGTGTGTTCAATCTGACCTTCCTTTTGCTATTCGCTCATCAAGGAAATATATTTTTGGGAGGGAAAAAAAGCGAAAGTGTCCCTCAGACTCCAAACTCTGAACAAGTAATTAATACTCCTATTCTGCAATTACTTAAATCACTGCATCTTTCTCCCACCAGGTTAAACCTGCAGATGGTTTCCCGAAGGAACAAGGAAACAATCAACAAGCAAGCCTGAACATGGATAAAAATAAGCCCATGACCTATGGAGAGATAGTGTAGGGCCTATGTCAGGCAAGGCTTTATCAATTCAATTTAAAACAATATAATCTCTGTTATTACTCAAGGAATACATTTGTAACGCTTTTTAGCTCATAATGTCCCTAATAGTGCAGCATTGACTGAGCCATGCATCACTGAATGTAGCCTCTTTAGAGGTAGCTACTATGGATGCACCCAGCAGAATCAAACTCAGAGACAAGCTAGGCTGCTAGGATGATGCTACTATTGGTGTTGCTCTTTCCATTCACTCCTGCTTCTAATACCTATAATTCTACCCGGTGCCCCAGGAATAATCCTTTTCCTGTTCCTCATGAGTGGTACCAGGCAGGGGACCTCATAATTGGTGGGATTGTGTCTCAGAACTGTTACGTTTTCTTTGACGTTTCCTTCAAGGAACACCCATCACAGAACCTGTTTGATGTTTCATCGTAAGTATTTTTCCATTCCCCCTCAATGATGTTTTCCAGCTGCAGTTGGAGCCACATTTTGACTGAATGGTGGAATAAAAATGTGTATGTATGTATGTATGTATGTATGTATGTATGTATGTATGTATGTATATACACACACACTTGCAGCTCAAAAAATGATTTGATTGACAAGAAACCTTTATGTACTCCCGACAGACTCATTCTGTCATCTCCTGAGTCTTCCACAGTCTACTATCTTTGCAGACAGCAAATATGGCTTTTGTTCTCCGATAGTAAAACATGATTTCAATTTTGTAAAGTGATGGGGAAAGAGTCTTCATATTTTTTTATTACATTTACTCAAAGTGTATTTGTGGGGAAGAGAAGGGTGAAGATGTAAATAAATAGATAAGGTTACATTGCAGAGAAATTTAAAAAAAACCTAGAGCTCTACCATACTCTACCTTGTTTTTTAAAATATTTTACTACCTCATATTCAAGATGTTTTAAAGTTTCAGTGTGTGCTGGGTTTTAATTACATGAGGGAAATTTTATTTCCATTAAATATTTGGAGAATGTTGGGAAAAAACATTTCTTCTTTACTGATCTGAAGAATGTTCCATAGTGGAACTCCCTGGGCTTTAATGCAAGTTCAGTAAGTGGGTGTATTTGGAGGGTACTGGAGATTTGTTGAATTGCATTGAGTCAGATTAGAGGGCACAAGGTTGTAAGGACAGGGCATTAGGCCAGGAAGAGAGGCTGTGGGCCAAATTTACCACCAGGAGGAGTTTCTTCCAGTAAGAAGATAAATCCAATGCCACCTTCCCCTTTCTGTCTGACGCCTAAAGGCTCAATGACTGTGTTTAGCTAATGTGGACTGCACACATCAGACCTGTGGTTCTGATGTGCAAACAATTTTCCTCACCTTTCCCCAACTCTATGCTGAGAAGCAAGCTTCATTGAATTCAAGTATACTTTCATATAAGGGTTAACATTGCAGCTTTCACCGTACAGAACATATTTCTTCAGTTAAATGAAGTTCTCACCTAGTTAAGGAGAAACAGATTAGTTTTATTATTTCTTGTTCGACCAAGATGGAAATGTCAAGCAATAGAAGAAAGCAGGTGTGAGAAAGAGCTATAAAAAGTAGTAATGCCCTGATCAATCGTGTATTTTCTTTGGAAAGCATGAATTTTATTCACTTGGGTGTGTTAATAACAAATGCAATATTTCCATTTGAGTTTGAAACAGAAGATGTCCAATATTATAGTAAATTCATATTTGTAAATAATTTACTTTATTTGCAGTATGGTGCCAAAATTCTATCAGCATGTCCTTGCGTTGGCATTTGCTGTGAAAGAGGTCAATGAGAATCCCAACATCTTGCCCAATATCACACTTGGCTTCCACATCTATGATAGCTATTATGATGCAAGGATGACCTACCGTACGACTCTAGACCTCCTCTTCAAAATGAGGACATTTGTCCCCAACTACAAATGTGACACTCAGAAAACCCTCATATCCACCATTGGGGGACTTGGCCATGATACCACCTTCCATATGGCAGACGCATTAGGTCTCTATAAGATTCCACAGGTAAGGGATATGAAGGGGTGCCTTGGATTTTTTCCTTCCTCCCTCTATGGTTTGTTTCCATGTTTGTTCTACACAGAGCAGACCAATTGGGAAGTATTCTATTCAGTAGTTTTACTCAGAGCAGACTCATGAAAATTAATGGATCTATTCTTAGTCAGGATCAATAATTTAAAATTTATTTGTATACAAGGCTGCATCTTTATCCCATATTCCTTGTACATTTCTTTTTCTGTTTTATTTTAGGAATGTGAGACTGATTTAATTACATCTCAAATCAAAATGTGCAATTAGGAGAAAGGAAAAAAAGCTTAGAATATGCGGAATAGAAAGCCAAAAGGTACAGGGAGAATGTTTTCCATATGATTTGAGATTATATTCACATTTTCTTTCAGTTTGCATATGGTTCATTTCCTGCAGTGGAGAGTGATACAAGACGGGTTCCTTCCTTTTACCGCATGGTTCCCAATGAATCCCACCAGTTTGTGGGGATTATCCATTTGCTTAAACATTTTGGATGGACGTGGATCGGACTCCTTGCTCTGAATGATAACAGCGGAGAACATTTTTTGCAGACCCTGGAGCCATTGCTTTCTCAAAATGGAATTTGCTCAGCCTTCACACAAAGAATCCCAAAACAACTCCACGTTGATAATATGGATGAAATGCATGAAATAGCTTTAAATATGTATGTACAAATCAGAGATAATAAAGTCACTACATTTATTGTTTATGGAGAATCTCTAGCAGTTACAGCACTGAGAACTATTATATTTCTTCCAGATCCTACAAATAAGGAAAACACATCATTTAAAAAGGTATGGATCTTTACAGCCCAGACTGATTTTGTATCTATGGGTTTTCTTAAGGTTTGGAATGTTCTGCTCTTCCAAGGTTCCCTCTCCTTCACAATCCACTCACAAAATCTTCTAGCATTCAAAGAATTTCTTCAGCGTGTAAAGCCGCCTTGGACCCAAAAAGATGGTTTTTTCAAGAAATTCTGGGAGCAAGCATTTGACTGTGTATTTCCAAATCTCAATGAGCCAATGGAGGTCAATGACATGTGTAATGGGGAGGAGAGGTTGCAGAGTCTTCCAAAGTCTCTATTTGAAATGGCCATGACTGGTCACAGCTACAGCATTTACAATGGTGTCTATACGGTGGCTCATGCCTTGCAGAACATTTACTCAACAAGATCCAAGCAGAGAGCAATGAGTAGAAGCAAACAATTGAAACTTCCAGATCTGAAGTCTTGGCAGGTAATGTTTTCAAAATGAAGAGAAACAAAATATATTCTTTTCATGAATAAATTAGTACAGGATTGCTGACTTGGGACTGTGACCAAGCAGCAATGCCATAACCGGCTGTGCATTCACATAAACAACACTGAAGCAGACTTAATCATAATTTTCATCCAGAAGTGCTGTTAAATGGCATTGCATACCGTATTCAATGCATTTTTAACTTCTGAAGAGAAAAAAGTTATTATATCTGCATTAGTACAACAGAAGGTTTTACATACCCTTGGAACCTAAAATACGTTATTCCAGAAAATGATAAAGTAATACTATGCAATTTTATTACTTTTGTGGAGAGTAAAATTGCTAAAAATGGGGGAAAGTAGCATTTCTCCTACTATATCTGAATGGACTGAGAAAATTTGGTGCATAGTAGCTATGATAACAGTAACTTATAAAAGAATACATATAGACCAGTCTAACACCTAAGACCCAGGTGGCGCTGTGGGTTAAACCACAGAGTCTAGGGCCTGCTGATCAGAAAGTCGGCGGTTCGAATCCCTGCCAAGGGATGAGCTCCCGTTGCTCCGTCCCAACTCCTTCCCACCTAGCAGTTCGAAAACACGTCAAAGTGCAAGTAGATAAATAGGGACCGCTCCAGCAGGAAGGTAAACGGTGTTTCCATGCGCTCCTCTGGTTCGCTTTGTCATGCTGGCCACATGACCCGGAAGCTTTCTGCGGACAAACGCTGGCTCCCTCGGCCTATAGAGCGAGATGAGCGCCGCAACCCCAGAGTCGGACACGACTGGACCTGATGGTGAGGGGTCCCTTTACCTTTAACACTTTATGGGAAAATAGGGTTTTTTGGGGGGGGTATGTTTTGGAATAACAAGTTCAGTTATAATGTCTTATGCTATTTTGATCCAGAAGTGCTGTTGAAATGTTATTGCAAATCTTATTCACTGAAAAAAGATTAATTTGTGCATTTTAAATAGTGTGCATGTTGATAGAAATAATATTATGTGTTCATTGAATGCATAATAAAGTCTCCACCTGTTGTGTGAATATCACTGATTTTTCACACATGTTCTTCGTTAACTGAAGCTATTTTACTATACCTAAATAAGATTCATAAAGTAGGGTTTCTGTAAATCATGGCATTTTGTTCAAAATCTACATTATATCATTTTCAATACAATTCCCTTTTCTCTTTTTATTAGCTCCACCCTGTTCTTCATGACATTTCATTTAACAACTCAGCTGGAGAAATTGTATCCTTTACTGACCAAAGAGAAATGGGAGGTGGATTTGACATCATGAATACTGCCACATTCCCAAACAGGTCCTTTCCTTCGAGTGAAGGTTGGATGGGTTGATTCTGGTGCAGTTGATGGAAAAGAATTCATCATTCATGAGGACATGATCATGTGGCACAATGGTTTTAATCAGGTCTGGAGACTAGGGTTTTCTTGTGGCCCCCACATTCTCCATATGGGTCATTCATATTATCCAAAATAACCATTACTATTTTCATTGAAATATTTTGGATAGCGGTAGATGAATCTATGAACATGCCAAACAAATCTATGTTCCCAGTTGAAATGAATTTTAAAATAATATTTACTGTGTACAACAGTGCTCAGGATGATCCACATAAAATTGATTCATGAGCGAAGAAAGGGTTGTCTCTGTTTCAATTGAAAAGGGGCCAGGGGTAGGGTTGGCACACTTTCTTACATTACAAGTGGGAGCCACATAATTATGAAAATTGGCTTTCTCATCACTTGGCAGGTGTGTACATTAAATGAAGGAGGATGTCAAAATTGATGAGCATCCTGATATACCCCTCAGATGAATTCTAATTTAAGAGGCTTCTACAATGGCCTCTTAAGCCTGTGGGGCAGAGAAGGATGTCTTTTCAGGTTGACTTGTTTCACTTTCATGGAGTTTTATGCCTCAAAGGCAGTGTGAATCAAAAAGGGCTTACAAAATCCTGACAGGTTTAGGAGAGTCATTGGGGCTCTAGTGTATTGCCTCTCTTTTTCTGGTTTCTAACAAAAATAAGTCAATACCTGTTCTTTGTACAAAGCAGCCATCCTATGCAGATATTTATGTGAAGAGAAGTCCTCTTTCTTATCTGAAGTTCAGAGGCTGAACGTTACTTTCAAATGTTTCTCCCTTCTGAAATTATTTCCTGTTTATTGATAGGTGATGCCTACTTCTGTGTGCAATGACTACTGCCGCCCTGGGAATCAGAAGAAAAGGAAGGAAGGGCAGAAATTTTGCTGCTATGATTGTGTTCCATGTCCAGAAGGGAAGATTTCAAACCAGAATGGTAGACAGGTTTCATTGTACGAGATCAGCAAATATTGTTGAAAAGAATTTAAATATGTTGTGCATGTAACCACACTATGCTGCCCAGAATACTGTTAATGTTTCGTTGCTACTTTCCAGTAACTTCACATCACAAACTTCATAAATTTAGAAGGCTGGTGAAATCCCATGCATGCAGATCTGAAATTAAGCCCCCCAAAATGATTTCATTCTAGACATAATTTAAGACAAACTGGCAAGTAGTACAATTGTACAAAAAGTTGCATATTTGAGAATTATGGTGTGGCTGGGACAACCCCTTCAGATTTGAACAAGGTTGCACCTTTGTGTTTTGTAAGATAAGCTTCCAGATTCCCAGTAGGTAACTACATGTAGGCATGATTGGACATTCCTTGCTCCTATAATTTTATAAGCTCTTTATGGTCCACCCCTATTGATGTGGTTCTGCCTAATAACTTTTCTGCCCATCACTTTGACAAAGGCTTTAGACTGCCTGAAAATGGCTACTGACACCAAACGAAAGGCAAATTGTATCCTAGCCTGGAGACAATTAAATATGGGAATAGAATACATTTTTTTCTCAGTTAACTGTCAACCCAAAAAACCAAGGTTCCACTCGCTCTGCCATCTGGGTGAAATTGGACAAAGGGTGCACAGCATGGCTCCTTAAAATACTTTTTAAAAACCTATGTCAGATTCAGCAGAAACGTTATACAGTAGACAAAAGACACACATGAATTGCTACTTGAGTTTGACTTTATTCTATTTTTCAGACATGGATGACTGCTTCAGATGCCCAGAAAATCAGTATCCAAATAGGAAGAAAAATGGATGCATCCCCAAAACTATAAGCTTTCTTTCTTATGAGGAACCTTTAGGTGTCAGCTTAGCCTTAGTTGCTCTTTCTTTTTCCCTCATCACAACTTTGGTGCTAGGAACTGTTTATTCAACAAAAAAGACACACCCATAGTGAAAGCCAACAACTGGGACCTCACCTACGCACTCCTCATTAGTCTCACTTCTGCTATGCTTCCTTCTCATCGTTGCTGTTCCTAGGAAAACCCTGGGCAAAGTAACCTGCCTTCTTCGCCAACCAACTTTTGGCATTCGTCTTCTCAGTAGCCAGTTTCTTGTGTATTGGCCAAAACCATCACCGTAGTTGTCAGCTTTCATGGCCACCAAGCCAGGGTCCAGTATGAGGAAGTGGGTGGGGAAAAGACTGACCAACTCCATTGTCCTTTTCTGTTCCCTCATCCAAGTGATTATTTGTGCTGTGTGGCTGATGACCTCTCCCCCATGTCCAGCTCTGGACATGCACTCAGTAATGGAAGAAAGCATTATGCAATGTAATGAAGGCTCAGTGACCCTGTTTTACTGTGTCCTGGGATACATGGGCCTCCTGGCCATTGCCAGCTTCATTGTGGCATTTGCAGCTCGCAAATTACCAGACAGTTTTAATGAAGCCAAGTTCATTACCTTCAGCATGTTGCTGTTTTGCAGTGTTTGGCTGTCTTTTGTCCCAACCTACCTGAGCACCAAAGGGAAATCCATGGTGGTGGTGGAGATCTTCTCCATCTTGTCCTCCAGTGCTGGATTGTTGGGCTGCATCTTTGCCCCTAAATGCTATATCATTTTGCTGAAGCCTGAGCTGAACAACAGGGAGCAAATAATGAGAAAGAACTGAGAAATACCTTTGTTTTTGTCTTATTGATTTGTTATATATTAAGGATTTTAGTATATAGGTGGTTACTGAAAATGTCTCCAGAGTGTCCCCTTTTTGCAGGAGGGATTCAAACTCTATTTTCAAGCTATCTTTTCCTTATACAAGGTTTGGGTTTCTCAGCCAGCAGTAGCCCTGCTCCAGAATGGTGTTTCAATCTGGTGTACTTCTCCTAAGCTTAATTTACTCTTAAACCGGCCTTTGCTGTGTAGGATTGGTCTGTAACTGTCCTTTTCATAGACTACACTTTTTAAAAAAATGTGTAGAAGAATATTCACTGTGTGGATGAAACTTCAGTTGGGCTGTGATCATAAGTTTGGGAATTTCTGGCATTGACTCACATCGGAAAACGGAATGGGAATTGCCATCTATTTGTGTGCCACAAAGGAGCAGCGGCAACTTGTGATGAAACTTGGGGAAACACCCAAATACCAGCCTCTTGTTGCCAAAAGTGCCACTTGGGGGGCACCCTGAGCAATTTATTATCTCAACCTGCAATAATCCAAATCACTATAATTTCCTCACGTATTCAAAGCCAGATACGTTTTTAAGAAGGCACTAAAAAAGTACAAAAGCAAGACTGAAAATTATTGGCATGTGCCATGGAGAGCTGGGAATAGGGGCAAGAGATAGGCAATACTTCAACAGTTTTCCCTTCTGACTCCCCCGCCCCATATTATTTGCCAGACTTGAAATCAGAGTGTTGACAATCTATTAAAGGCACCTGTTTCCAAGAAATTGATTCTCAAAAGCAGCTCACAGGGCTCTCTTGTAGAACTGCATTGGCAAATTCAGGCATCATTCACAGTAGCCAGTTCAAGACAGGAACCTGGTACTGATGGGCACAGGAACCTCTTTGTTTTTAGAGAGGCAGGATGTTGTGGCTCTTGGTATTTCTCTTTCTGCAATCACCTGTTGAATGCAAAGAAGATACATTGGCATGCCCTGTGAATGATCCATTTCCTCTTCCACACGAGTGGTACCAGCCAGGTGGCCTCATCATCGGTGGGATAGCTTCTCAGCTCTATTATGTATTTTATGAAGTTTTCTTCAAAGAGCACCCTTCACAGAATCTGTTTGAGGTTCCACAGTAAGACTGTTTCCCTCTCTACATCTCTCTGAATTTCCTTTCCTTTTGCGTCATGCCTTTTAGACTGCAAGCCTCAGATAAGGTAGCATCACATTGTTAATATTTATCCACTGGCGTGGCAGATTTCTTTAGGTGAAGAGAGGGGCAAAGAAATGCTTGAATCAATAAATCTATGAGTCCTCAAATAACCGACTTCATCCAACCTGGGCACTCCTCTTTCTCAGTCACATTCTTAGTATTATGCATTCTTCAGAGCAGCCAAAAACAGCAGCAGTCACATAATCCCTGGAATATACATCCCTCCAAATCCGCTTTCTCATTTTACTCATGTATTTTAGATTGTGGACCCTAGGTTACTTATTTTGTAACTGGCTTAAGACAGTTTGCATTGAAACATTTGAAGCTCTTTCTTGTGGTGGAGAGCTTATTCCTTTCTACTCTGCACAAGATCACTTGCAGCTATTCTGCTACCATTAGCCTTTGACTAGGAGCACAAGGTGTCCATCTAATAAAATCTGTTCCTATGCTCCCACTTCAATTGACCTCTATGTCTTCCTTTTGGGTTTGTTGGTGAACTGTTACTTTAGTTTTAGAAATAGGCGGATGCCAACATGCCCTTGCTTGTAGGTTTTGATTGATGGATGGTGTCACGTTTGTTCTGCTGAGAGGGCACATATCTCTGTGTTGGGGGTGGAGTTGTACCTCTGTTGGTGGACACATCATTCTCCTTCTTTGGTTGTTTGTCAACCTTTGGTCTCTACCCTGCACTCATCTCTCATCTGTGGCTCTTATCAGCTGTCACCATGCGACAGCGACCACACCCTGGGATTGACTTCAACTGGCTGGCTAAACCAGGTGAGTGTAGCTGATGGGCCTCAAACCCTCTGTGAGTTAGGGACTTCAACTGCTTGTGAAGACAGGCTCCAGCAGTTTGAGTGGAAAAGACAAATGGTGGGTCCAATGGTCAAGAAGGCAGTTTATACACATGTTGTAGAGGAAAGTGAGGGTCAGATAGGGCTTGTCAACCTGGGGAGGTAGCCCATCTAGGAGAAGAAGAATGGTGATCCTTAACCTCTGCTTCCTTGTGAGATATCTTCAGAAGAAGAAAAGGCTAAGGTGTAAAGCTTTTACGAAACGGGAGTTGCGCCCCTAAAATTGTTACGCCCTTTACACCTCCTTGCTGCAACTTCCACAGCCAAACCGATGTTAAATGTTTTGTTCTGCTTCCCTTCTTTGTTGTTTGTTAAATAATGTTTATTAATTTTCAATTACTAAAGTCCAATAACAGCTCTGCTTTCTTTTGGACCACATCAGTGAGGCTGCTGACACAGCAGTTTGGCTTCACCCCAGAGGTGCAATCCATTCTCTTGAGACAGACAAAAAAATATATATGTAGGAGTCGTTGGGTCTGACAGTTAAGTTTCATCTTAGTTTCACCAGATAGCACCACCTAACACTGTGATGCAGGTCTCAGGTTAGTAAGTTAATTTTGTTACAAATGTTGATTGATTGAGTGTGGGCAATTGGGAAACCACAGCTGTTCTCTCAATTAGCCAAATATGACTTCCTTAGCCCACACTGCAATGTTTTTTGTCTGAAAACCACACACACACACGAAATTTGAAGCACTTTAGGAAAGTCAAGAAACGCTTCAGCCCAGAGGGTATGCAGAGCACACTGGGAGAAGAAATAGTCTCTCTGCAGTGGTAGCAGCAAAATCTAATGCACAGACTGCTGACCAACCACTGGACTTTGTGGACTGCTGATCCACAAAGCAAAATCTGTGACATACGGAGGCTTGATGTGAAGAAAAGAGTAAACTTTTCAGGGCAGTTGAAATGTGGATTAACTGTGCTCATGTTATGGAATTCAGTAGTAGCATAGATGTTCCCTAAAGGTTTTGTGGGAACTTCTGTTGTTAAAAAACATCCAGTTGGAAGTGGAAGCAATAGCAATGAAGAGCAATTGTTTGGTTGGTTAAATGACTGTATGTAATGAAGATTTTTCATCTATGCTAAAATACTGGAGTTTTGTGTGTTTCCTCTGTTAACATTTATACTTGACCAAGAGTCAAGCAGTGATACTGATGTAGAATAGAATGTCCCTATTTTCATCTGAGGAATATTGGAGAGTGTGCAAGTATCTGAACCAACTAACTACAACCAGACTTGCATCCAAGGATGGTTTCTGGAATTTAAATGAGCAAATCTGAAAACTCGATGTGGTGTTCTCTTTTATTGGATTGAGGTTAATTACAATAATATAGGCTGACAAAGGATTTGTACAAAGCAATATTACGGGGGGGGAGAGAACAGAAAAAAACTGGCATACTGAGCTGAGGAAATCAGTACTGTGGGTTGGTTTATGATAAGCAGTTTCAATTCAGTGGGAGAGAGGAAACATCTGGCCAACTGGCTGCATGTGGCCCTCAAAATGTCTTTTTCTGAACCTCAGAGCTCTCCCTAGGTTGTATTGCTCACTGACTCCACTTCATATTCTGAGTTGTTGCCTCCCTGGAATATGTCCTTGAACTCTGACAATGCCTCCTGGTGACCTGAATGGGAATAGAGAGGAGTCTATGTGTGTGAGTAGAATGTAGACATTATGCATTAATAAAATTTGCATTAGGTGCTCAGTCCATTTTCACATCTGGTCCCACCCACCACTGTCATATGGTGGAAGATTACTCAGAAGGGAATTCAGTCCTCAGGCTGAAAAAAATCCCCACTTCTCCAAACACCTTCCCTTCATTCATGCAAAACAGTCAAGCTACATCTCTCTCTCTCTCTCTCTTCAAGATGGGTCATTTGATGTAGCCGCAATGCTCCGTAACCGCTTGACCGATTGCCCTCAAATTTGGACACAACATTCCTTGCCCATATGGGAAGGATCTTAGGTACCTAGATTGCAAAAATATCACACCTTTCCCAGGTAAATTCATGAATTTGTGCAAAAAAGCGCCCTCCAGTGGACGTCAAAGACCACAGGCTGTGATATATTTCAGAGCTTACAGGGTTAAAACTGCTCTGATCACATGATGTGCTGTTTTTCTGTGAGTCAGCGTTTGGGACGCTTTCTCTTTCTGTTCTGCTGTGCTGGGAGGTAGCCATGCCGGGTAACTTGTAACTGGTAACTGTAAATAATAAAACTTCTACATAAGGAGAAGCCGGCTCCTGACAGATATATTGCTGCAGCTCCTTTACACACAGACCATCTTCCTACTACATGAGTGACTCTGAAATAGCTAAAATTGCTCTGCTAACAGCCCAGAAACTGGGAGTGGAATGTGGCAAACCTGAAAGCATGCTGGACACCATTGTTGGTTCTGGAGAACCAACCCAAGTTTGGTAGGAGAAAGTGGGGTTGTGTGCGGGGGACGGAGCTAGCATTTTTACCGGAGGCAGGCAGCATTTCAAATGGAGAAACTGTGGGGAGGGAAGCGAAAACGGGGTCTCCTTCCAGTGGGGGGGGGGTCAGGCAGCCCAGGAGGAGAGAGGAGAGGGAGGCAGGGGGGTCGTCAGAGGGAAGCCGTGCACAAACTAAAGAGAGAGAGAGTCTGTGACGAGAGAGGATGGGGGACAGGAGAGGGGAAAAACAACAGGTGACGGGGAAATCTCAGGGCTGTTTCCACAAAATGAGCCACAGCAATGCGTGGCCGGGTCTAGTAGTTTTATATATATAGCTTTACTGTATAGAGAGGTCTTTATTCCCATTCCCTTGAAGGGAAATGGCATTTGGAAGTGGCCTTTATCTCAAAATGTAGCCCTGTTATTTACCCAATGACTTCACTGAATTTCTTGGTATCATCATGGATATGTCATTTGCTCACTTTTTATGCCTGTAAGGAGCAGAACTATGAGTAAAAAAAAGCAAAAGAGCAACTCAGAATGAAAACCCTGAAGAAGTAATTGTGGGATGTAAACACAGAGCAGTCAAAGCATACCATTGCTAGAGTGGACATGAAGGGTATCTCAGTCCTCCAGCCAAAGCTTCCTGTTTACCTGGACTGAGATAACTTCCTGTGTAACTAGAGGTGGGTGTGGTCTCACCTGTATACAAAACTCTTGAGACCAGACGCCATCTCTCTCTTTTGGATTCGTCTCTTCAAGGAAGAACACCTTAGGACAGGATGCTCTCTTGGCTTCCAGCCAAGAGAGGCCAGGTGAAGCCTGCTCCCTTATGGAGATAGCTTCACACATGTAAATACATTTATCTAAGCTAGCCTGCCTTCTGAGACTGTACTGTAACTCAGGATGAAAACTGTGAGTAAACTCTTTTTATACTTTTAAAGAGCACTGTGTTGTGTCTTTACTTTTAAGAGGGAAGAAGGGGAATATACCAGGAATATATATGTTATTCTGAGGCTTTAGCAAGCCTGTGCAACCGTTTCTGCTGTGCTTTAGAAAGGGGATGCAACTCTGCTAAGTTTGGAGCTTGTTAACACAAGCTGGGATAGGATATTTTAATCAATATATCCTCATCCACACTTCTAAACATCCCCACAGTAATTCCTAATCCTACCCTGCAATTACCCAAATCATGGCAATTTCTTCACAAGGACAAACTTCCAGATGGTTCCCAGAAGCAGCTAGAAAACAACAAGCAAGCCTGAAAGTGGTTATAACTAACCCTGTGTACTGAGGCCTGGGGTAGGGGCCAGAAGCAGGCAGGGCTCTAGCAATTCAATTTCTGATGCTGTAATCTCTAAATGTAGCTCATACTCTTTACTACAGTATATGTGTGGGTAAAATGATTCATGCATCATCCAATGTAGCCTTTTCTTAGAAGGGACAAATACAATAGATTCTGTGTTCAGAAGGAAACTGACTAGCAGGATGTTGATGCTATTGGTGTTGCTTTTTCTAATGCCTTCTGTTTCTAATATTGATAATACTATCGGGTGCACAGTGAATATACCTATTCCTGTTCCGCACGAGTGGTACAAGCCAGGTGATCTCATCATTGGTGGCATTGTTACTCATATTTATTACGTTTTCTATGAAGTTTTCTTCAAGCAACACCCAACACAGAACCTCTTTGATGCTTCAGCGTAAGAATCTCCCATGCCCCTAACATTTCCTCCTGCCTCATGTATTTTAAACAAGCATGCTAAGGGGAGGGACTGTCTTATCATGGGGGTCTGTAAGTGATAATGTGAAACATTTTTTTGGCTGAATGGTGGAATATAAAAATATATTTCAGTTTAAACAATAACTTACTATGCTCACAGGGAATGATTTAAATGATAGACAAAAAAAATCTGTTTTTCCACCCTTGAGGGACTCCTCTTTTCAATCACCTACTGAGTGCTTTCTTTAAATAATTTTTATTAAATATTTTCTTCACTTACAAAAGTCTCTTTTTTAAGGTTGTAGAGTTCTTTCTACAGAACAGTTACATTTGATGTGAGACATTGTATACAGAGTAAGGTTGGGGCAGAAGAAAGAAAATGTGAGGGAGAGTAAGACAGTTGCACTGGTGAACAACCCTTACAGTCACAGTGCTCTTGTAGAAACTTCTTCCTAATGTTTACCCACAATCTTCTTTACTGTAACTTGAAGCCATTGGCTTGAGTTCTACACTCCAGAGCAGGATAAAACAAGCTTGCTCCATCTTCCGTGTGACAGCCCTTGAGATATTGGAAGACGGTGATCATATCTCCTCTCAGTCTCCTCTTTTCCAGGATCAAAATGCCCAGCTCCTTCAACCGCTACTCAAAATGCTTGTTTTCCAATAATTTCTTTTCAGTTTTGATCAATTTGAAAAAAGAATTTGTCCAGTGTCATGCGTTATTCATTTCTTTAATTCCTTTACTTTATTTGCAGTGTGGTGACAAAATTCTACCAACATGTCCTTGCCTTGGCATTTGCTGTGAAAGAAATAAATGAGAACCCCAACATTTTGCACAATGTCACACTGGGGTTCCACATCTATGATAGCTACTATGATGCAAGGATGACCTACCGTACGACTCTTGACCTCCTCTTCAAAATGAAGACATTTGTCCCCAACTACAAATGTGACACCCAGAAAACCCTCATAGCCATCATTGGAGGACTTGGCTCTGATACCTCCTTACATATGGCTGATATATTAAGTCTCTACAAAATTCCCCAGGTCAGATGTATGAAAGATTGCATAGGGTTGTTTTTTTTTTTATTCTTACTGACTGTATTGGATTTAACCTATACATTGCTTGAACAAATATTTGTTAAATAAAATTTCACATTGTACGTTATGAACTCTTTTCACATAACTTCATAACTGTAAATTTTTTTTTTAGCTTGCATATGGTTCGTTTCCACCAGAGGGTGACACAAGTCAGTCCCCTTCCTTTTATCGAATGGTGCCCAATGAAGCCCATCAATTTTGGGGGATTATCAGCTTGCTTAAGCATTTTGGATGGATCTGGGTTGGACTCTTTGCTCCAAATGATAACACGGGAGAATATTTCATCAAGACCCTGGAGCCATTGCTTTCCCAAAATGGAATTTGTTCAGCCTTTACACAAAGAATCCCACCTCAACTCCATCTTGATAACCTGGATGAAATGCATGATGTAGCCTTAAATTTGTATGCCTTGCTCACAGATAATAAAGTCACTACATTTATTGTCTATGGTGAATCTCTGACAATTATAGCTCTGAGAGCTATTATATTTTTGCGAGACCCAACCAATAAGGAAAATTTAGCATTTAAAAGGATGTGGATTTTGACTGCGCATACTGATTTCATTGCAACGGGGCTTGTTAGTTCTTGGGATTTTCAGCTCTTTCAAGGTGCCATCTCCTTCACAATTCATTCACAAAATCTTCTAAGGTTCAAAGATTTTCTTCTGACCATCAAGCCTTCCTGGAGCCTGGGAGATGGTTTTCTCAAGGACTTCTGGGAGCAAGCATTTGACTGTATAGTTCCAAATCCCCATGTGACCCTGGAGGTCAATGGCATGTGTACTGGAAAGGAGAGTTTGGAGAGTCTTCCAGGGTCTCTTTTTGAAATGGAACTATCTGGGCATAGCTACAGTATCTACAATGCTGTTTATGTTGTGGCTCATACTTTGAATGCTATTTACTTGTCTACATCCAAGCAGAGAATATTGGGTAGCAGTGGAAAATTACAACTTCAAGATCTGCAGCCTTGGCAGGTAATGCTTTACAAATGAAAAGCAGCAAATAAACAACTTAAGATTTCATCACAATTTTCATGCAGATGTAATGCTGCAATGGTATTGCTCATGTCACTAACTGGCAAAGCTTTATATTTTCATATTAAATCCTGTATGTTTGGCTGATTTCTTTTTCCAGTGTATGCATAACAATTTTTTTTCATCTACTTTGTTAAGTAAAGTGAGCAAACATAATTATATGTAAATGATGCTCATTTATACATCAAGTCATTTTCTTCAATATCTCTTTTATGTTCTTTCCCCTTAATCTTTCTTTTCTCTTTCAATTAGCTGCACCATTTTCTTCCTGACATTTCATTTAACAACTCAGCTGGAGAAACAGTGTCCTTTACTAATAAAAGAGAAATGGGAGGTAGATTCGACATCACAAACATGGTCACCTTCCCAAACAAGTCTTTCCTTCGAGTGAAGGTTGGATGGGTGGATCCCTATGCTCCCGATAGAAATGAGATAATCATTCATGAGGACATGATTATGTGGAACAAAGGCTTTAACCAGGTCTGGAATGTGGGTACTTCTTTGACCCAATGCACTCTCTAGATAAACCCCACTTTTCTTTTTTATTTCCTCATGGGAAAAATCTGAAAACCTAGCTGGGTGCAACTGTGAACGGAGGTTTTATTTCTATGTTCTTAGTTGAAATGAATTTTTAACAATTTTTATTGGTTACAGGTAGGTAGCCATGTTGGCCTGTCATAGTGGAAACAAAAAAAAAAATCCTTTCAGTAGCACCTTAGAGACCAACTAAGTTTGTATCTGAAGAAGTGTGCATGCACATGAAAGCTCATACCAATAACAAACTTAGTTGGTCTCTAAGGTGCTACTGGAAGGAATTTTTTTATTATTATTTTGTTTCAATTTTTATTGGGTTTTATTTTGTATGACAGAGCTTAGAATTTACTCATGGGGCTGATATGGTTGGTTACTGCTTCATTTGAAAAGGGTCCATGGCTCATTTGAAGATCCCATATCAAATTAATTTCATGACAATAGGACTGACAAAAGCCCAACTTTTGGATTATTCCCAGAGAACTAATATTGCTACCCAATCTGAACCCCATCTTAGAAGGGCCAAAATACATTTTCTGGCTTCATGTGTGGTTTTGAGCTACTGCTAGTTAGGAAATCACAAAGGATATAAAGTCACTTCCACCTACCTCCGCCCCTCCTTCTTAGGAGAGGTTGCACCAAACCTCCCCTCCCAGTATGCAGTATGAGATAAGCTTGTCATCGTAGCTGGTGCCAAACAGGAATTTGTGTTCCTTCCTATGATTGACTGGTCAAAATGGGATGGTTGACCTTTTCCACCTACATCATTCTCCTACCCAGGAGTGTCAAACAGGTGCAACTACAGGTGGCATACACATTACGTGAATTAGCTTTCTGGTCACTTGGCAGGTGGGTGCGGGAAAGGATAGAGGTTGGCAAAGAAAATGACCCCCTTGTGGATTCTGATTCTAAAGACTTGTCACAGGGCTCTGTGTAAGAAACAGCAGGATTTTAAAGGTGTTATGAATCATGAAGACCTCACCCAATCAGTGCCAGTTTAGGAGCCTGATAGTTTTAAGCATTTGCCACACACGTCCTTTGCAATTTATAAATTCCCAAAGTTACAGCTGATAAAATAGCCCTAGCTTATTTCATGTATCTTGCATTTTTTTCTGGTCTTGTGTCTTGCTTCTTCTTTTTCTGGTCCCCTAACAAAAAAAATGGGCCAATTGCTGCACTTCATATGAAGCACTTTGGATAAGAAGTTCAGTTTCTCCCTTCTGAAATCATTTCCTGTTTATTGATAGGTGATGCCTACTTCTGTGTGCAATGACTACTGCCGCCCTGGGAATCAGAAGAAAAGGAAGGAAGGGCAGAAATTTTGCTGCTATGATTGTACTCCATGTCCAGAAGGGAAGATTTCCAACCAAAATGGTACATGACATTTTTCATTGTTCAATATTAGTAAAGAGTATTGTGTCGAATCTATGTAAATGCTACATTTTACATGCAACCACACTATCCTGCTTAAAGTTGTGTGTTGATATTTTTCTGCATTTTTCCAGTAACATTTGAAGGAAATATTCAAAAACAAATAAACCTGGTACAATACTATAAACCAAGATACGGAAGTGCTCCCTCCTCCGCTCAAGTACTACAATTACCTAGGAGTTGCAATTAGGTTGCAATTAGGCCATATTTGTATTCATAATTGCACAGGCAAGCAGGGCTGGCAAAAGCATAAGGGTTATCATTTCAATGAGCACATGCTGTTCAAATTCCACTTAATGGTTGAAATGCACCCAATCAATACCCTTGGGAGTTGACCAGCATTGGACATTGATGTGTCACAAGACAAGTATCGCGGATCCCAGAAGGCAAACATGGGATGAGTTATGTAAGGCCAGTCTCATCTGATCTAGGGGCATGCTTTCATTCTGTGCTTTACCAGGCCCCTTGTGCTCTCCCCAGCAACACAAAAGCTCCCCCCCCAAATAAGTGTAGTTGGATCAAGCCCTGATGTGCAGGGTGCATGGAGCAGCAGCTTAATATTGTTTAAATTCAAACATGATACATTCAGCAGAATACTCAAAAAAGTATTTCACATACTGTTATATAATTATCAACACCTTAAAATAAGAAGGATAAGATGAAAAAGATGTAAAGAGCACACATGAATTGCTACTGGAATTTGATCTTACAGTATTCTACTTTTCAGATATGGATGAGTGCATCATATGCCCAGGAGATCAGTATCCAAACAAGAACAAAACTGGATGCATCCCCAAAATAATAAGCTTTCTTTCTTACGATGAATCATTTGGTATCAGTTTGGCCTCACTTGCTCTTTCTTTTTCACTGCTCACAAGTTTGGTGATAGGAACTTTTATTAAATACAAAGACACTCCCATTGTCAAAGCCAACAACCGGGATCTCACTTACATTCTCCTCATCTCGCTACTGCTCTGCTTCCTCTCATCTTTGCTATTCGTTGGGAAACCTGGGGAAGTGACCTGCGTTCTTCGCCAACCAATGTTTGGCATTGTCTTCTCACTGGCCATTTCATGTGTGTTGGCAAAGACTGTCACTGTAGTTGTAGCTTTCATGGCCACTAAGCCAGGGTCTAGCATGAAGAAGTGGGTAGGAAAAGGGCTGGCCAATGCCATAGTCTTTTCCTGCTCTCTTACTCAAGCAAGTATTTGTACTGTGTGGTTGATAACTTTTCCCCCATTCCCCCAACTAGACTTGGACTCGGTAGCAGAAGAAACCATTGTGCAGTGTAATGAAGGGTCAGTGACCCTGTTTTACTGTGTCCTGGGCTACATGGGCCTCCTGGCCACTGCCAGCTTCATTGTGGCATTTGCAGCTCGCAAATTACCAGACACCTTTAATGAAGCCAAGTTTATTACCTTCAGCATGTTGCTGTTTTGCAGTGTTTGGTTGTCCTTTATCCCAACGTATCTGAGCACCAAAGGGAAATCCATGGTGGCAGTGGAGATCTTCTCTATCTTGTCCTCCAGTGCTGGATTATTGGGTTGCATCTTTGTGCCTAAATGTTACATCATTGTGCTGAGGCCTGAGCTTAACAATAGGGAGCAAATAATGAGAAAAACTGATTGATAAACTGATTGATAAACTGATTGATAAACTGATTCCATTGTATTTGGATTTGCTGCGTTTTGCAATTCCAAAGAAAATGGCTTCACTCTGACTGGCCTTGACTCACATGGGAAAACAGAAAACCAATTGCCCCCCCCTTTTGTGTGTGCCACAAGGGAGCAGAGATGTGGTCAGACTTAGAGTAAACACACAAACACCAGCATCTTGGTTGCCAAAAGTGCCCCTCTGAGCCAAACATCTGAGAAAGTTATTATCTCTCCCTGCAATCATCCAAATCACCATGATTTGTTCACATAATCAAACACAGTGTCGGGGACCGTTCTGAGGAGGGCTGCACTGAGGAGGAATGGTGGGAGCCTTCCCCTCCTGATCTGGATCCTGAATCTTCACAGGAGCAGGAGAATAGACATAAAGAGGGCTCAGTCAGCAGAAGAAAGTAGAAGGGCAACACAGGATCATTACCCAGTTTGAAATGCCTCTCAACCTGTGAACTGCTCAGTTTTGGGCATGACCATGTTCTTTTACTGTGTGTGTTGCTACTTTCCATTCCCTGAATTGTTTGAAGCCCCCAGTTACTTTAATCACATGGTTTCATCTGGTAGATAATCTGAGTTTTGAAAGAAGTATTTAATTTCAAATAAACTGCTGTGCATGTAAGTGGTTAAAAATACACTCAGCCTGTTTTTTTTCCTTTTTGCACAAAACATAGTCCATTTGTATGCTTGACCAGTTTTCAAGGAATGGGTATTGCTCCTGGCATGTATCCTGCTCAGCTTACATCTGCACAAAGGTGGTATCATTTGAGAGGAACAGGATCTTCCTTTCTTTTTCTTTCTTTCTGTATCCCACCACAATACTACATTCTTTATTTTCTTTATAAATTCTTAGGTTGCATTTCACTTATGACACCTTTGTTGTTGTTTCTGCCTGTCACTTAAAATACATAGTGATTTTGAATTATTATTTTTTTTGGTTACAGATTTAGCTTTATACAGAAACCAAATTCTCCCTGGCTGCACTCTTTTTTTCTCTAGTGTCCAGCCTTTGTCTTTGGCCAACCTTCTTGAACTTTGCTGCTGAGCTTTGTGTTGATGTTCTCTTTAAAATGATATGATGATCTGCTAAAATTAAGCATCTAAGTCTCATTATACTTTCATTGGGTGTCCTTTGCCCTCTGTTAACAGCAGAGGCTTAACTGTGGTAGCCCAACAAAGAAATGAAGACTTATTTGTGCCGGGAGCTGTACAACTGCACAGAAGTGAGAACCTTGCCTTTAATGCACCTGGTGTTTTGAACTTACGTCTGACCTTTTTTTTTTTTTTTTTGCCTGTGCCAGAAGATAGTAATGAAAGTGCCAGGGGAGCCTCCCTGGGGAGAGCATTCCACAAGTGGGGGGCCACTGCAGAAAAGGCCTATCATGTTGCCACCCTCTGGACCTCTCGTGGAGGAGGCATTCAAAGACTGCCTCAGATGATGATTGCAGGCTCCAGATTGGCTCAAATGGGGAGAGTTGGTCCTTAAGTATTGCGGTCCTGAGCTGTTTAAGGCTTTATAGGTAAAAACCAGCACTTTGAATGGGGCCTGAAACTAATGACAGCCAGCATCCATGTAATATGCTCATACCATCTTTCCCCAGTCAGCATCCTAGCTGCCGAATTTTGCAGGCAATGGCAGTGCCTTCCACAGCACACGAAGGCAACTTGCTAGCTTAGTGGGTGCAGAATAATGAGCTTCTTTGACTAAGTTCCCATTCCACTCTAAACATTGCTGCCTGAGGCAACCTCCTTACTCAGCCAATGGTAGAGCCAGTCATGTTGCCAGGTGGAACATGATTACATTAGTTGGGACTTGGCATTTTTAATGAATTGAAAGAGCCATCTGCAAATCCCAGATTTGTCTCCATATTTGTGTGCAGCTGTTAGGGAGCAATTCCAGTGGTCAGAAAAAGCACACTCCTGAGGGGATGGACAAAAGTGCCACTGAACAAGAAAATCTGAGAAATTGCCCACCCTCCCAACTGGTCACCCACAGTGGACACACCACAAAGTCGAACTGAAAGTATGTTATAAGCGTGGACCAGGGCTGTGCAATGTCTGGTTTTCAACACTGTGATTGAGCAGTTAAAACATCACAATATTATGATATATTACCATTGGAATTTGGGTGTGGGGATGAAGGAAGGATAAGCCACAGAGGTCACAAGGGTGGGGGGCATGGAGATTGGGCATGTGGGTGGGCGAATGAGTGTGGAAATCAGGTTTGGGCCCACTCATCTGTGAGACCCTTCGTGTTGGGAAGGCGAAGTCCTTCCACTCCTCCCCAGACAGAAAAAGGGAGAAGGAAGAAGCAGCCCAACCGCAATTCCTGCTTGGGGTGGAGAGTTGGAAAGTGGAGGAGCGAGCTGCTGAAACAGCCCCCTCTGCTTCCCTTCCCACAGGATGGGAAGGGCGGCTGGCTGAGGGTGAGCCACAGTGAAGCGGCTGGAGAGGGAAGTCATGGAGCAGGACATCACAGTTATGGGGGGGGCAGGCACTGAGCCTGGGGATGAGATGGCTCTGCTATTGGAGGTGGACAGTAAAACAAATTGACCCTTCACACTCAAACAAAAATTTCGATTTTTACTGAGTGCATGTCTGGGTGGGAATTGGGGAGAATCATCAACCATCACACACTGCCAGGACTCCCTGCATTATAGTAAGAGGTGAGAGGGAGGAGAACAATGACATTGGTTCAGTCACACTGAGTTCCTCCCCACAAGAGCCATTTCATCCATACTGGACCCTGGCTTTGGTAAGGGCCACTTTTGAAAGCAGTACAACTACTGTAAGATTATCTGAAAGGTTTTGGCCAATACACAAGAAATGGCTACTGAGACAGCAATGCCAAAACTTTGAGGTTGGTTTTGAGTGTGTACCAAGAAGGAGCAGGTTAAGAGTCTACTGCTCTTTTTCCTCCCAGGAACAGCAATTATAGATGAAAGGAAGCCATAAAGAAATTCAAGTGAGAACTCAATTGTGAGAGTCTCTCAGGTGAGGTCAAGCCCATGGTTGTTGGCTTTGCTCTGGTATTTTTTTCTGTGGGTGTGTTTTTCTGCAAAGGATGTTGATATAAACATTCCTAGGCACCAATACTTGTGATGTATAGCTGAATGTGGTCTTCGTATGGAGAGCAGCACTGAATTAGGCTAAGCTGCATGCCTTAATGGCCTTCCTCATAAGAAATTGAAATGCTAGGGCTTTATTAAATACAGAAACTGTGGAATGCACTGGGAAGTTTTTTTTTTGTCAGTCTGAGACCACAATAAATATACTGATGCCCTTCTGGGAATCGTTGACGGAACTTTTTCTTCCTATCTGAAAACAATAGAACAGGATCAGATGAGCAAACAAATATGTTGTTGTCATAGGTAGTCACAATTGTTGTGCAGGTTGTTTTCATCATACCTTGAAAATTCTTTTGGTGACTGCCTGGCATGATTTGAAAATTGCTGTTAACCAAATAAAACATGAAACGTTTTTGATCAAAAGATATTTTCTGGCTTATTGCAGCCTGGCCCATTCACAACCTGCAGGTGGATGCCCATTCAGCAGCAGACTGGAAGACAAGATCTCCATGATTTCAGGATGAGCAGGTGCCAAAGTGCAAACAATAAACCCTGCTGAATGTCAGGTAACTCCAGCGAATGCCCAATGCCACAAAGCAATGGCAGGGGAATTTAGGTAGTTGACCCTTCATTGCACTGCAGAAGGATTCATTTGTTACTGAGTGCATGTCTGTTTGGTGAATGGGGGAGAAGTCTCAACCACACAGTACTGATACTTCTTGAGTAAGAGAGCAGGGGAGCAATGACATTGGTCAGTCTTTTCCCCACCCATTCCTCATACTGGACCCTGGCTTTGTGGCCATGAAAGCTACAACTACGGTGATGGTTTTGGCCAATACACAAGAAATGGCTACTGAGAAGACAATGCCAAAAGTTGGTTGGCGAAGAAGGCAGGTTACTTTCCCAGGTTTTCTAGGAAAGCGATGAAAGGAAGCATAGCAGAAGTGAGATAGAGAGTGCAGGTGAGGTCCCAGTTGTTGGCTTTCACTATGGGTGTGTTTTTTTGTTGAATAAACATTCTAGCACCAATATTGTGATTAAGGAAAAAGTAAGAGCAACTGAGGCTAAGCTCTAATGGTTCCTCATAAGAAAGAAAGTGTGATGCATCCATTTTTGTTCTGGTTTGGATACTGATCTTCTGGGCATCGGAAGCAGTTTTCCATCTGAAAAAATAGAACAGGATAAAATTCCAGTGGCAATACGTGTATGTTGTTGTTGTTTTTTTTTGCCTCCTATGTAACAATTGTTGCTGCTGTTGATTGAACCTTCTTATTTGAATGAGCATGATTTGATGTGGCATGATTTGAATTGCTGTTACAGATGTCACTGAAATTATCAAAGTTTTCTTTAAAGCAGCTTAAGCTGCCACTCCATTCACCCTGCAGGTGGAGGTCAGTAGACTTTATCTGGTGATTTCAGGATGGCAGATCCAAGTGAAACAATACTACCCTCCCAATTCCATACCCTCCAGCATTCCTTAGATGAAAATAGGGGAATTTATTTCTACATCAGTGTCCTCATCCCATGCCCTCTATATTCAAAAACAGAAGTAAACATTGGTTCTGAAGCCAATACTTTCTGCCTGTCATCATCATCATCATCATCATCATCCAATTATATACTTTCATTTTCTTCCATGGAGCTAGGGTAGTGTACATGGTTCTCTTCTTCCCCATTTCAACCTTATAACCACCCTGTGATAGGTTAGGTTAAGAGATAGTGGCCTTTAAAGCCCTAAATAGCCTTGGCCCAGTATACCTGAAGGGGCATCACCACCTCCATCATTCAGCCCAGAAACTGAGCTCCTCCTCCAAGGGTCTCCTGGTGGAAACCAGGCAGAGGGCCTCCTCGGCAGTGGTGCCTTCTTTGTGGAATGCCCTCCCGTCAGATGTCAAAGATAAACAACTACACGACTTTTAGAAGACATCTGAAGGAACCCTTGAATAAGGAAGTTTTTAATGGTTGAGGTTTACAGTGATTTTATATGTGCTGTAAGCTGCCCAGAGTGGCTGGGGAAACCCAAGGCAGATGGACAGGGTATAAATTAACACAAAAAATATTTTTATTATGACTTGTCCGAGGCAACCCAGTGGGCTTCATGCCCAAGCCCAGGGATTTGGGGATGGTCTTCCCAGGTCATAGTCCTGATGGTCTCCCAGGCTTTATGCCACACAGTAGTAGGTGATGATTGTCATATACCATTTCTGTTTGAAATACTTCCCTTCTGGATTATGAACCACAATCAGTAGCAGTAGGTGATCATTGTCGCATATACCCTTCTTCTGTTTGAAATCTTCCCAGGGCTGGAGCAGTAGTCAACACAATCATAGCAGCAGAAATAGGTTTCTCGCACTTCCTTCTTTTTCTTAACCTGATTGAACCAGGGCAGCAGTAGTCATTACACACAGGTGAAATACTTGCATCACCTAGATCAATTAAACCAGAAATAATTTCCAAAAGGTGAAATACTTCGAATAAGAAATTGGACCAGTTGTTGAACCCTTCGAACATTTTAAGAAAGTGGACCATGTATTTTATATGAAGTTCCCTTAAACATTTTTACAGAAAATGTATTTTATATGAAGTTAAATAGGTTTGTCTTCAGGAAATAAAACAGAAATAAAACACAATATATCAGATGCAAAACACAATATACATATTAAATTAGGGACATTTTATTAATGCTAAGAAATTGTAAACTATAAAGGGAGAAGACCAGGTGTGGCAAACCTCTATCACTCTCCTAAGACTTTCTTGATTGGGTGAGATCTTCCTGATTCACACCCCATCTGAGGTCCACATTGATTAATATGTAAAGTGACCATACCCTGTTGAACAGGCCATAGAGGCCACAGCTGTCAGGCTTCAAGGAATTGGCTTCTTCCCCCCAGGGCAGTAGATAAGCAGAACAAAGGAAAATGAGTCTTCTCACCAGTTAGAAACTTTAATAATGACAGCAAGAGAACAAAGAACACATCTCCTAGAAAAGGCAGTGCTGCCAATTAAGGATCACACCCCCTTCCGTCCCTATTAATCTATGTCACCTTTACATCATATAATATGAGCTTGTACCCTCTGTGCTTTCTCTTCTGCCACTTTCTGAGCTCTCCGTGACTTTGGAGAAGGGTGTGTGTGAATGCTGTCCAGACACTGTGAATGTGTTAACCCTCTCTCTTCCGGTGTTTCTTCTCCTAGCTGTTTCCCATCCAGTATTTCCCATCTTCTGCCTTCTGAACTATGTTCCTCTGCAAATCACTGTTCCAATTCTATACTGTCCTCCTGCTCCTTGGAAGATTCAGGATCTGGAGCAGGAGCAGGGGGCAGGGGGAGGCTCCCACCATTCCTCCTCAGTGCAGCCCTCCTCAGCACGGTCCCTGACAACAGCATACAAACCATTTTTAGCAACCTTTCCCCTCTCCTGTATACACATGTCAAGTGACCAGAAAGCAAATTCAACTAATTATCTGGCTCCCACTAGTAACTGCAGTTATCTGGAACTTCTGGTTAGGCATATGAAGTAGAAGGAAACATACCTCCAACCTGAGCCAGACAAAGTAAGAAGAAAACAAAATATTTTACCTGGCCCCAACTATGGCAACCAGCATATCTCATGCACTATACCAAGAGATGGGTGCTATGGCTTCAAGGAAAGGCGTTATATATTCTCTGTTTATGCATCCCCAATATAAACCAGAAGTGGATTACTCTTCCCAGGCTTCTGGCAACTCTCACAAATATGCTTCCACCTTGATGCTTTGAGGATGATGGGGAAGCAATATCAGTTCTATAGGAAAGTATATGAAGTTGGGTGGTTCAGCCCTACCTAGACCTGAAAAGAATGTGATATGGAACTTCAACTGAGCCATGCCCCCATTTCCATTAAAACTGAATCAACCCATTTTTGCTTCATGAATAAATTTCATCTGGATCATCCCGAGCCCTGTCATTTATAAATGAGGCATAGTAAATATTATCAGAAGTTCATATCCAAATATTGTTAGACAATATACATATTATTTCTATGAACTTGTCCAAGAGAAGAATGGTGGTTATTCTGGGCATCTGAAGGAGTGATGTGGAAAGAGAGGAGCCCACAAGAATACCCCAGTTTCCAGACCTGGTTAAAACCATTGTGCCAAATAATCATGTCCTCATGAATGACAAATTCTTTTCCATCAAGAGCATTAGGGTTTACCCATCCTATTTTCATTCGAAGAAAGGACTTGTTTGGAAATGTGACCATGTTCATTATGTCAAATCCACCTCGCATTTCTCTGTTATCAGTAAATGATACTGTTTCTCCAGCTGAGTTGTTAAATGAAATGATATGAAAAATGGGGTGAAGCTAATTGAAGGAGAAAAGAGACATAATGGGGAAAGAATGTTATGAAAATATTGGTGACAATGACATGCCTTACCAGAATCCTTATTATGTATATTTATTCAACATCATCTAACAAAGAGCAAGTGTTAAAAATCATTTTCCTTTGTTTTTACATTGGATGTGGGCCCTTATTATGGATGGATGGAACACACACACACAAAAAACTATTTTCAGGCAAAATGTAGAGAGATTAATATGGAAACATAAAGCACTGGCAGTCAGTAGGATGTGGAACATCATTTCAGCAGTTACTTGTCTTAATCGTGTAATAAATTGTTGATTTAAATAATAATATCTTTTATTTCACTTCATTTGTACAGCATTACCTGCCAAGGCTGCAGATCCCGAAGTTCTAATATTTGACTTCCTCCCATTGTTCGCTGCCTGGAGCTAGATGAATAAAAGTCATGCAAGGCATGAGCCACAACATTGACAGCTTTGTAGATACTGTAGCTGTGGCCAGTCATGCACATTTCAAACAAAGGCCCTGGAAGACTCTGCAACCTCTCTTCCCCAGTGCATGTGTCATTGGCCTTCATTGGCACACTGGGATTTGAAAAGAAACAGTCAAATGCTTGCTCCCAGAAGTCTTTGAAAAAACCATCTCCCTGGCTCTGGGAATGCTTAATGCTCTGAAGAAATTCGGTGAACTTCGGAAGATTTTGTGAGCGAATTGTGAATGAAATGGCACCATGGAAGAGTTGGAGTCCCCAAGCCTTATGAAACCCCATTAATACGAAATCAATCTGGGCTGTCAAGATCCACACCTTTCTAAATGAAATGTCTTCCTTATTTGTAGGATCTCGCAAAAATATGATAGCTCTCAGCCATATAACCATCAAAGATTCTCCATAGATGACGAATGTAGTGGCTTTATTATCTGTGAATGGTACATACATATTTAAGGCTATATCACTAATTTTATCTAAGTCATCGTAGTGGACTAATTGTGGGATTCTTTGTGTGAAGGCTGAACAAATTCCATTTTGAGAAAGCAGTGGCTCCAGGATGTTGATGAAATATTCTCCTTTGGCATCATCTGGAGCAAAGAGACCAACCCATGTCCATCCAAAATGCTTAAGCAAGCTGATAATCCCTATGTACTGTTGGAGTTCATTGGGTACCATTCGGTAAAATGCAGGAACCTGACTTGAATCACTCTCCTCTGGAGGAAATGAACCATACGTGAGCTGAAAGGAAATGTACACATATTATCTAGTTATGTGGAGAGCACTCATCCTATACAACATGATTTCTTATTCAACAGATATTTTTGGAGTAATCCACAGATTAAAGCTAAGGATTTATCCAGCTGGGGGTTATTATAAGTTTCTTTCTCCATTCCCCATTTTGATTTGAGATTTGAACAGATCAGTTGCACATCCCTAAAAATAACACAAAGAGAATGACATGGACAGGAAAAATGAAATAAAGATGTAGGAAAAACAGAATAAAGAATACACCGATAGAAATTAAAGGACCTGACTTAGTCATGATACTGTTACACACCAGCCCAATCTCCACAGCAGTGTGAGACTCCAGGGGTCAAGGCACTTATCGAGGGTTTGTGTTTCCTTTGGAAAAGAGGCACACTAGAGACCACAGTGTCTTTATGATATATGGTTTATTTACATATATGTACAACCTGAACATTGCACTTCAAGAGGGTCTTGTTTTTTTCAAAGTGGTCACCTCAGGTTCAAAACTCCCAGCCCACATTGCTTTGATTGCTCTTTTTCCAGCTTGCAAACTGCTTTCAAAACACAACTTTTGACTCTTGCTTACATCAAGCAAAACTCCTCTACACCCCCCCAAAAACCCCCACCTCTCTCCTCTCCTTCAAAGATTTTGTCTTTCTACTCATTGGGCTCGGAGAGGAGCTTCCCCCACTTGCAGAATCTCAGCTTTTTAAATGGCCCCACTTCCTACCCATTGTTTGCTTACCAACTCAGCCATTACCATTCTTTGTTTTCCTTGATGGTTGCTCTGTCAGGTGGTTTCCTGGACATGGAAAAACGGTTTGGCCTTTATTTTAGCACTTTGATAAATCCACCTCCAAGAATTAGAAGGGAAGCCTGGGCAAGGAAACTCATAGCAATCCTAAATGCTACCTGATGTGTCTACTCTGAGGAGAACACTCATTGGATAAAGCACATAAAGGGAGCAAAACAAAAAACAAAACAAAACAAAAACACTAAACTCGCATTCATACGTCCTACCTGTGGAATTTTATAAAGACCTAATGTGTCTGCCATAAGAAAGGAGGTACCAGCCCCGAGTCCCCCAATGATGGATATGAGGTTTTTCTGAAAGTCACATTTGTAGTTGGGGACAAATTTGCGCATTTTGAAGAGCAGGTCTAGGGTGGTACGGTAGGTCATCCTTGCATCGTAATAGCTATCATAGATGTGGAAGCCAAGAGTGACGTTGGGCAAGATGTTGGGATTCTCATTTATTTCTTTCACAGCAAACGCCAAGGCAAGAACATGTTGGTAGAATTTTGTCACCATGCTGCAAATATAGTTAATTATTTACAAGATCAATGCTCCACAATATCAAACACTTTCTGCCTGAAACTGATTTAGATTGAAATTTATATCTTTATTTGCCATTAATAAATATAAATATCTCTACAGAAATTGAATGGTTGATCAGGGCACTCCTGCTTTACATAGTACTTTTACACATCTATTGTTCATCCTGTCTTTGAATTTTTCATCCTCAGTTTATCAAATAAAATAAAATAAAATAACCCTGTTTCTTGCTAAGCATATCACCTTCACATATTTCAGAACTATGCTTTGGACCATGACCGTTGCAATTATTTATTCACTTAACTGAAAGTATGTCCCAATGGATTCAGCAGGGCTTCCTTCTCAGTAGACAGTTGGGGAAAGGCCATTGCTCTGCACCCCAACAGCAGTCATGCAGAGCTATGATCCTTTATAATTGAAATTTTATGCTGTGGACCACCCAGAGATCTAGGGTATAGAGTATATGGCAGCATACATGTTTAATAAATAAATTTTACATGCAGGAAGTGCCCAGTTTAATCCTCAGCTTCCACAAGAAATGCTTGGTAACACCTTAGGCTTCATACAAATTCCTCCTATTTCCAAAGGAATTGAATTAATTTATGTGTTTAGAGGAATTTTCTATTAGATTACCATGCATGGGATGTGAGGGGTTTGGGGGGGGAGGGGCGGTAATTACTTACTTCCTAAGTGGATAATGTTTTTATGACTGACCTTTATTTCTGTCTACAAATAATATTTCTTGTGGTGTGCATACTGCAACCTTCTTTGGTGGTTCACCTTCCTTAACATCCATAATATTTTCAAATGACTTTCTTTTAAGTGTATCTGGGACTGACAGGACTCTGATGAGTGTATGGTGGGTGAAGAGGGGTCAGCTGAAGACCTGGGAGAGGGGACCATTGATTTATGGGGTTGGTGCCTCTCATGAGGCAGGAGCCAGGGAGGGGGGAAGAGGACAGATCGAAGCAGTCAGAGGTAAAAGGGCAGGTACAGGACATACGAAACAGAGGAAGAGGCTGTCCAGGCAACGGGGGAGTCATTTGTGTCCTAGAAGAGGGAAGAGCAGTGAGAATTTCCATGTAGGAGAAGCCTCAGGTCCCATGCATAAACCCCATCAGAGGAAGATACATAAGCTGGGGTGGATAGTCCCATGGTTGCTGCAACTGTTCCATAGGGCATGGACCAGAGAATAGCTGCTTAGATGATATAAGTGTGTATGTTCGTGTGTATCCAGGTGCCTTAGTTGCTGCTGGAAGTGTGCACTTTTGTTAATAAAGAATTAACCATCTGATGTCTGCCTTCCTTGGCTGATTGGGCTCAGGACAAAGTGTGGGAATGTTCAGAGGCTGGACAATGTGCTGCTGAAAAGTGTTAATTTTCTTGGGAAGAAAAAAGATTCCTTCCAGTGTGGAATTTTTTTTTATGCATTTGTGTACTAAGAAGGAAGGACTTCCTTTAAAAGGAAAATCAGCAAGTGTTGATCACACATGTTTAGAAGCCAGCTTCCCAATTAAAGCCCAGGATATTTCACAGCAGAACTTTTTTTTTCTTTCAAATCAGGTGGCATAGATGAAATGACTAATGGAAAGATAACCGCCCTCACCAATGTTAGCCACTTCAAACCCAAAAGTTAATCTCAACCCTCCACACACTGAAACTTGAAAGCACCCTAAAAGTGGGGAGGAAGCCTTGGAGAAAATGGAGGAAAGGATTTAGCACAGGTTAGTTTTTATTATTATTTTGAATTACCTTATTTTTTCATTTATTTATTTTCATTTTCAGCCTTATGCTCCTCAATAACTTTATTGCAATTACACTTGGTGCATATAAAATCAAACTTACAGTCACTTTCCTCATTCTTTTACAAAATAGAAAACATCCCTCCTCCTGGTAGGCTTAGCAGACTGCAAAAGATTCACAAAGTGATTGAAAATGAGAAGCATTTTTAAGCCCACTAATTGCCCCCAAAAGCTCTCAATGCAAGTTACAAATGTCAGTAAAATGACAAGCCCTACCTTTAGACAAGAGAAAAGGTAAAAAATAAAATAAAAAAGTTACTTGGAATATTGATATGGGTGGGGAGACACTTACTATGCAACATCAAATAGATTTTGTGATGGGTGTTCCTTGAATGAAACTTCATAGAAAATATAACAGATCTGAGAAGCAACCCCACCAATGATGAGGTCACCTGGCTGGTACCACTCATGTGGAACAGGAAAAGGATCACTCCAGGGACACTTTGTAGTATCTGCTTTGAACACAGCAGGAGGAATTAGAAACAGCAACACCAATAGCCACAAGACCCAGGCAGCCAGGTTTCTCAAGGTATGCAGACTCTGTTGTGTCCGTCCATCCATAGCAACTAACAGAGATTATAATATCCCACAATGAAAGGATTTAGCCCTGCCCCAACTCTCCAAAGCACATGGGATTATTTATAGCCACTTTCTGGCTTGCTAACTGGTTGTTTTCTAGTTCATTCTAGAAAGTCTCTGAAGTTTTGACCTGGTGAAGAAATTACAGTGATTTGAATAATTGCTGAGTGGCACTTTTGCTCTTTTTTATATCCCAAATCATACCACAAGTCTCCCCTGCTCCTTACTAATCCATAATGCAGCAGCTAGACTGGTGACTGGGAGTGGCCGCTGAGACCACAAAACACCTGTCTTGAAAGACCTACATTGGCTCCCAGTACGTTTCTGAGCACAATTCAAAGTGTGGGTGCTGACCTTTAAAGCCCTAAACGGCCTCAGAATACCTGAAGGAGCGTCTCCACCCCCATCGTCCTCACATCTGTTTAAGTTCACAAAGCTAAACTTTCCAAAATTGATCTCAAAAGAAATGATCACGATGGAGGAGGGACGCAAAGTAACCACTTTTATACTAAAACCCTTAATATATAGCAATGCAATAAGATAAAGAAAAAAGAAACAATTTACATATTTTTCCTTATCAGTTGCTCCCTTCTGTTCAGCTCAGGCCTTAGAACAATGATGTAACATTTAGGGGCAAAGATGCAGCCCAGTAACCCAGCACTGGAAGCCAAGATGGAGAAGATCTCCACCACCACCATATATTTTCCTTTGGTACTCAGATAGGTTGGAACAAAAGAAAGCCAAACACTGCAGAACAGCAACATACTGAAGGTAATGAATTTGGCTTCATTGAAAATGTCTGGTAGTTTGCGAGCTGCAAATGCCACAATGAAGCTGGCAATGGCCAGGAGGCCCATGTAGCCCAGCAAACAGTAAAACAGGGTCACTGAGCCTTCATTACATTGCACAATGATATCTTCTGCTACTGAGTCCATGTCTAGAGCAGGAAATGGGGGCGAAGTAGTCAACCACACAGTACAAATAATCACTTGAATGACAGAGCAGAAAAGGACAATGGAGTTGGTCAGTTTTTTCCCTACCCACTTCCTCATGCTGGAGCCTGGCTTGGTGGCCATGAAAGCTGCAACTACCGTGATGGTTTTGGCCAACACACAAGAAACAGCCACAGAGAAGACGATGCCAAAAGTTGGTTGTCGAAGAAGGCAGGTCACTTTGCCAGGGTGTCCAATGAATAGAAGAGATGAGAGGAAGCAGAGTAGAAGGCAATGAGGAGAGCATAGGTGAGATCCCTGTTGTTGGCTTTGACAATGGGAGTGTCTTTGTGTTGGATGAAAGTTCCTAGCACCAAAACTGTGATGAGGGAAAAAGGAAGAGCAACACAGGCTAAGCTGATCCCTAAAGGTTCCTCATAAGAAAGAAAGCTTATAGTTTTGGGGATGCATCTGTTTTTCTTCTTGTTTGGATACTGATCTTCTGGGCATCTGAAACAGTCAGCCATGTCTGAAAAATAGAACAAGGTCAAACTCCAGTTGCAATTCCTGTGTGTTTTTTTTGCCTACTATGTAACAGTTATTTTGCCTATTGTTATGAACCTTCTGATTTTTAGTGAGCTGGTATATTTCAATTAATCTTTGAGTTTTCTGCTCAGTCTGACATGTTTGTTTAAACTATTTTATGCAACCATGTTTGTTTAAACTATTTTATGCAACCAAGCTGCACCAGGATTGCACCAGGATGGCAGAATGAGTGGAACCTTGGTTTCTTGAATCAACAGTAAACTGGGACAAAAATGTATTTTACTTCCTTATTTCATTTCTCTGGTTTAGGAAGTATATACCTGTCCTTCTGTACATGGCAATACTCAGTGTTAGGCATTCTAAAGCAGAAAATCAAATAGGCAGAGTCACAACAAAATGAGTGGAATATAAAGGTTCTAGCAAAGGGTAGGAGCAAAGCATGTCCCTAGGTCAGATGAGGCCCTGACTTGCCTTAACCCCTCCCACAGCTGCCTGCTTGGAACCTGGATGCTTGTCTTGCCATACACACAAGTCCAACATTGTTCAGCTCTGAAGGGTGTTGAACAACACATGGAATGCATTTCAAACAGCAAGTGCTGATTGGAATCAGGACCCTATAATCACCGTAGTACCATGCAATCCCGTCTGACCTGAAGCATAGTGAATAAAGTTCTGCCCTAGTTCGACCCAAGATGGATATTTCATTCCAGCCACATACAGATTCTCAAATCTGTAACGTCTGTAGCATTTTACTACTTGACAGGTTCACTTAAATTATGGGTATCATGACCTCCTCTCAAATCATTTTGGTAATATCATGGCCACTGTTCCCATCACCTCCCAAATAGAAGGGGAAGAAATACAGTGAGAGATTTTACTTTCAGGCTCCATGATCACTGCAGATGGTGACAGCAGTCATGAAATTAAAAGACGCCTGCTTCTTGGGAGGAAAGCAATGACAAACCTAGACAGCATCTTAAAAAGCAGAGACATCACCTTGCCGACAAAGGTCCGTATAGTTAAAGCTATGGTTTTCCCAGTAGTAATGTATGGAAGTGAGAGCTGGACCATAAAGAAGGCTGATCGCCGAAGAATTGATGCTTTTGAATTATGGTGCTGGAGGAGACTCTTGAGAGTCCCATGGACTGCAAAAAGATCAAACTTATCCATCCTTAAAGAAATCAGCCCTGAGTGCTCACTGGAAGGACAGATCCTGAAGTTGAGGCTCCAGTACTTTGGCCACCTCATGAGAAGAGAAGACTCCCTGGAAAAGACCCTGATGTTGGGAAAGATGGAGGGCACAAGGAGAAGGGGACGACAGAGGATGAGATGGTTGGACAGTGTTCTCGAAGCGACTGGCATGAGTTTGGCCAAACTGCGGGAGGCAGTGGAGGATAGGGGTGCCTGGCGTGCTCTGGTCTATGGGGTCATGAAGAGTCGGACACGACTGAACAGCAGCAACAACAAATGAGTTTTTAAAGGTTTTGATGAGAAGTTACTGGAAAGTAGCACCAAAATATTCATCCTACTCCCATCAGCCTAGTGTGGTGACATGCACAACATCATATTTAAATTCTTTTCAACAGATATTTGCTAATCTTTTACAATGAAAAATGTTATTTACTATTCTGGTTTGATATCTTCCCTTCTGGACATGGAGTACAATCATAGCAGCAAAATTTCTGCCCTTCCTTCCTTTTCTTCTGATTACCAGGCCGGCAGTAGTCATTGCACACAGAAATGGGCGTCATCTATCCATACACAGGAAACAATTTCTTTAAAAAATGTTCAGTCTCTGCACTTCAAATAAGAAAATGAACTGCTCAGCCCCTCCCCAAAAATGTTTCACAGAGCCCTGTGTCAAGTTTCCAGAATCAGAATTCATCTGAGGTGAACCTCAACCTGTTTCCTTCAGTGCACCCACTTGCTTAGTGGCCAGAAAGCCAATTCACATAATTATATGCATGTCATATAAATCAGGGAGGAGCCAACACAATTATTTTTGCAAGCTTGCAAGGTTGCCTGTAGACCGCAGGATGGCACCAAGCCTAAACCTGATTTGGCCACAGCTTTTACGGGGTCTCCAGAACATGTTTTTTCCTCTGTGGCAAACCCTCCAAGTGTCCTGATTTTCCAGGGTCAGTCCTGGAATCATGAAAGCCATCATGGCTTCTGATTTGATCTGGAATGTCCCTATTTTGTTTGCTAATGTTGCTGTTGCCAAGCTTGGGCCAGAGAGCTGTCCTAGGCAGGAAGAAAGGAAGAGCAGAGTGGAATTCAAGGAGACTTGTTTCTTATTTTATTTTAAATGCTTTGTTTGCCTCTGTCTAATCTTGACCCATTCTAAAATTTATATATTGTTGTGCCCCCCCCTTTTTTTGTAAACCTACTAATTAATAAAATAAAATCAGGATTAAGAGGTTTTCTCAGGACTTTACAAGGCATATAGTGGTGATGGCATTCACACTTTTCCTGATAGGAAATGCTGGGGGGACGGGACACGGGACACACAATAGTGGGGGTTTGAAAAGGGTCATTTTGGAAGTGAAAAATGTTTCTCTTTTCATCTGAGGAATGTTCAAGAGTATGCTGTTGGCTCCTAACCAGCAGCATCACACATCCACAAAGGAAGCTAGAAGCAACCAACTGAGAGGTTTTGACCCGTCCCAGACAGGGTTCATATTGGAAGGCAGCATTAACTCGCTAGGAATATAGCAAAGGTTGGGGTTTAGTCAACGCTGTTTAGACATGGAACTGATTTGATAAGGGGTCTTGCAATAGGTAATGGATCCTTTTCAACTGAAGCAGAGAATACCCATATTTCCCCCATGAATAATTTTTATCTTAATAACCCTATATTCTGCCATACATACAGTAAACAAAGAAAAATAAATATAATTAAACTTCTTTTCAACTAAGAACGTAGCTTTATTTTCTAACTTCATGTTTTCATCCAGCTAGGTTTCCAGATCTTTCTCATGAAGCTATCAAATAGAAAAATTGTGGTCATCTGGAGATTGCATCAACTCAAAGGAATAGCCAGATTCCAGACCTGATTAAATCCTTTGTTCCATATAATCATGTCCTCATGAATGATGAATTCTTTTCTGTCAGGAGCATTGGGATCCACCCATCCAACCTTCACTTGAAGGAAAGACTTGTTTGGGAAGATGACCATGTTCATGATGTCAAAACCACCTCCCATTTCTCTTTTATTAGTAAAGGACACTTTTTCTCCAGCTGAGTTGTTAAAGGAAATGTCAGGAAGAAAATGATACAGCTAATTGAAAGAGAAAAGAGAGATAAAGAGAAAAGTACAGAATGTAGATATTTTAAAAATGGCTTGGTTTGCAAAAATCTTTTTACTAGCAATATTTAGATATAGTTATGGGCTCTTCCGGGATAATGGCGTCAAGGCAAGCTATCCCTCCGCTTTGTCTGCGTGAGTAAGAGCGTTCATAACAATAATACGCTGATAAAGAGACTGAGAAGAGTCTCAATTCAGAAATAATAACTACAAACCAGCAGTCTTATCAGCAAAAATTCCGGGAGTTGCTAGGAGGACGCTGTTAGAAGGAACTTTAAATCTTTCCCCCTCCTTGCAGCCCGTCAGATTAACCGTGAACTCGTTAAAGTCGCTCTGACCACCTTGAAATTAGTCATGGTTCTGACAAGGCAATGCTATAAAGAACTGGGCATATTACCCTTATGTGACAAGGATATCCCTCCAAATAAAAAGCAGACCAAGATCCCCTCTTTTTTCCAGTTGGAAAAAAAAGGATGTGGAAATTTAGAAAATCCCCTCCCCCACCCACACGAATGGTCTGTAGACCACCTCTGGGATAGGAGAGAGGATAAAATAGATGATAGAGGGGCTGCAATAGACCTGGCAACTGAGTTGCAACAAGCGGAGCTGGCTAACAAGGGGTACGAGGATCAAGCTGCCTGCTCAGATCAAGATCCTAGCCCAGGAGCAGGGATTGCCACTTGGGAGCTCCGAAAATGAGTCAAACACAGCCATTATACCCCCCCCTTCTGGAGAGAACTTAAGGGGTTTTCATTCGTCTGATTCAGAAGAACGACAAGGCAGCACCGGGCTACAATTTATGGACAATCTTCGTTATATCATAGTTGGGATGTTTGAAGATTTGCTCAGCAACTACTCTGCACAGATAAGCAAAGACCTTGAGTCAGTCAAAGACTTTCTGTCAGAGAGCCTGGGCCTCCTCTCCACCTTAGTTGAACTAATTAAGAGTCAAGAAATGTTTCTACCTCATGAAACAAGCAGCAATGCCCCTAACAGCGATAAGTTACAACCAGACACTGAATTTAGGGAATTAAATCTCCCCATAACAGGTCAGACGAAAAGTACCCACGTAGCCAGGAAATCATTCTTAAGGAGGAAACGTCAAACACAAAAAAAGAAAAAGACCAAAAACATTAAAATGGGCCGCCGCTCTGGCAATCTGTACTCTCAGTGCAGGAAAATGAATTTCTCAAAACTCTTCAAATTGCTGGAGGACTCCATGACAAAGAATTCTTCCACAATAATAAAGGAAAAAATCCAAAAACCAAGCACCCCAATAAATCAATCTGCGGCTGTGTCCCAAAATACAGCAGAACTCATACTGCCTCCAAATGAAGCCGCGGAAAAGCTAAAGACTCCCTCAGTGCTCCAAAATATGGCAGAATGTACGTTAACGCCAAGCAAAGCCCCGGAAAAGCGAAAGGATCTCTTGGTGCCCAAGCGGTCAACCTTACACAAGAGGGCTGTGGGATTTAGTGAATATTCTATACAATCCAAAAAGACGCCCGCTAAATCTCTGCAGAATGGATGGAATCTAACTTTAAATAAATACAAACTGGTTTTTATAACCTTTGATAATTACGGATACCATTCAAGGCAGAGACAAAGGGAAGGCAATATTCGGATGAAAATTGACCACGCTATTAGAGACCTCGTACGAGCAGAAAACATCAGCAATATAACATTTCTCCCATATGACAAGATATACAACAGGGTGGTGGTGACCTTTAAGGACTGGAGGGCAGTAAAGCAAGTACTGGCAAATAAAGACAAACTGTGGAGAACTGGGCTACGGACATTTCGCCTCTTTGAAAACATTGGAACCCCCCCTCCACTTCTAGAGAAATGCAAGACGGACAGATGCAAATTTAGATTCACAAAGCACAGTGAGGCAGAAATCCCCAAGCCAACCCAGCTGGACACTGCCAAAACCTGTACTCAGGGAAATCAATACCCGAAAATTCAAATATCTCCAGAAAAGGCAGAAAATGACACCACATTTAAAAACGGGCAGTGCCTGATGGCCAACTTAGAGTTAATTCAGAAATCTCAAGACGCATTAATTGATAAACTCTCGGCTATAAGGAAATGCATATTACTTGCATTTCCACCTGCCCCTATGGAATACAATTATGCCAACTGTAAAATAAAACCTCTAACCAACGAAGAATGGATTGCATGCCAATATTTGACACCAGAAGAAATGGGCCCGCCAGCACCCCCGTTAACACCTAAACTGATAACGCATAAAGCTGAAATTGCACTTCCAATGTCTGGAAATGGCGCAATTTTTGTAGACAAATTCGGCACCCTAGAGGCTATCCAAGAGGAAGTCTGATGGACAGACTCAATGGGTGGAGGTTGTGATGGACAAAGTAGGCACCTCAATCCAGTCCTTCCTTCAGGTGATGTTTCTTCTCCTTACCATACTTCACCCACTCCACCTGAACTCACCACGTTGGAGAAGCTCTCCTTTGTAACATGGAACATTGCAGGCTGGCCCAAAAAGACATGTGATCCATCTTTTGTAAAATTTATACAAGGCTACGATATTGTTCTCCTACAGGAAACTTGGAGTTCTAGTGAAATAGCTGCCAATGGTTTCTCCTCGTTTTCCCTTCCAGGAACACCAAGCAGCAAAGGTGGGAGAATTAAAGGTGGCCTCGGTATCCTAGTTTCAACCAGGTTGAGGGTCACCTTAACAAAGCTGGAGCCATTGAACCACCTGGCTCTGGCTCTGCTGATGAGATGTAGATCCTCCAGTTTATTATTGATAAATGTATATCTCCCCCCTCAAAAAGGAAAACAGATGATCAAAAACACCTGGGCATGCTTGGAACTATATATCGACAAACTGATGACCCAATTTCCTGCGGCCTCGGTAATAGTGGCCGGTGATCTAAATGCCAGAATCGGCCACTCTGATGATGCCCTATATGCCCACTTCCATGAATTGCCGCCTGTCCTAGATGAATCCCACTTCATTCCAACTAGGTATTCAAAGGACAAAGGCTGCAATTTCCCTGGGCTGTGCCTGATGCATCTATCAAACAAGTTGGATCTGATCATATTAAATGGCCGCTCTAAAGGGGAGAGTGTTGGGGAATTTACGTTTATATCCAGCGTTGGAGCCTCTACAATCGATTATATCATGGTGTCTTACAATCTAATGAATAGAGCCATTGAATGTAAGGTAGAGGAGCGTATGGACAGTGATCATTTACCGCTCTACCTTCTTCTTGATGTGAGAGATGCCCCACTCTGCCTTGATAAACTTGAGTCTTCCAGGCCCACTGATGTGGAGCTGAGATTCTCTCGTATAAGATGGACAGCCAGTCGGGATAAGGAAGTTTCAGGGAGGTTATGCTCAGATACATTTCTTAAAAAGAGGGATAGCCTTTTAAATTCCCCATGCCCCAGTACCAGAATAAATCTGTTTCAAGACCTGATTCTACTTTTACAAACTACCCTGACCCCTCAAAAAGAAAAGTGTCGGCCATGGTATTCAAATAAATCTAAGACCTGGTTCGACCAGGAGTGCCTTGCTATGAAGCGCTCTCTGCTTGGGAAATACAGAAAGTACAAATTGGACAATTTACCTTCACTCCCCCCAGATTGGTTCGAAGCTAAAAAAAGCTATAAAGCTCTGATTAGAAAGAAGAAACTTCAGACCCAGAGGGAAGAGTGGCAATGTCTAATTGAGGCCTCCTCGAAGGAGGGACTCAGCCACCTTCTGGAAGATAGTTCGCTAAAGGATGGCAAGACTCCCCCCTTGAAGTGGAATATAACATCTCTGCTGGGGTATGGGGAGACATATTTCCAATCTCTGTATTTAACCAATCAACAGCAACAGGCCTTGCCCTCATCAATGAGTGATGTTGGGGATGAGTGGCCGCCAGTGTCTACTGAAGAGGTCCACAGGCTCATTCAATCTCTTAAATATGGCAAAGCTTCCTGGAGTCGATAACATATCTCCCGAGATACTCAAAGCCAATGTGGAGTGGTGGGCCCCAGTCCTTGCAGCCTTGTTTACCAGCATAGACAAATCGGCCATCATCCCAGAGGACTGGGGTCTGGCTATTATTATTCCAATACACAAGAAAGGGAGCAGATCAGACCCTGCTAACTACAGACCAATCAGCCTTTTAAGTATCATCAGCAAACTATACGCTGCCCACTTACGTAATAAATTTCGAGAGCTGGCTGGAGCGTGAGCATGTTCTCTCGGAGGCACAAGCAGGTTTTAGAGCGAAACGGTCAATTTTAGACCAAGGTCTAGTGCTTCAGCACCTTGTTGAAAAATATACGTCAAGAAAAGGAGGATCTCTTTATGCAGCCTTTATAGATTTTAAATCAGCATTTGACCTAATATCACGAGATAGGCTTTGGGAAAAACTTGGCGCCTCTAATATAGACAGGCGCCTGCTGTGCCTCATCCGTAGATTATATGAAAATACCCGTGCCCGAGTAAGGTGCGACCGGCAGGGTCACCTATCCAGGGAAATTCAAATCCACCATGGTGTTAAACAAGGATGTGTCCTTGCGCCCATTTTATTTAACTATTATATCAACTCCCTAGTAGAAAAGATGGAAAGAGAAAACGCCCATCCTCCAAAGTTGGCTGATAGACCTCTTCCAGTTCTTCTATACGCAGACGATGCTGTTTTAATTTCCTTCTCCGGGGTAGGCCTAAAGAAACTCTTGAGAGCACTTACTGCCTACTGTAAAGCTGAACAACTAACAGTTAATTACACTAAGTCTAAAATTATGGTGTTCTCTAAGAAAAGAAAGAGACACAGATGGAGAATTGACAATCACCCTATTGAACAAGTAGCAACTTTCAAATACCTGGGTATAACCTTCCAGGAAAGGGGGTCATGGATTTATCATGTTAAAAACATCATTGCAAATGTCCAAAGATCTACTAAAGCTACCATAAGATTTTTCTATGGGAGAGGAGGACAATATATTCCAGCAGCCTCTCAGGTGTTTGCTGCAAAAATACTAGCACAACTGACCTTTGGCTCACAGATTTGCAGCTTTTCAAACTATGATCCCCTGGAATCATTTCAAACTAAGTTCTACCGCTGTTTGCTAGGGATCCCTTCTTGTGTGTCCAATATAGCGGTTCGCTTGGAGGTAGGGCAAATTCCTGTCAGCGCCCGCATATGGATTCTGAAGATTCATTACTGGCTGAAACTTATTTTCTTTCCTGTTGGATTGGCACCCTTAACCCTTTTGGATGCTTTCCAATCCAAATGGAAAGTCACTCTGTATGGAAAGCTAAGAGACTTGGGATTCTCGCCTCAGGTCTTGTTGGCTGCGGGATACGAGAAAGCAAGAGCAACCATTCGCCAACGAGTCTGGGATGTGGAACTCCAACGTCATACGAGTGAGATGAGCAAACATCTAGCTATAGGGGACAATGGGAGAGGATTTTCTCCAGCGAGGTATTTGACAAAATTACAAATACCCAAATATAGACGGGCGTTTACCCTTGCTAGATTTAATGTATTACCATCTGCCTTACTGCAGGGAAGATTTGCAGGTAAACCATATGCGGAACGACTCTGCCCCTGTGGCCTGCCGGAGGTAGAATCTGTTACTCATGTTTTATTACGTTGCCGCTTTTACAATGACATACGCCGTGTTTTTATTTCCCCAGTCATGCAAAATCCTTTAAATGAATTCCTATGCCTTAAATGCCTTGTGGAGGACAGGGACCCTGAGATTACCCTGAAAGTAGCGAAATACTGTGTAGCAGCCATGAGGCTCAGAGAACAAGCGGTGTTATCGCTATGAACAGAACCCTAAATGGCAATTTTTAGGCAATATTTTAAATGCCCCGATTCTAATCTATATATTTTAGATGCTGCTGTATACGTGCATATACGTGTATGGTATTTGCTGTGCAAATTTTAATGTATCACTTTTGTATTGTTGATTTAGTGAGTTGGTCTGTGACCGTAAAAATAAATTCATTCATTCATATAGTTATGTAGTTTCATTTTACATAGTCCAAGTGTAAAAAAATCAGCTATTTTGACAAAGCAGAAGTTTTTATGCATTCAGTGAACAAAAAACAACAGCCAAATGTACAGAAGTAAATATGAAAACATAAAAATTTATCAATTAGTGACATGAGCATGAAAATCATGATGAAATCTTTGTTGTTGTTGTTTAGTCGTTTAGTCGTGTCCAACTCTTCATGACCATATGGACCAGAGCATGCCAGGCACTCCTGTTTTCCACTGCCTCCACAGTGGAAATCTTACTTTGTACTTATTATTTAAATGAAATAATTGTACCTTTGATATTCTTCATTTGTAAAGCATTACCTGCCAAGGCTGTAGATCTTGAATTTTTAATCTTCCAGTGCTTCCCATTACTCTCTGCTTGGATCTAGATAAGTAAATAGCATGCAAAGCATGAGCCACCACATAAACAGCATTGTAGATACTGTAGCTATGGCCAGATAGTTCCATTTGAAACAGAGAGATTGGAAGACTCTGCAACCTCTCCTCCCCAGTACACATGCCATTGACCTCCATTGGTGCATTGAGAGTTGGAAATAGACAATCAAATGCTTGCTCCCAGAAGACTTTGAAGAAACCATCACCCTGGGTCCAGGAAGGCTTCATGGTCTGAAGAAATTCCTTGAATGCTAGAAGATTTTGTGAATGAATTGTGAAAGATATAGCACCTTGGAAGAACTGAAAATCCCAAAACCTAACAAGGCCCGGTACCATGAAATCAATCTGGGCTGTCAAGATCCATACCTTTTTTAATCCTGTATTTTCCTTATTTGTTGGGTCTCGCAAAAATACAACAGCTTTCAATGCTAGCATTGTCAGAGATTCTCCATAGACAATAAATGTAGTGACTTTATTTCCTGTGAATAGCAGATATACATTTAAAGCTCCAGCATTCATTGCATCCAGGTTATCGAACTGGAATTGATGTGGGATTCTTTGTATAAAGGCTGAACAAATTCCATTTTGAGAAAGCAGTGGTTCCAGGCTCTTGATGAAATATTCTCCACTGTTATCATTTGGAGCAAAGAGTCCAACCCAGATCCATCCAAAATGTTTAAGCAAGTGGATAATCCCCACAAACTGATGGGCTTCATTGGGTACCATATGATAAAAGGGTGGGAATTCAGTTGTGTCACTCTTCTCTGGAGGAAATGAACCATAGGCAAGCTAAAAATAAAATAGAAAATGTACAGATGTTATGATGTTATGTGCAAAGAATTCATCCTGCAACACATGACCATCTATTCCTACTAATATTTGTAGTTTACATCCAAGGACAGATTCTGAGGCTGAGGCTCCAATACTTTGGACACCTCATGAGAAGAGAAGACTCCCTGGAAAAGACCCTGATGTTGGGAAAGATGGAGGGCACAAGGAGAAGGGGACGACAGAGGATGAGATGGTTGGACAGTGTTCTCGAAGCTACTAACATGAGTTTGGCCAAACTGCGGGAGGCAGTGGAGGATAGGGGTGCCTGATGTGCTCTGGTCCATGGGGTCACGGAGAGTCGTACAGGACTAAATGACTAAACAGCAACAAGGGATTTTTCTATGCTTTCTTTAAAATTGCATTTTGATTTCAGCCGATCATACTCATATCCTTAGAAATTAATTAGTAAAGGGAGTGCACGTGGAAGATGAGATTAAATATTTAGAGTTGTATCAAACCAAATCTTATTGAAAGAAGGCTGACTGAAATGAATCGGTATGGCTGTTCTGAGTAATATTAAAGATGGGTCTTTTCTGAGTAGAACAAACATTGAATTGAGGAAGGAATAAACATAACATTCAGAAAATACCTAAAGGCAGCCCTGTTTAGGGAAGTTTTTAAACTGTGACTTTGTATTGTATTTTGGTATTTGTTGGAGGCCGCCCAGAGTGGCTGGGGAGACCCGGCCAGATGGGCGGGGTATAAATAATAAATTATTATTATTATTATTATTATAATTTCGCATGCAACCCTACCTGCATCTTACATGAGGAATCTTGTATAGACCTAATGCATCTGCTATATGGAAGGACGTATCATAACCAAGTCCTCCAATGATGGCTATGAGGTTTTTCTGGGTGTCACATTTGTAGTTGGGGACAAATTTGCTCATTTTGAAGAGGAGGTCTAGAGTCGTACGGTAGGTCATCCTTGCATCATAGTAGCTATCATAGATGTGGAAGCCAAGTGTGACATTTTGCAAAATGTTGAGATTCTCATTGATTTCTTTCACAGCAAAAACCAGGGCAAGGACATGTTGGTAGAATTTTGTCATCATGCTGCAAATAATGCGAGTAATTCATAAAAAATGAATGCACCACAATACTGGAAACATCCTGTTTCAAATGTGTTTATATTGAAAAGAAATCATTTTATATGTAATTAAATCATTTCATTTAATAGCACCATGCAGTCCAATGCATACTGATGATTGCTCGGGGCAATGGTGTTATACATTCACATAAATATTCTTCAATTCTTGCTTAAGCATCTCACTTCAGCTAGTCAATAAAAAAGTGAAAACATTCTGTTTCTCCTTAAGTAGGCGACCACTTTGCAGAAGTATTTTCTGGGCCATGAAAGCTACAATCATATTCATTTCACTCAAAATACTGTTGAACTTTGTTGGGCTTTCTTCTTTGTACTTTCCCGGTACAAAGCTGGGAAAAGGTAAGGAAATCTGCTTGCAAATCAGAACCACAGCTTTGATGTGTCCACATTAATTAAGTAGAGAAACTAATCGTGCCTGGCATTTGACAGAAAGAGGAGTCAGGTTGCATTTGATTTACCTTCTCCCATGAAAACACAGCTGGTAGACAAAAAAGTCTTGCCCTTCTTCGGGTGTTTGCACCCAATGCCTGACTCTCTTTTCTGACAGCCTCAGATCTCTCTGCGGCATCCAACCTGAACTCTGGTGGTCCTTGACTGCCTCATTGCAATTCAGCTAATTTCCACATCCCTACAAATAGACCCAATCATGATTCCAACAAATTGAGTGTGGTCTTAATGCTTTCTATATTTAATTTCCTAAAAAGGCAGCATGGCTTGTGTAAATATTTCATATTATAACTGACTATGCTGTATTAAAGAAATGATAAAAAAATAAATTATCATGGGAAGGACCAGAGCTCCGTGATAGAATTCTGCTTTGCATGCAGATGGTCCCAGGTACAATCCCTGATGACGTCTCCAGGTAGGAATTTTCCCAATCTGATTGGGAATTTTCCCAATCTGAAACCTTGGAGTGCCACTGTCAGTCAGTCTAGGCAATACAGAGTTAGACGGACCATTTGGATTCCATATTGGAGGGCCAGGATTGGCACAGCTCTAGTTGTATGTTTTTATTTTTTCCTCCACGTTACCTTTTCTAATTATTCATTTATTTTCATTCTTCACTATTCTCCTCCCCAATATCTGTACTGGAGAATAATTACAAATACAATTTATGTGAAGAAAACAGAAAACACAAAGTCTATTTTTTTATCCCTTTAGAGGGAAAAAGTTTTTTGTTTTTTGTTTTTTTTAAATGACAGAAGAAAAGTCGTATTTCCGGTTTGCCAGCTTAGTAGATTGTAAAAGACTCAGGAGGTTATTGAAACTGAGGAGTCCTTCAAGGGTGGATAAATAGGGTTTATCGTCAATTATTTAAATCATTCCTTGTGAACTCCTCAGATACTTTAAAAAATTGAAATATATTTTAATATTCCACCATTCAGACAAAAAATGTCTCCCGCTGAAGCTTACAAATAAGACAGGCCCTCTCCCTAGGATTCTTATTTAAAAGAGATGAGGCAAAATAAAATGTGATATAGAGGAATGTTTGGGGTATGGAAGATTCTTAGTAGATTGTAAAAGACTCCATGGGTGATTTAACTGAGGAGTCCCTCAAGGTTGGGTAAATGGAATTTATATTCCACCATTCAGCTCCAAAATGCCTCCCATTTCAGCTTCTAAATGTCAGCAAATAAGACAGTCCCTTCCTTAGGATTATTTTCTAAAACACATGGGACAAAAGGAAAGGTGATTTGGAGGAATGTTAGGGGCATGGAAGATTCTTACTATGGAAACATCGAACAGGTTCTGTGTTGGGTGTTCCTTGAAGAATGCCTCATAGAAAATAGTAATAGATATGAGATAGTAATTCCACCAATGATGAAGTCACCTGGCTGGTACCAGTCATGTGGAACAGGAAATAGGATCATTCACAGGGACACCTCATGGTATCAGAAAGAGGAGGTATTTGGAGCAGCAAGACCAATAGCAGCAGCATTCTGGCAGCCTAGCTTCTTTCTGAATGCAGACTCTCCTGTCTTCATTCATGCTATCTGCCGAAGAAAAGGCTACATTGAAAGATGCATGGCTCTGTTCTCCCAGCCCTATAATACTGAGTGTGAGCTGCCTCCAAGAGCTACAATTCATTCCGTGAATACTAACAGATATCACAGCATCAGAAATTAAATTGGCATAGCCCTGTGTGCCTCTGGCCCCAGCTCTCAGTACACAGGACTGGTTAAAACCACTTTCGGGCTTGCTTGTTGATTATTTTCTTGTTGCTTCCAGAAAGAATCTGGAGGTTTGAGCTGGTGAAGAAATTGCAGTGATTTGGGTAATTGCAGGGTAGGATTATGATTTACTTCTTCAGAGTTTGGTGTCTGAGTGCCAGTTCAGTTTTTTGTTGTTGTTGTTGTTTTTTTAAAATTGCCATTCTGCTCCTTACTGACAGAAAAAGCGACCGAATGAATTTTCCATGGTGAGGTAATGACACCAGGATACATTAGGCATCTGTGATCACTGTACTATTTTAGATGCCTGCTAAAAATTTATGTTTTGTGGGCCTACCTAGACATTTTTCCCATTTGTTTAGCTTTGTATGGGTCCACCAACCTGTCAGCCATAGGATGTCACAAGTCAATGTTTCTTTTAAAAGCATAGCTCCAAAGAGGCTTGTTCTAGGAGGTGGAAAGAGTTTCTCCTGCTGAAATGGAGTTGTCCCCCCCCCTCTCAATCCATTTCAATAGGAGTTTTGAGGAAAGCTGCCTCCCCTTCTTGGAGCAAGGTGGGCTCCCATAATTAACTATCATTATCATTCAAATGACAATTCCCCCTGCCACACACTACCCAGTTCAGGTAGGAACTATAAGAAAGGACATTCCTGCTAAACTTTGGAAATAACTTTATGATGGTAAGAGATGTTTGACAGTGGAATGGACTCCTTCATGTGTTGGTGGACTTTCCTTCTCTCTTGAAGGTTTTTAAGCAGGGGTTCAACGTAAATCTGTCATGGATGCTGTACTTGAGGTTCCTGCATTTAAGGGGTTGGTATAAATGAACCCCAGGAATTCTTCTGACCATACAAATCTATGATTGTATGTTTCTGAGAAAAAGGGACAAAGTGGCTTAACTGAAGAATAAAGGAACACATTTGAAAACCAGTCATAGGATAATTTCTGAATAAAGTAACAACAGAGCATAACAGCAAATATAGGTAAAGGTAAAGGGACCCCTGACCATCAGGTCCAGACATGTCCGACTCTGGGGTTGCGGCGCTCATCTCGCTCTATAGGCCGAGGGAGCCGGCGTTTGTCCGCAGACAGCTTCCGGGTCATGTGGCCAGCATGACAAAGCCGCTTCTGGCGAACCAGAGCAGCACACGGAAACGCCATTTACCTTCCCGCCGGAGCGGTACCTATTTATCTACTTGCACTTTTTGGGGTGCTTTCGAACTGCTAGGTGGGCAGGAGCTGGGACCGAAGCAACGGGAGCTCACCCCGTCGTGGGGATTCGAACCGCCGACCTTCTGATCAGCAAGCCCTAGACTCTGTGGTTTAACCCACAGCGCCACCTGGGTCCCTAATAGCAAATATAAAAACATACTAAAAAGCAAGGTCTGAGTACTATTAATACAACAAGATTACCTGATTCAATATTACATCTCCCGGCAACAGCAAACTTAACAAGGAACAGAGTAGTTTCAAATGCTCCTGGAAAGACCTCTCTCATGATGTTCCTCACAGTCCTTCTCCTGCAGAACCTTCTCATAAGACTTTCAAATGCGGAGGCTGGGATAACTGGAAGCCCCCCTCCAGGGAGACCCTCCGGTAAAAGAAAAACTGAACTCTCTTAAAGTTCATAATTGTTACTTTGAAGTCACATAGGATGTCAGCTGTGAAGATGGTGGGTGTGGTTTGCCAGGAATGGTCTGAGAATTGGGATCCCACCTGCGTAAAATAGGGTCTACTGGCCAGATTTTCCTCACCTCTGTTTTAATTTCACAAACCTAAACTTCCCAAAATTGATCTCACAAAAGAGTATCACCTTGGAGGAGGGACACAAAGTAACCACTTTTATACTAAAACCCATAATATATAGCAATGCAATAAGATAAAGAAAAAAGAAACAATTTACATATTTTTCCTTATCAGTTGCTCCCTTCTGTTCAGCTCAGGCCTTAGAACAATGATGTAGCATTTAGGGGCAAAGATGCAGCCCAACAATCCAGCACTGGAGGACAAGATGGAGAAGATCTCCACCACCACTATGGATTTCCCTTTGGTGCTCAGATAGGTTGGGACAAAAGAACAGCCAAACACTGCAAAACAGCAACATGCTGAAGGTAATGAACTTGGCTTCATTAAAACTGTCTGGTAATTTGCGAGCTGCAAATGCCACAATGAAGCTGGCAATGGCCAGGAGGCCCATGTAGCCCAGAACACAGTAAAACAGGGTCACTGAGCCTTCATTACATTGCACAATGATATCTTCCGCTACTGAGTCCATGTCCAGAGCAGGAAATGGGGGAGAAATAGTCAACCACACAGTACAAATAATCACTTGAATGACAGAGCAGAAAAGGACAATGGAGTTGGTCAGTTTTTTCCCTACCCACTTCCTCATGCTGGAGCCTGGCTTGGTGGCCATGAAAGCTGCAACTACGGTGATGGTTTTGGCCAACACACAAGAAACAGCCACAGAGAAGACGATGCCAAAAGTTGGTTGTCGAAGAAGGCAGGTCACTTTGCCAGGGTGTCCAATGAATAGAAGAGATGAGAGGAAGCAGAGTAGAAGGGCAATGAGGAGAGCATAGGTGAGATCCCTGTTGTTGGCTTTGACAATGGGAGTGTCTTTGTGTTGGATGAAAGTTCCTAGCACCAAAACTGTGATGAGGGAAAAAGGAAGAGCAACACAGGCTAAGCTGATCCCTAAAGGTTCCTCATAAGAAAGAAAGCTTATAGTTTTGGGGATGCATCTGTTTTTCTTCTTGTTTGGATACTGATCTTCTGGGCATCTGAAACAGTCAGCCATGTCTGAAAAATAGAACAAGGTCAAAAACCAGTTACAATTCATGTGTGTTTTTTTGCCTACTATTTAACAGTTATTTTTCCTGTTGTTCTGGACCTTCTGATTTTTATTGAGCTGGTTGTATATCTGAATTACTCTTTGAGTTTTGTGCTGAATCTGACAGGTTTGTTTAAACTATTTTAGGAAACCAAGCTGCACCAGGATTGCACCAGGATGGCAGAATGGGTGGAACCTTGGTTTCTTGAATCAACAGTAAACTGGGACAAAAATGTATTTTACTTCCTTATTTCATTTCTCTGGTTTTGGAGGTTTACACCTTTCCTCCTGTACGTGGCAGTACCCAGTGTTAGGCATTCTGAAGCCGAAAATCAAATAGGAGAGTCACAACAAAATGAGTGGAAGATAACAGTTCTACCAAAGGGTAGGAGCAAAGCATGTCCCTAGGTCAGATGAGGCCCTGACTTGCCTTAACCCCTCCCACAGCTGCCTGCTTGGAACCTGGATTCTGCTTGGAACCTGGACACACAAGTCCAACATTGTTCAGCTCTGAAGGGTGTTGAACATCACATGGAATGCAATTCAAACAGCAAGTGCTGATTGGAATCAGGACCCTGTAATCACCATAGTACCATGCAATCCCCTCTGACCTGAAGCATAGTGAATAAAGTTCTGCCCTAGTTCCACCCAAGATGGATATTTCATTCCAGCCACACACAGATTCTCAAATCTGTAATTTCTGTAGCATTTTACTACTTGACAGGTTCACTTAAATTATGTGTATCATGAAATCATTTTGGGGGGCCTACTTTCATATCTGCATGCATGGGATTTTACTAGGCTTAAGATCATGGCCACTGTTCCCATCACCTCCTGGCAAATAGAAGGGGAAGAAATGGAGGCAGTGAGAGATTTTACTTTCTTGGGCTCCATGATCACTGCAGATGGTGACAGCAGTCACGAAATTAAAAGACGCCTGCTTCTTGGGAGGAAAAGCAATGACAAACCTAGACAGCATCTTAAAAAGCAGAGACATCACCTTGCCGACAAAGGTCCGTATAGTTAAAGCTATGGTTTTCCCAGTAGTAATGTATGGAAGTGAGAGCTGGACCATAAAGAAGGCTGATCGCCGAAGAATTGATGCTTTTGAATTATGGTGCTGGAGGAGACTCTTGAGAGTCCCATGGACTGCAAAAAGATCAAACTTATCCATCCTTAAAGAAATCAGCCCTGAGTGCTCACTGGAAGGACAGATCCTGAAGTTGAGGCTCCAGTACTTTGGCCACCTCATGAGAAGAGAAGACTCCCTGGAAAAGACCCTGATGTTGGGAAAGATGGAGGGCACAAGGAGAAGGGGACGACAGAGGATGAGATGGTTGGACAGTGTTCTCGAAGCGACTGGCATGAGTTTGGCCAAACTGCGGGAGGCAGTGGAGGATAGGGGTGCCTGGCGTGCTCTGGTCCATGGGGTCACGAAGAGTCGGACACGACTGAACGACTGAACAACAACAACAACAACAACAACAACAAATGAGTTTTTAAAGGTTTTGATGAGAAGTTACTGGAAAGTAGCACCAAAATATTCATCCTACTCCCATCAGCCTAGTGTGGTGACATGCACAACATCATATTTAAATTCTTTTCAACAGATATTTGCTAATCTTTTACAATGAAAAATGTTATTTACTATTCTGGTTTGATATCTTCCCTTCTGGACATGGAGTACAATCATAGCAGCAAAATTTCTGCCCTTCCTTCCTTTTCTTCTGATTACCAGGCCGGCAGTAGTCATTGCACACAGAAATGGGCGTCATCTATCCATACACAGGAAACAACTTCTTTAAAAGATATTCAGTCTCTGCACTTCAAATAAGAAAATGAACTGCTCAGCCCCTCCCCAAAAATGTTTCACAGAGCCCTGTGTCAAGTTTCCAGAATCGGAATTCATCTGAGGTGAACCTCAACCTGTTTCCTTCAGTGCACCCACTTGCTTAGTGGCCAGAAAGCCAATTCACATAATTATATACATGTCATATAAATCAGGGAGGAGCCAACACAATTATTTTTGCAAGCTTGCAAGGTTGCCTGTAGACCGCAGGATGGCACCAAGCCTAAACCTGATTTGGCCACAGCTTTTACGGGGTCTCCAGAACATGTTTTTTCCTCTGTGGCAAACCCTCCAAGTGTCCTGATTTTCCAGGGTCAGTCCTGGAATCATGAAAGCCATCATGGCTTCTGATTTGATCCCGGAATGTCCCTATTTTGTTTGCTAATGTTGCTATTGCCAAGCTTGGGCCAGAGTGCTGTCCTAGGCAGGAAGAAAGGAAGAGCAGAGTGGAATTCAAGGAGACTTGATTCTTATTTTATTTTTAATGCTTTGTTTGTCTCTGTCTGATCTTGACCCATTCTAAAATTTATATATTGGTGTCCCCCCTTTTTTTGTAAACCTACTACCGGTAATTAATAAAATAAAATCAGGATTAAGAGGTTTTCTCAGGACTTTACAAGGCATATAGTGGTGATGGCATTCACACTTTTCCTGATAGGAAATGCTGGGGGGACGGGGGACGGGACACACAATAGTGGGGGTTTGAAAAGGGTCATTTTGGAAGTGAAAAATGTCTCTCTTTTCATTTGAGGAATGTTCAAGAGTATGCTGTTGGCTCCTAACCAGCAGCATCACACATCCACAAAGGAAGCCAGAAGCAACCAACTGAGAGGTTTTGACCCGTCCCAGACAGGGTTCAGATTGGAAGGCAGCATTAACTCGCTAGGAATATAGCAAAGGTTGGGGTTTAGTCAACACTATTTAGACATGGAACTGATTTGATATGGGGTCTTGCAATAGGTCATGGATCCTTTAAAACTGAAGCATAGAGAACTTCCGGTGTGAGCGCCATTCCGAGTAGTCGGGAGTTCTCGGCTCCGAGGCAACTCCGGTGTTCTTGGGGATAGGAGCTACCGCAACCGCGCTGCGGGCTCCGTTAACCATCAGGAGGAGCGTCCCGTGGTCCTGGGTTTATAGCGGGTGCCAGATGTGTCACCCCCGCTCTCAGGCAACCCCTGTAAAGGGGAGGCTTGAGCGAGCGAGGCTCTGGCACGGCGCTGAAGAAGCCATATCTAACCAAGGACACGAAGCAGCGGGATCTACTGGATTTTGAGCGCTCCGCCTTTCCTTAATTTGGACTCAAAAGAAGGATTCTGTAAGTACGGAGTTTAATTTGGCTCTAAAAAGTGAAGAAATTTGGCTTACAGAGAGAGATTTAAAAGAAGGAAGTCCGTCTCTCTCTGACAGCGGCAAGATCAAAGTAGCGTCAATGCAGCTGCTGCCACTTAAGACTCGCTTGGAACTTTCACGCTGATTTTGGATACTCAAGAAAACCCTGTTTGGGGTAAGATCAAGAATTTGACTTATTTCTTCTTATGGTTGGTGAAGTAATGTGTCAGAAAGTTAACCCTCTGACTAAAGGGGAAATGGCGGCTAGGGTCCATTAGTGAAGATGGAAAAGTACTGAAACTTTATCATTTCCTGCCTTCTCCTACCTGCTTAGTTCCCACGGTCTCCCTAGACTCAACAATGATCCCAATCCAGGAAAGAATACAGTTGGAATTACAACTTTTGCAACAGAATGTTATTGACAAGTTTACTCAGATTCAAGTTACTTGGAAAAACTGTTTTATTGATCCACTCAAGGAAATAGTTAGAGAGAATCTTTATTCCAGAGATTTCATCTGATGAAGAAGAGGCACAAGTACAGGGACAGGAGAAGGCTTCCAGGACGTGAGAGGTCGGAAGCTGGTAATCGGGACAGTGTAGTGAGCTTCTGGGGTGGCAGCTCAGAGGCTTTGGAACAACAATTCTGGGAAATGCAACATGAACTGGAGAGTGGAGAAAAGTTACTTTGTGACAATGTCTCTGTAATCATGTATCAAGGAAAATGTGACATTCTGGAGGAAGAAGGAAATTGCAACATTCTGGAAGAAGAAGAACCTGGACTGGGAAAATGTTGGGGGGGGGAGCCTGGTGGGAGATGGGAATGGGAAGGGGGAGGATGGTGAGGAGGGGGGTGGGGTAAGGGGAATTAAGAGGTATATTACAAATGCTGACCACGGTACTCCGATATCAGAGGGGAAAACGGACTTTGAGAATGGAAGAAATACTTAGGTTTATGGTAAAATGTGTTGATTTTTATATTTTTTGAAGGGAATCAGAAGGAATAATGGCAACAGCTTTACTAAGTTAAATGAAGAAAGGATATAAGAAGTTAAGATTTGGAATACGATATTTTATTTGATAAGAACATGTTGTATGATTTAAGATATGTTGGTTATAACTGTAAGACTAAGATTAGATGTAAGAAATAAGATTTTACAATGTTACAAAGTTACTAAAGAAGATTAGAAATGAACGCATAAGAGAGGACGTGAGGAAGTCCCAGGCTTAGGATTTTAAAGAAGAGAAGGATGGTTAAATAATTGTGTTTTTTGTTGGTGTGTTTTTGTGTAGTGTGTGTATTGTGTGTTTTTGTATTTTGTTTAATTTGATTTTGAAAAATCCAATAAATTCTTATTAAAAATAAAAAATAAAACTGAAGCAGAGAATACCCATATTTCCCCCATGAATAATTTTTATCTTAATAACCCTAAACTCTGCCATACATACAGTAAACAAAGAAAAATAAATATAATTAAACTTCTTTTCAACTAAGAACATAGCTTTATTTTCTAACTTCATGTTTTCATCCAGCTAGGTTTCCAGATCTTTCTCATGAAGCTATCAAATAGAAAAATTGTGGTCATCTGGAGATTGCATCAACTCAAAGGAATAGCCAGATTCCAGACCTGATTAAATCCTTTGTTCCATATAATCATGTCCTCATGAATGATGAATTCTTCTCTGTCAGGAGCATTGGGATCCACCCATCCAACCTTCACCCGAAGGAAAGACCTGTTTGGGAAGGTGACCATGTTCATGATGTCAAAACCACCTCCCATTTCTCTTTTATTAGTAAAGGACACTTTTTCTCCAGCTGAGTTGTTAAAGGAAATGTCAGGAAGAAAATGATACAGCTAATTGAAAGAGAAAAGAGAGATAAAGAGAAAAGTACAGAATGTAGATATTTTAAAAATGGCTTGGTTTGCAAAAATCTTTTTACTAGCAATATTTAGATATAGTTATGTAGTTTCATTTTACATAGTCCAAGTGAAAAAAAATCAGCTATTTTGACATAACAGAAGTTTTTATGCATTCAGTGAACAAAAAAACAACAGCCTAATGCACAGAAGTAAATATGAAAACATAAAAACTTATCAATTAGTGACATGAACATGGAAATCGTGGTGAAATCTTTGTTGTTGCTGTTTAGTCGTTTAGTCGTGTCCAACTCTTCATGACCATATGGACCAGAGCATGCCAGGCACTCCTGTTTTCCACTGCCTCCCACAGTGGAAATCTTACTTTGTACTTATTATTTCAATGAAATAATTGTACTTTTGATAAAGCATTACCTGCCAAGGCTGTAGATCATGAATTTTTAATCTTCCAGTGCTTCCCATTACTCTCTGCTTGGATCTAGATAAGTAAATAGCATGCAAAGCATGAGCCACCACATAAACAGCATTGTAGATAGTGTAGCTATGGCCAGATAGTTCCATTTGAAACAAAGAGATTGGAAGACTCTGCAACCTCTCCTCCCCAGTACACATGCCATTGACCTCCATTGGTGCATTGAGAATTGGAAATATACAATCAAATGCTTGCTCCCAGAAGACTTTGAAGAAACCATCACCCTGGGTCCAGGAAGGCTTCATGGTCTGAAGAAATTCCTTGAATGCTAGAAGATTTTGTGAATGAATTGTGAAAGATATAGCACCTTGGAAGAACTGAAAATCCCAAAACCTAACAAGGCCCGGTACCATGAAATCAATCTGGGCTGTCAAGATCCATACCTTTTTTAATCCTGTATTTTCCTTATTTGTTGGGTCTCGCAAAAATACAACAGCTTTCAATGCTAGCATTGTCAGAGATTCTCCATAGACAATAAATGTAGTGACTTTATTTCCTGTGAATAGCACATATACATTTAAAGCTACAGCATTCATTGCATCCAGGTTATCGAACTGGATTTGACGTGGGATTCTTTGTATAAAGGCTGAACAAATTCCATTTTGAGAAAGCAGTGGCTCCAGGCTCTTGATGAAATATTCTCCACTGTTATCATTTGGAGCAAAGAGTCCAACCCAGATCCATCCAAAATGTTTAAGCAAGCGGATAATCCCCACAAACTGATGGGCTTCATTGGGTACCATACGATAAAAGGGTGGGAATTCAGTTGTCTCACTCTTCTCTGGAGGAAATGAACCATAGGCAAGCTAAAAATAAAATAGAAAATGTACAGATGTTATGATGTTATGTGCAAAGAATTCATCCTGCAACACATGACCATCTATTCCTACTAATATTTGTAGTTTACATCCAAGGACAGATCCTGAGGCTGAGGCTCCAATACTTTTGTCATCTCATGAGAAGAAAAGACTCCATGGAAAAGACCCTGATGTTGGGAAAGATGGAGGGCACAAGGAGAAGGGGACGACAGAGGACGAGATGGTTGGACAGTGTTCTCGAAGCGACTGGCATGAGTTTGGCCAAACTGCGGGAGGCAGTGGAGGATAGGGGTGCCTGACATGCTCTGGTCCATGGGGTCACGGAGAGTCATACAGGACTAAATGACTAAACAGCAACAAGGGATTTTTCTATGCTTTCTTTAAAATTGCATTTTGATTTCAGCAGATCATTCTCATATCCTTAGAAATTAATTAGTAAAGGGAGTGAACGTGGAAGATGAGATAAATATTTAGAGCTGTATCAAACCAAATCTTGTTGAAAGAAGGCTGACTGAAATGAATCAGTATGGCTGTTCTGAGTAATATTAAAGATGGGTCTTTTCTGAGTAGAACAAACATTGAATTGAGGAAGGAATATATAATTTCCCATGCAACCCTACATGCATCTTACCTGGGGAATCTTGTAGAGACCTAATGTATCTGCTATATGGAAGGACGTATCATAACCAAGTCCTCCAATGCTGGCTATGAGGTTTTTCTGGGTGTCACATTTGTAGTTGGGGACAAATTTGCTCATTTTGAAGAGAAGGTCTAGAGTCGTACGGTAGGTCATCCTTGCATCATAGTAGCTATCATAGATGTGGAAGCCAAGTGTGACATTTTGCAAAATGTTGAGATTCTCATTGATTTCTTTCACAGCAAAAACCAGGGCAAGGACATGTTGGTAGAATTTTGTCATCATGCTGCAAATAATGCGAGTAATTCATAAAAAATGAATGCACCACAATACTGGAAACATCCTGTTTCAAATGTGTTTATATTGAAAAGAAATCATTTTATATGTAATTAAATCATTTCATTTAATAGCACCATGCAGTCCAATGCATACTGATGATTGCTCGGGGCAATGGTGTTATACATTCACATAAATATTCTTCAATTCTTGCTTAAGCATCTCACTTCAGCTAGTCAATAAAAAAGTGAAAACATTCTGTTTCTCCTTAAGTAGGCGACCACTTTGCAGAAGTATTTTCTGGGCCATGAAAGCTACAATCATATTCATTTCACTCAAAATACTGTTGAACTTTGTTGGGCTTTCTTCTTTGTACTTTCCCGGTACAAAGCTGGGAAAAGGTAAGGAAATCTGCTTGCAAATCAGAACCACAGCTTTGATGTGTCCACATTAATTAAGTAGAGAAACTAATCGTGCCTGGCATTTGACAGAAAGAGGAGTCAGGTTGCATTTGATTTACCTTCTCCCATGAAAACACAGCTGGTAGACAAAATAGTCTTGCCCTTCTTCAGGTTTTTTGCACCCAATGCCTGACTCTCTTTTCTGACAGCCTCAGATCTCTCTGCGGCATCCAACCTGAACTCTGGTGGTCCTTGACTGCCTCATTGCAATTCAACTAATTTCCACATCCCTACAAATAGACCCAATCATGATTCCAACAAATCAAGTGTGGTCTTGACTTCCGGCGGCAACGCCATCACGGGCGGTCGTGGGTTGCCTCGGCTGCGAGGCGACCCAGTCCGTCCCGGGGGTTGGAGCCCCGCTACCGCAAAGCGGGGCTCCGGTGGGGTGCGGGAAGAGCGTCCCGCACCTCGGGCTCCCCGGCGGGCCCATTATGGCTCTGAACCCTTCCCTCGTTCCCCCTGTAAAGGGGGAGTGGGGGTGAAGGGACAACAGAGCCGGGCTATAGGGGATATGCCCCAACCGGGACGTGGAGCGGCGGCCGCCGCTCGCGGTGAGCGACATCGTTCTCCCTGAAGAGAAAAACAAAAAGGAAAGCCCGGTGGTCGTGAGTACTGGATTGGATTTACTTTTTACATTTGACGATCCGGGAGGTACTATGGAATGGAAGCCTGCCTCCCTCCCTTCGGTGGCAAGAAAATAACTGTTTTAAATGACTGCTGTTACAATGATGGTTACAATGTTCTGATTTATTGATGAGTGAGACTATTTAGATCTCCCTTTGGGGAGTAAGAAGATGGAGAATATCTCTGTTTAAAGTTATGGTCTTTGCGCCCTGGCTTCAGGGAAAATGGCTGCGAAAGTTTGAGACGGTGTGGAAAACTACTGGCACTAAGATGGAAAATCACTGGAATTGAAACTGAAATTTGATACCTATGCCCGCTTCTGCCATGTTGGGCTTTGTTTTCGAGCTAGTTCTGAACCCTGGATTAAATGACGAACAAAGGATTACTTTACTGAGACTGGAACTGCTTAACCAGAAACTGGTGGTTTTGAATCGAGATATGGCGAAAAAAGTATTTCCTACAGAGGAGACCTTTCAGGTTATTGATACAATGGAAGAGTGCCTTGGCAAAGAGCTGAGGGGGATGATTGAAGAACAGAGCGAAATGGTTTGGCGACTCCGGGAAAAAGAAACGTCTTTTGGGGGTGGCAGACCCGGGACGGCGAAGATTGTTATATCCAACTCCCGAGGTGAGAGCTTGGGAGTGATGGGCAAAAAATTAAGATGTCTACAAATAAAAGAAGAATGGAACATTGAACCGGAGAAGCTGGAAGAAGATGAACTGTGTACCCTGATGCTCGATGCAAGGAATACTGTGGACTATGTTGGGATCCGTGGACTTATAAGAAAAGAGGACAATTTGAGGAGTGGTTCCGGAGTAAGGTGGAGAAAGAAAATGGTTAGAAGGGGGATAGGGTGAACTGTATTAATGGTAAAATATAAATGGTTTATCATGGTACCCTGAAGCCGGTGTGTCAAGATTTTCAGTCTTTTTTGGAATTAGAAAAGGGATATTTTGATTTTTTTTTGTTATTAGCAGCAGTTTAAGTGAAAGAAGATATTTGTTATGATTTGATCCAAGAATAATATGTTAAGATATGGAATTTTGTTATTAATCATTATGAAGTTATGGTATGATTTGATTTTATTCAAGTTAAGAAGTGAGATATTATTGTAAACTAAAAAATAAGATCTTAGGAAGAATGTTTAGTTTTGATTTTTTTTTAAATGAATTTAATTTTTAGAGATGTGAAGTTATTAAAGTAGAATTTGGAGTTGAAACCGAAGGAGAGAAGGCAGGGGAAGTCAATTGTTAAAGATTCAAACAAGAAGTTTTTTTTTTTGTATTCAAACAAGAAAAAGAATCTTTGGTATGTTTGTATTTGTTTTGATATAATTGTGGGTGGGTAGTGTCTGGGTTAATGTTGGTGTAGGTGTTGGATTGTTTTTTGTTATGAAAAAATCAATAAATTCTTTATAAAAAACAAAAACAAATCAAGTGTGGTCTTAATGCTTTCTATATTTAATTTCCTAAAAAGGCAGCATGGCTTGTGTAAATATTTCATATTATAACTGACTATGCTGTATAAAGAAATGATAAAAAAATAAATTATCATGGGAAGGACCAGAGCTCCGTGATAGAATTCTGCTTTGCATGCAGATGGTCCCAGGTACAATCCCTGATGACGTCTCCAGGTAGGAATTTTCCCAATCTGATTGGGAATTTTCCCAATCTGAAACCTTGGAGTGCCACTGTCAGTCAGTCTAGGCAATACAGAGTTAGACGGACCATTTGGATTCCATATTGGAGGGCCAGGATTGGCTAGTTGTATGTTTTTATTTTTTCCTCCAGTTACCTTTTCTAATTATTCATTTATTTTCATTCTTCACTATTCTCCTCCCCAATATCTCTAGAATAATTACAAATACAATTTATTGAAGAAAACAGAAAACACAAAGTCTATTTTTTTATCCCTTTATGTTTTTATTTTTTCCTCCACGTTACCTTTTCTAATTATTCATTTATTTTCATTCTTCACTATTCTCCTCCCCAATATCTGTACTGGAGAATAATTACAAATACAATTTATGTGAAGAAAACTGTGAGTATTTGAAGAATTCTTGGAACACTGGGGGAAAGAAGAAAAGTCTATTTTTTTATCCGGGAATTTTAAAACTTTATCTCCCTTCGGGGGAGAGAAATCTCCTTTTGAAGTTTTTTTGGCGACGTTGTGGGAAAAAATTGAAACAAAGGGAGGAAGAGACAGGAACTGAAACTTGACACTTTTTTTACTTTGTGTTTGCAAGTGACAGAAGAAAAGTCATATTTCCTTTGAGTGGAATTGTAAGGTTTCCACAGAGGAGGCCAAAAGTTTTATGAAAGCTGGCAAAGAGCTAGTAGATTGTAAAAGACTCAGGAGAAATTTACAATATCCAGTTATCAAGGGACATGAAACAAGAAGAAGAAATATGGCAAAAAGAAACGGAGGAGCCCAGAAGGAGGAGTCCAAGGTTGGTTGTGAATTCTGGATTTGTGGAAGGGTGGATCCGGTTCTGGTGAAAGACAGAAAAAGAAATGGACAGAGGGGGAGGCATTAAATGTTTATCGTCAATTATTTAAATCTTTAAGTAAGAAAGGAGATATTGAATTTTAATTCCTAAATTTTTATAGAGTAAAGTTGTTAAGGAAATAGTATATTGATTTAAAACCGAAGGTGAAAAGGCGGGGGAAGTGAACTCCATTATGTGTATTTGTATTTGTTTTTGTATTTGTAGGTGTGGGGTCGGGTTTGTGTTATTTTATGAAAAGATACTTTAAAAAATTGAAATATATTTTAATATTCCACCATTCAGACAAAAAATGTCTCCCGCTGAAGCTTACAAATAAGACTGGCCCTCTCAATAGGATTCTTATTTAAAAGAGATGAGGCAAAATAAAATGTGATATAGAGGAATGTTTGGGGTATGGAAGATTCTTAGTAGATTGTAAAAGACTCCATGGGTGATTTAACTGAGGAGTCCCTCAAGGGTGGGTAAATGGAATTTATATTCCACTATTCAGCTCCAAAATGCCTCCCGTTTCAGCTTCTAAATGTCAGCAAATAAGACAGTCCCTTCCTTAGGATTATTTTCTAAAACACATGGGACAAAAGGAAAGGTGATTTGGAGGAATGTTAGGGGCATGGAAGATTCTTACTATGAAACATCGAACAGGTTCTGTGTTGGGTGTTCCTTGAAGAATGCCTCATAGAAAAAGTAATAGATATGAGAAGTAATTCCACCAATGATGAAGTCACCTGGCTGGTACCAGTCATGTGGAACAGAAATAGGATCATTCACAGGGCACCTCATGGTATCAGAAAGAGGAGGTATTTGGAGCAGCAAGACCAATAGCAGCAGCATTCTGGCAGCCTAGCTTCTTTTTGAATGCAGACTCTCCATTCTTCATCCATACTATCTGCCAAAGAAAAGGCTACATTGAAAGATGCATGGCTCTGTTCTCCCAGCCCTATAATACTGAGTGTGAGCTGCCTCCAAGAGCTACAATACATTCCTTGAATACTAACACATATCACAGCATCAGAAATTAAATTGGCATAGCCCTGTGTGCCTCTGGCCCCAGCTCTCAGTACACAGGATTGGTTATAACCACTTTCGGGCTTGCTTGTTGATTATTTTCTAGTTGCTTCCAGAAAGAATCTGGAGGTTTGAGCTGGTGAAGAAATTGCAGTGATTTGGGTAATTGCAGGGTAGGATTACAATTTACTTCTTCAGAGTTTGGTGTCTGTGTGGCAGTTCAGTTTTGCTTTTTTTTTTTTTTTAAATTGCCATTCTGCTCCTTACTGACAGAAAAAGCAACCGAATGAATTTTCCATGGTGAAGTAATGACACCAGGATACATTAGGCATCCGTGATCATTGTGCTGTTTTAGATGCCTGCTGAAAATTTATCTATTTTGTGGGCCTACCTAGAATTTTTTTCCATTTGTTTAGCTGTGTATGGGTCCACCAACCTGCCAGTCATAGGATGTCACAAGTCAATGTTTCTTTTAAAAGCATAGCTCCAAAGAGGCTTGTTCTAGGAGGTGGAAAGAGTTTCTCCTGCTGAAATGGAGTTGTCCCCCCCTCCCCAATCCATTTCAATAGGAGTTTTGAGGAAAGCTGCCTCCCCTTCTTGGAGCAAGGTGGGCTCCCATAATTAACTATCATTATCATTCAAATGACAATTCCCCCTGCCACACACTACCCAGTTCAGGTAGGAACTATAAGAAAGGACATTCCTGCTAAATAACTTTATGATGGTGAGAGATGTTTGACAGTGGAATGGACTCTTTCATGTGTTGGTGGACTCTCCTTCTCTCTTGAAGGTTTTTAAGCAGGGGTTCGACGTAAATCTGTCATGGATGCTTTACTTGAGGTTCCTGCATTTAAGGGGTTGTCTAAATGAACCTCAGGAATTCTTCTGACCATACCAATCTATGATTGTATGTTTCTGTGAAAAAGGGACAAAGTGGCTTAACTGAAGAATAAAGGAACACATTTGAAAACCAGTCATAGGATAATTTCTGAATAAAGTAACAACAGAGCATAATGGCAAATATAAAAACATACTAAAAAGCAAGGTCTGAGTATTATTAATACAACAAGAATACCTGATTCAATATTACATCTCCCGGCAACAGCAAACTTAACAAGGAACAGAGTAGTTTCAAATGCTCCTGGAAAGACCTCTCTCATGATGTTCCTCGCAGTCCTTCTCCTGCAGAACCTTCTTATAAGACTTTCAAATGCGGAGGCTGGGATAACTGGAAGCCCCCCTCCAGGGAGACCCTCCGGTAAAAGAAAAACTGAACTCTCTTAAAGTTCATAATTGTTACTTTGAAGTCACATAGGATGTCAGCTGTGAAGATGGTGGGTGTGGTTTGCCAGGAATGGTCTGAGAATTGGGATCCCACCTGCGTAAAATAGGGTCTACTGGCCAGATTTTCCTCACCTCTGTTTTAATTTCACAAACCTAAACTTCCCAAAATTGATCTCACAAAAGAGTATCACCTTGGAGGAGGGACACAAAGTAACCACTTTTATACTAAAACCCTTAATATATAGCAATGCAATAAGATAAAGAAAAAAGAAACAATTTACATATTTTTCCTTATCAGTTGCTCCCTTCTGTTCAGCTCAGGCCTTAGAACAATGATGTAACATTTAGGGGCGAAGATGCAGCCCAGTAACCCAGCACTGGAAGCCAAGATGGAGAAGATCTCCACCACAACCATATATTTTCCTTTGGTACTCAGATAGGTTGGAACAAAAGAAAGCCAAACACTGCAGAACAGCAACATACTGAAGGTAATGAATTTGGCTTCATTGAAAATGTCTGGTAGTTTGCGAGCTGCAAATGCCACAATGAAGCTGGCAATGGCCAGGAGGCCCATGTAGCCCAGCACCCAGTAAAACAGGGTCACTGAGCCTTCATTACATTGCACAATGATATCTTCCGCTACTGAGTCCATGTCCAGAGCAGGAAATGGGGGAGAAATAGTCAACCACACAGTACAAATAATCACTTGAATGATAGAGCAGAAAAGGACAATGGAGTTGGTCAGTTTTTTCCCTACCCACTTCCTCATGCTGGAGCCTGGCTTGGTGGCCATGAAAGCTGCAACTACCGTGATGGTTTTGGCCAACACACAAGAAACAGCCACAGAGAAGACGATGCCAAAAGTTGGTTGTCGAAGAAGGCAGGTCACTTTGCCAGGGTGTCCAATGAATAGAAGAGATGAGAGGAAGCAGAGTAGAAGGGCAATGAGGAGAGCGTAGGTGAGATCCCTGTTGTTGGCTTTGACAATGGGAGTGTCTTTGTGTTGGATGAAAGTTCCTAGCACCAAAGCTGTGATGAGGGAAAAAGGAAGAGCAACACAGGCTAAGCTGATCCCTAAAGGTTCCTCATAAGAAAGAAAGCTTATAGTTTTGGGGATGCATCTGTTTTTCTTCTTGTTTGGATACTGATCTTCTGGGCATCTGAAACAGTCAGCCATGTCTGAAAAATAGAACAAGGTCAAACTCCAGTTGCAATTCATGTGTGTTTTTTTGCCTGCTATTTAACAGTTATTTTTTCCTTTTCTGGACCTTCTGATTTTTATTGAGCTGGTTGTATATCTGAATTACTCTTTGAGTTTTCTTCTGAATCTGACAGGTTTGTTTAAACTATTTTAGGCAACCAAGCTGCTCCAGGATTGCACCAGGATGGCAGAATGGGTGGAACCTTGGTTTCTCGAATCATATTTTTACTCCCATATTTAATTTCTCTGGTTTTGGAGGTTTACACCTTTCCTCCTGTCCGTGGCAGTACCCAGTGTTAGGCATTCTGAAGCAGAAAATCAAATAGGAGAGTCACAACAAAATGAGTGGAACATAAAGGTTCCAGCAAAGGGTAGGAGCAAAGCATGTCCCTACATCAGATGAGGCCCTGACTTGCCTTAACCCCTCCCACAGCTGCCTGCTTGGAACCTGGATGCTTGTCTTGCCATACACACAAGTCCAACATTGTTCAGCTCTGAAGGGTGTTGAACATCACATGGAATGCAATTCAAACAGCAAGTGCTGATTGGAATCAGGACCCTGTAATCACCATAGTACCATGCAATCCCCTCTGACCTGAAGCATAGTGAATAAAGTTCTGCCCTAGTTCCACCCAAGATGGATATTTCATTCCAGCCACACACATGATTCTCAAATCTGCAACTTCTGTACCATTTTACTACTTGACAGGTTCACTTAAATTATGCGTACCACGAAGTCATTTTCTGGGGCCTACAGTACTTTCCGATCCTCATGCATGGGATTTTACCAGGCTTATGAGTTTTTTTAAATGTTTTGATGAGAAGTTACTGGATGCGGGTGGGGCTGTGGGTTAAACCACAGAGCCTAGGGCTTGCCGATCAGAAGGTCAGCAGTTGAATCCCCATGACGGGGTGAGCTCCCATTGCTTCGGTCCCTGCTCCTGCCAACCTAGCAGTTCGAAAGCACATCAAGTGCAAGTAGATAAATAGGTACTGCTCCGGCGGAAGGTAAACGGCGTTTCCGTGTGCTGCTCTGGTTCGCCAGAAGCGGCTTAGTCATGCTGGCCACATGACCCGGAAGCTGTACGCCGGCTCCCTCGGCCAATAAAGCGAGATGAGAGCCGCAACCCCAGAGTCGTCCGCGACTGGACCTAATGGTCAGGGGTCCCTTTACCTTTACTGGAATGTAGCAACAAACTATTCACACTACTCTAATCAGGATAGTGTGATCACATGCACAATATAGTATTTAAATTCTTTTCAACAGATATTTGCCAATCTTTTAGAATGAAAAATGTTATTTACCATTCTGGTTTGAAATCTTCCCTTCTGGACATGGAGTACAATCATAGCAGCAAAATTTCTGCCCTTCCTTACTTTTCTTCTGATTACCGGGCCGGCAGTAGTCATTGCACACAGAAATGGGCATCACCTATGAGTAAACAGGAAACGATTACAGAAGGAAGGAATATTTGAAATAAACTTTCAGCCTCTAAACTTCAAATAAGAAAGTGGACCTCTCATATATATTTTCCCAGGACAGCTGCTTCATATCAAGTTGAACTATTGGTCCAATTGTTTTATATACGGATTAAACTAAGGCTATTTTATTAACTCTAAATTTAATAAATTATAAACTGTATATGCAAAAGCCCACATGCGGCAATTCCTCTATCACTTTCCTAAACCTGTCAGTATTTAGTAAGGCCTTTTTGAGGCATAAGACTCCAATTGAGTGAAACAAGTTAACCTGAAAAAGCATCCATTCTCTGCCCCACAGGCTTGAGGCCATGGTATAAGTCTCTTAAATCAGGATTCAGCTGAAAAAATGCCTCAGGGTGCTTGTCATATTTGGCAAGTGGGATCATCTTTAAGGATGGTCCTGGTTGCGGGCAAGCTCCAGGCTGGTTCCTCCCCCCCTGGCATGGGCGGAGTAATGCCGTCATGCCAGGGTGGCACCATGATGACCCCAGCTTCTTGGCCAATCACTTTGGTGTGGGGTGATCATGGGGGGATATAAAAGTGGCAGCGTGACGTGTGTCAGGCACCTGCTTCGCACTGTTGAGTCTGGTGTTGGTTGACAACTTCACCTCCCAAGACGAGTGAGAGTTTCCTAGCTGTCCAGGGGTGGGATGCGCTGGGATGAACTGTTGCCTCTTATGAGGACCAAGGCGGCCTTGTGGCCTTCCACCTTAAATGTACAGATGGGCGAAAATGACCTCCCTGTGTTAAAAGGCTTGGACTTACTGACTCGCATTACATTAACCTTAAACCAAAAATAAAATAAAATAAAATAAAATAAAATAAAATAAAATAAAATAAAATAAAATAAAATAAAATAAAATAAAATAAAATAAAATAAATGAAGGACTTGGAGGAGCTAGCGACAATCCATCCTGCCATGACCATTTTTTGGTCACAGCTCCTTTCAAGGTGTGCTTGGCGTGGGAGTGTGTGTCCAGCTGCTATGGACAATGCCAGAAGGCGCATAGATCATGCTGCAGCATGGAAGGTGTTTGCTCTGGGTGGCAGGCTGATTCCCCACCCAGATGTAATTTTCAGAAATGCGGCCCTGTTTAGGGTAGATGGTGTGCACCTATTTGGAGAACGTGAATGACCCATATGGAGATTTCAGACCTGGTTAAAGTCGTTGTGCCACATAATCATGTCCTCATGAATGATGAATTCTTTTCCATCAACTGCACCAGAATCCACCCATCCCACCTTCACTTGAAGGAAGGACCTGTTTGGGAATGTGACCGTATTCATGATGTCAAAGCCACCTCCCATTTCTCTTTGATCAGTAAAGGACACAATTTCTCCAGCTGAGTTGTTAAATGAAATGTCATGAAGAATAAGGTGGAGCTAATAAAGAGAGAAAAAGGGAGTTGAATAGAAAATAACTTATTGGAGTTTTTGAACAAAATGCCTTGATTTGCAAAGGGATTAAAGGTGAGACCTGGAAAGGGCTGCTATCCTCTGTAGGTGGTGGGGGCTGAGAATTCTTGGTATTCTAGTTGTTTTGTTTCTAGTTTTTAGAGCTCTTATATTATTGCATTGTGAAAAACATCAATCCTTTTCAGTGTATATGATCTGCAATAGCATTTCAACAACATCTCTGGATCATAATGTAACAAAGTCTTTCTTGTTTTTTTAAAAGATTTTTTTTCTAGTAAATAAAGTAAACTCAAAATAAGGAGCCCAAATAAATACTATTAAAACAGCTGAAAGCAGCATAAGTTTGGACATTGTTATTCTAAAACATACCAAAACATACATTCTTTTTCCATAAAGCTGTTGGGGTGGTTTATATGTTAGTGTAATGATAGTTATTATGGACCAAATTTTCCTCAATCCATTTAGATATTCTTAGTTATTGTATTCTTAGTAGGAGTTATAAGGTTGAAATTTATTTCTGGATCATTTTCCGAAATAACATCTCTTAGACAACCAAGCAGAAAAGTTTTAGTATCCAAGGATATATAAAGCTTTCTGTTCTAGTCATGCAGAAAATATATTTTGTTTCTCTTCATTCTCAGCACATTACCTGCCAAGGCTCCAGGTCTTGAGGTTTTAATCTTTCACTTCTCACCATTGCTCTCTGCTTGGATCTAGGTGAGTAAATGTTCTGCAAGGCATGAGCCACAGCATAGACACCATTGTAAATACTGTAACTGTGACCAGTCATGCTCATTTCAAACAGAGACCTTGGAAGATTCTGCAACCTCTCCTCCCCAGTACACATGCCACGGAACTCCATTGGCGCATCAAGATTTGGAAATAAACAGTCAAATGCTTGCTCCCAGAAGACTTTGATGAAACCATCTCCCTGTGTCCAGGAAGGCTTTATGTTGTGAAGAAATTCCCTGAATGCTGGAAGATTTTGTGAGTGGATTGTGAAGGAAAGGGAACCCTGGAAGAGCAGAACATTCCAAACCTTAAGAAGACCCATAGATATGAAATCAGTCTGTGCTGTAAAGATCCATACCTTTTTAAATGATGTGTTTTTCTTATTTGTAGGATCTGGTAGAAATATGATAGCTCTCAGTGCTATAATGGCTAGAGATTCTCCATAAACAATAAATGTAGTGACTTTATTATCTCTGATTTGTACATACATATTTAAAGCTATATCATGCATTTCATCCACATTATCAACGTGGAGTTGTTTTGGGATTTTTTGTGTGAAGGCTGAGCAAATTCCATTTTGAGAAAGCAATGGCTCCAGGGTCTGCAAGAAATGTTCTCCGCTGTTATCATTCAGAGCAAGGAGTCCGATCCACATCCATCCAAAATGCTTAAGCAAGTGGATAATCCCCACAAACTGGTGGGCTTCATTGGGCACCATGCGGTAAAAGGAAGGAACCTGTCTTGTATCACTCTCCACTACAGGAAATGAACCATATGCAAACTAAAAGAAAATGTACATATATTTTCAGGTTATGTTGAAATATTTTGGCTTTTTATTCAGTAAGTATCTGTTGAATTATATAGAAGATGATAGATAGATAGATAGATAGATAGATAGATGATATAGATAGATAGATAGATACAGTGGTACCTCGACTTACGAATTTAATCCGTTCCGAATGCACATTCATAGGTCGAAAAATTCGTAAGTGGAAAAAAGCGATTTCCCCATAGGAATGCATTGGAAACGAAAAATCGGAAAAAATTCGTAAGTCGAGTAAACCGCATCTAAAATTCGTAAGTCGAGTAAACCCCATCTAAAACCGCCAACGGATGTCCTTCGGATGTCGAAAAATTCGTAGGCGTGCGGGCACTTTTTTCATTCGTAAGTCGAAAAATTCATATGTCGAGTAATTCGTAAGTCGAGGTACCACTAGATAGATAGATAGATAGATAGATAGATAGATGATAGGTTTTATCAAGGACTCTTGCAGTCAGGGCTCATTCAAAGCTTTTTTCTTTCTTCCATATTTTTATTTTATATTGACCTGATCAGTCTCACATGCCAAGAAATAGCAAAGAAAAAGAGAAATATCTAGGGAGGAGGGGATAAAGATGTAGAATTGTACTAAATTTTAAATTAATGATTATGACCATTTGGCTTTTTATTCAACGAATTCTAAGCTTTCCTTTTTTTCTAATTGCACATTTTGATTTGAGCTGTGACCAGATCAGTCTCACATCCCTAGAAATAAAACAGAAAAAAGGAAAAGGAATATGAGCTAATGATGTAGGCTTGTGTACAATTATTTATCATGACTAAGATAGATCCATTAATTTTGGTGAGTCTGTTCTGAGTAAATCTACCAAGCAGAATACTTCCCAATAGGTGTGCTCTGTGTAGAGCAAACATGGAAGTAACCCATAGAAGGAGGAAGAGAGAAAAAATCCAAGGCACCCCTTCATATCTCTCACCTGTGGAATCTTATAGAGACCTAATGTGTCTGCCATATGGAAGGTGGTATCATGGCCAAGTCCCCCAATGGTGGATATGAGGGTTTTCTGAGTGTCACATTTGTAGTTGGGGACAAATGTCCTCATTTTGAAGAGGAGGTCTAGAGTCGTACGGTAGGTCATCCTTGCATCATAATAGCTGTCATAGATGTGGAAGCCAAGTGTGATATTGGGCAAGATGTTGGGATTCTCATTGACTTCTTTCACAGCAAATGCCAACGCAAGGACGTGCTGATAGAATTTTGGCACCATACTGCAAATATAGTAAATGATTTACAGAAATATACTGATATACTGCAATACTGGACACATTCTGTTTCAAATTGAAATAATTTTATTTGTGATTAATACATCAAAGGTAATAAAAACCATACTGTCCAGAGAAAATCCATGATTGAACTGGTCATTTCTGTTTTGCATGACACTTTCACACACTTGTTCTTCGGCTTTTCATCTTAGTTGATCAAGAAAATCTGTTTATCCTTAATTTGGTGACAGCTTCATTTAACTGAAGAAGTATGTTCTGGACCATAAAAGCTACAATCTTATATCCCATTATCTGAAAGTTGCATTGATTTCAGTGGGGCTTGTTTCTCAGCACACAGCTGGGGTAGGGTCAGGAAAGCTGCTTGCACATCCGAACCACAGGTTTGAAGTGTGCAGTCCACAGTAGCTAAGCACAGTGGGGCATCTGAGAGAAGTGGGAATGGATTTACATTCTCACTGGAAGAGACTGCTAGTTGGAAAACTTGTCTCAGATTTTTTTCTTGGTTTTCCAGCTCAGTACCTGCCTCTCTCTCTTGCCTAATGCCTCAGCCTGACAACCTCAGGTCTCCCTGTGCCATCCAACCTGAAGGGTAGCAATCCCTGTCTGCATCAATGCAATCCATCCAATCCCCGGATCCCTCCAAATACACCCACTTACAAAACTTACATTAAAGCCCAGGGAGTTTCTGTTGGCAAACGCTCTTAGGGAGATGGCAAACCCCCCCCCGAACTCTAGCGTCTCCCAGTAGGCATGTCTGTGGAATGGCATGTCCCTTCACTCCAGAGTGCCTCTTTGTGACACTTCTCAGTCCCAACAGTTTCACCATGATGTTATTCCTCCCATGGAGCTTTTTTCAGATCAGGAGCCACATAAAAAAGTTTAATTGAAAGACAAATACCCTCACAAATGCCAGCCACATCACACCTAACATAAGAAGTAATTTCAACTCAGCACATACCAAAACTTTAAATCACCTTAGATAAGAGGTAGTAAAATGTAATACTCTTTCAAAACACAAGGAAACTTAGGTGATTTTGCAGGATAGTGCATGGTACAGATCTAATTTTATGTTTCGAATCTCTCTGCAATGTAACCTTATCTATTTATTTTCATTTTCACCCTTCTCTTCCCCACTCCTCATAATATGTATACTGCAGAGAAATTGCAAATACACTTTTTTATTCAAAACATTCTTTGTGAGCTGGTAGGCTTTTATCATTGTTATTGAAACAACTTCTTAATAACACCATTCAGTCAAAATGTGGCTCTGGTTGCAGTTTGAAAATGTCAATGATAAGATATTCCCTGTCTATAAGCTTAGGTTGTGAAAGATTCAGGAGGTGACTGAAACCAATGGGTCTCTCAGAGATGTATATACAGGAGAATTTTTGACAGTCATTCAAATCATTCTTTGTGAGCTGGTAGCTTTTAAACAATTGAAACATCCTTTTTGAATCCGCCTTTCAGCCCAAAAGTGACCCCTGTTGCAGCTTGAAAAATGCAGGTGATAAGATAGCCCCTCTCCCCGAGATTCCTGTCTGAAAAACATGAGAAAAAGAGAAAGGCAGTCCAGAGGGGGAATGGAAGTTTCTTACTATGAGACATCAAACAGGTTCTGTGATGGGTGTTCCTTGAATAAAACTTCATAGAAAATGTAATAGCTCTGAGAGGCAATTCCACCAATGATGAGGTCACCCGGCTGGTACCACTCATGTGGAACGGAAAAAGGATTATTCCTGGGGCACCAGATAGAGGTATTAGAAACAGGAATTATTAGAAACAGCAACACCAAGAGCAGCAACATCCTGGTAACCAAGCTTATGATATACATTTAATCAAATACATTTCTGTAGCAGTAACAAAGATTATATTCTCATAAATTGCGACCGACCTGCCTGACTCTCCATAGCATACAAGCTTATTTTTTAAACACTTTCTGTCTTGCTTGTTGGTTGTTTTTTACTTACTACATGAAACCACCTGGGGGCTTTACCTGGTGAAGAAATTGCAGTCATTTGAGTAATTGTAGTATAGGAGTATTAATCACTTGTTCAGAGTTTGGAGTCTAGGTGACACTTTTGCTTTTTTTTTTTTTTTACTTCCAGTTCTGCTCCACATTTGGGGGGGGGGCAGAAGAATTTTTCCTTGGTGAACTAACAACAACAGGAAACTAAAAAGCAAAGGCTCTAGTTTTTGGATACAAAGCGGAAGTGCTTTATATTGAGATTAAAGCCACTTCTCAACTCCATTTTTAAACTATGATTAAAAACCAGGCAGCTTGTCTCATTTGCATGAATTATATGAAGGTATTGTTGTATTGGAGGGGTAGGCCATCCCCCCCCC